>RYFJ01000888.1:0-404923 GCA_003991445.1 Oryza meyeriana var. granulata
GTACCCGCCTTGCATTCATAGGATTCATAGCCGATGTAGTACCAGATGAGGGCGTGTAAATATTTTCCAAATCTGGCATCTTGACATCCTCTTAGCGTACCTGAAGCACATCTTCCAGCCTTGTCGGCAAAAAGTTATCCTACTCTTCTCAATAACCACTTCATCTTATGGCCGTGATGATTCCACAAACGCCCTCATGCACTTCACACTAACCACTTTGGCTTTCGTTCCAAATTCAGGCACCTCAGCGAACTTCCTTCAAAGTCCAATATATAAATTCTCCATCAAGGCAGCAGCATATTTAGTAGTTGTATATCGACGAGTTTGCCTAGAACCGGATTGCGGAGGATTTTTCAGACAACAAGTTATTGTCTGTCTCCATCATTGGACTTTATCACTGATATTATGGCTATTCAATTCACCTGTTTATTCAGTCCGATAACCCTAAGCCCAATTTGCGCAAGATCGATTGAGCTTCTAAAGTTACTGTTCGCTAGGGATTTTCCAACGAGTTGTACCATCTGAAATCGCCTCCAATAAACTCTGCATCTTCGATGATGATGACCGTCAAAATATCATCCCTGACATTCATATCCCCAGACTAGTTGCTTGAATCACCCAATAAGGAATCCCCAACACTTTCTATGATATCGGCCCCGATTTCCTTAAGAGTTGAAGCCCTGCAATTTCACATACTTGCCTCGTATTCCGCTTGATTATTAGTCCGATAGGGTTTAATTGTAAAAAGCGAAGACTCAAAACTTGCCCCCGTTACGAGGCTGATACAATGACCAAGCCGATACCAGATCCATGCTTGCAAACCGATCCATCAAAAAAATAACAGTCCAGGGGATCGGCTCTACATAATTTTCATGAACCCCTCTGTGCTGCACAATGAAATCGGCCACTGCTTGTCCCATGAATCGCTTTAGCCAATTCATATCTCAAGTCCGAACCCGGTCAAGGCAAAGATCCATTTACCAACTCGCCCTTTTAGACTAGAGCGACAACATATATTTCACCACATCGGCTTTGCAATCACCGTCGGCACTCAGCCGATAGATATAATGCCTTAACTTCGGTATAGTGAGAAATATAAACAGGCATAATTTCTCCACCGCAGGATATCTTGCTTCAGATCCAAAAGCCTTCTACTTAAATAGAACACGACTCGCTCCTTGCTTCAAACTCTTGAATTAAACAAAGACCCGATGGATTTTTCATCGGCCGATAACGTATAACTTGAACGGCACTCCTTTCTGCGGCGGAATCAGAACAGTGGGGAACTCAAATAAACTCTTAATTCCATCAAAAGCCTTCGCTGATCTCCCCACACGAAGTCTTGATCAGCTTTCAACTTCAATAACGGAGTAAAAGATTCAATCCTCCTAACAAATTGATATGAAATCTCCTTACCACAAAATTAATCTTGCCATCAATGACATGTAACTCTGTCTTATTGCTTGGTGGTTGCTGTAGTCTTGATGGCTCTGTGCTTGCGTTCCGTTGACTAACTTCAATTCCTCGCTCATGAACCATAAAACCCCAAAACTGCCCAGCCGGATTGTCACGCCACTAAAAATCACTTTAATTAAAATTTGTTTTTGGGGTAAAAATTGAAATAACAAGAATACGCTAAAAAAATATTTGTTTGAGAAACGCGTTTGAATAAAATTTTTGAATTTCCAATATTAAAAATCCCAAGTTTAAATTTTTAAATAATGCCTGGGACGCTTTTATATTCCTGGGGTTTTGGTCGGAATATTTAAGCGTGTTAAGTATTTATGATGATAAAACTCTATGTGTTTCGTGGTGGTATTTATTTCTGGTAATTCTCCACGATTTCAATAACTTCTGAAAGTTTCCTTGGAATTTTCGGAGCTCCAGAATTAATTTTAATAGGACAAAGATATATTTCTATAATTAGATAAAATCTATAAAAATAAAATCCCTATCTTTTCTCCTATCCGGGTCATTTCGGTTCAGTTCCTTTGAACTCTCCCCCTTCCCACGTTCATCGTGAACTCTGACATCCTTTGTCTTCTAGGGTTTCGTGTCGCTCCCGGAAACCCTAAACCTCCTCAACGTCCAATTCTCAAAAAATACACCGATATTTCAATCGATCGCATGTTTCCTAAACTATTTCTCCTCCGTCCTCGACTCCAAAATTATTCCCATTCCAATATTCTCAAAATTCCCAGAAATATTCTTATGCTTTTGAGAGTTCCAAAATTCCGGCGAATTTCCTTGATTCCGAAAAAAAATATTTCAGTCCCAAAGGTGTTTCGACGCTTTTGATTTTCCATGTATATATATACGCCAACATCGCACCCTCCAAAATTCCAAACAATCTCCCCCCAATTTCCGATATTCCTAATACTTCTCAAAATTCTGAATTTAAATTCTAAATTTAGAATTCCAGAAAATCCCCAAAATCCCCACCTTTTCTCTTTTCTTATTTTCTTCCAATCTTCCGTCTCTCCTTTTATTTTTCTCAAAGTCTGTTCCTCCCTCTGTCTCTCTTCCCGTTTCTCTCTCTGCTCAGGCCTGTAGCAACCGAGCCGCTGCCGTCGCCTGTGCGCCGCCGCCGGTCTCCCTCGCCCAATCGCTCCGGCCTGGTGCCGCCCCGGCCCCGGCCTGCGCCCGCCAGCCCGCGCCGCCCGGCCTCCGCGCCGAGCTCGCCCGCCGAGCGCGCCGCCCCGGACTCGGTCCGCTGCCGCCGCAATTGCCTGCCGCCGCGTTTTTCGCACGTCGGCGCCAACGCCCCCCTGCACGACGCCGCAATAACCGCGCCGAGCCGATGTCGCCATCCACCTTCCCCACTCCTCTCCTGTTTTTCCCTCAAAGCCGCCGTCGCCTGTGCTCCTCGCCACACGCAGCGTCGCCGGCTCTCTGCCGCGGGAAGATGCCGCTTCCTGCCCCTGCACGCCGAAGTCGCGGCCCTGCTCCTCGCCCCGGCCGTCACCGTGGTGCGCCGTCGCCTGCGCCTCCTCCCTGCCGTCGCCGGCCCGCCCCTCTGCTGCTCCCGTCGCCTGCCCTCGGCCGGCGCGCCGCATTGCCAGTCGTCACGCGGCGTCTACCAGCCCTTTGGCCGTGCTGCGGCCGCCCGGCTCTGCCCCGAGCCACCGTTGCCGTCGCCTGCTCTCCAACTGACGGTCTCTGCCGTCGTCAACCCGTCGTCGTCTTCTGCGCCTCCAGCCGCCCTCCGTGCTCCCACCCCGGCCATACCACTGGCCCGTAGCCATCGAAGGTCACGTCGCTGCCCTTGTCAGTCGGCATCCAGTCGTCGTTTCGCCCGCCACTGGTGAGCACCACGCCTCCCGCCTGCCCTCCCTTTTGTTGGTTGTCGCCGTTGTCGTTTGTCAGGGTGCCCAACTCCTCTTCCCCGTCGCTGTCTTGTCACCGTCATCGCTGCATCCTTCCTGTCGCGCTACCACCGCCCCCGCCTCAGACCATCGCCGCCGTCGTCCTGTTCCCCAGGCCGTCGCCGGATGACATCGTCCTCTGTGCCCACGCCGCCGCTGGTGAGCCACGGCCGAAGTTCCTCCCCTGCTCCTCCTCCTCCTCCTCCTCGTCTTTTCTCCGCCGGCTTCGCCGCCTGCCACCGCTGGACCAGCGTCGCCGCCTCTCTTCCCATCCGTCGTCGCCGCCGGTCCGCATTCCAGCGCTACCGCCCCATCTCCTGCACGCGTCGCCTTCGCCCCGAGCGCCTGCCGCACCGCCCAACAGCCCACCGCCGGTGAGCACTCCTTCGGTGTCGGTCCCTGTCTTCCTTCCCTAATCCACCAACCGTCGCCGGGTCTCGCCGTCCTCAGCACTGGCACCTCTGTCCTTTCCCCATCGCCGTCGTCAGCATTACCGTTGCCATCTACACCCGCACCTATTCCCCTCCCCTAATTCGGCGGCCGTCCATCGTCGCCATCCTCCTCCGCTGCACTGCGTCGCCGTCTTGAGCCGTCGTCGTCGTCATCGCATTTCTCATCTCTCCTCGGTCTCGGCTCACCGACACATCGCTACCGTGCCATCGTCAATCGCTACCGTCGTCGTCACTCTTCCCGGCCGCTGCGCCGGCGTGTCTCCTGTGCTGCGCCTTAGACGGCCGAGCTCGTTTTGGCCCCTCGGCGTGTCACTGTTGCATAGACCCTAGCGTCTCCCCCTCCCTTGTGATCCCGGCGTATATGTCTCCAAATCATTCAATCTTCATAAACCGTTGATCGGATCTCATCCGTCCGATCCTTTCGAGTCCAATTTGGGTCATTGGACCTCCCTAAATCCAATCACCTCCACACGTCTAAATTCAATCGTCACGTCAATCCTAGCCAGACCATCTCGTCTGCCACCTCAACCCTGATCTCCTCGTCATCGATCTACCTCATCACCATCTCACCTTTCGTGCCACATTGGCATCCACCTCAGTCATGACATCGTTTCCTTGTCCGTGAGGCAAACACATCAGTCCAGTCCACCGCCTCACCTTTTCCCCTCTATGAACCTAGTCCACATGATCTGTGTCCATGACAGTAGGCCTCACTCTCTTTCTCCAGTGCCAAAAATAATTCTTTTAGTGTAATCCCGAGAGAATATTCTTGAGAATATTCTTTTCCAATCCATTTCGGATGTATTCCGAATTCAATCTTCCAAAAGCCATATCTTTCCCGTCCGAACTCTGAATTGACCCGTTCTTCTTCCTAATTTCATCTAAAATTATAATCTACTTGTTTGTATAATTTTTATGTACTGTTTATTTGGAGTTTCTTAGGCTTTTTTTTTTATCGTTTTGCGTGTAGTATACCGTAATCGCTGTTTCGGAGGACCGCGGAGTCTATGGAAGAGTTCGGAAGAGCGATCGAAGATGTTTGGTTGCAAGGCAAGTCACACATTCATCCTTGAGCATGTTGAACCTACTTTGTGAAATATTTTACGATTTATAAATAAATTGCATGTTTTGCCAATTACATGGAATATGGAATAACCTATCCACATACCTGAGACCCGGTTCATTTGTTATCCATTCTTTGATAACCTTGGGTGATAATTTGACTAGCTTAGGTCTCATTGGAGGACCTGGCTAGAGATAGGACCTGCTTAGCCATGCTTAGCAACATAGCTCACCTGGGAATTAAATATTATCTTTTTATATGATTCGACTCAATGTCGGAAAAATGGAACCTTGGATAGGCTGTTGTTAAATTACTAAAATTTTGACCCTAAATGGTGGGCTGTGGGTGTATGGTTTTGATTGTCACACCCATGGCAATTAAGGACCGGTTCGCGGGAACCACTTGGGCAACTTCCCGTACTTGCCACAAGCCAGCGTGGGCAACGGCTGGGCTTGAAGCGTTTCTTCTCCCTCTCCTAGGCACCGAAGAAGAGGGTGGGCGTGATGGAGTTGGGTCGGCCGGGGTAGGGTTGATCGGCTGCCGGATTCACCGTGGCGCAAGGGGGGTAGCCTGGCCAATATGGCGTGCCCTGTCGGCAGGTGCAACCTCAGCGTGGTGTGGATGGTTAGGGAGGGGTTGCGTGAACGGTCCTGTCACAGCCTCGCACGGGACATCGTGGTGATGTACTGGCACACGGGAACGTGTGTGGGGGCTGTGTCTTGTGGTACAGTTGTACACCTCTGATCAGAGTAAAACTATTCGAATAGCCGCGCCCGCGGTAATGGGCACATTGGCCAAGACTCACCGTGATTAGTCTCACCCTAGATAATTAATCTGGTTTTATCAAACTGGTGTTGTGGAAGGTGTGTGTCCGGTCGGCGTGGTTGAGCTGACCGGGGGTGACCGGTTAGCGTGGTGTAACGCTAGTCGGTGGAGACTGGTGAGTGTGGTTTAACTCTCATCAGTTTCGCCTGGTGGTCGTGGTGTAACTTCCATCAGCGCGGCCTGGTCAACGTGGTTTAGCGTTGGTCGGGAAAAGCTGGTCAGCGTGATACGTTGTCCGGTGGTGACTGGTTAACGTGGTGTAGCGTTAATCAGTGGAGTCCGGGTAACGTGGTGTAACGTACCCGGAGGTGTCTGGTGAACGTGGTATAGCGTTCATCAGTGGAGACTGGTTGACGTGGTTTAGCGTCAATCAGTTGGGAATGGTTGGGCCTGGTTAACGTGGTGTAACGTTAATCGGTGGAAAATTAATCTTGTTAAATTTATCAACATTTTACTGTTTACGAACTACTACTGTTTACAACTGCTTTTACGCAAATGAGCCACCAGCCTCCCTTTGAAATCCCGTGCACAAATGCATCATTGGTGTGGCTTGTTGAGTACGGTGGGTGGTACTCAGCCTTGCTCTTCCCCCCTTTTCAGAAGTGTGGACCTTGGCTTATATCCCAGTTGAGCTTGCCTGTGGCGTGGAGCTGAAGTCACGCTAGTTTCGCCTTTCCGCTGCTGTTTTCTTCCGTCTGAGGACTAAGTGCCTCTTCTGTAAGTATTTACGCTTTATTTATGTTTGGAACTGTTTATTGATTTGTCGTTTTGTGTACCCTGGCTTGATTCCTGGACAGGGATTTTAATACACAAAATAGTCTGGAAATTGGCTAAATTTCTGGGCGTGACACCGATACACCAAAAGCGCATTTATTGGGATTCATCCTTAATCCGTATTTCTTTGCCCTTTCCAGCACTTTTTGCAAATCGGCTATATGGTTTCCATCACTCTTGGATTTAACCACCACATCGTCGATGTAAATTTCCACTAACAAGCCGATGAGATTATGAAATATATAATTCATCGCCCTTTGATAAGTCGCACTGGCACTTTTTAATCCAAACGTCATTACAACCCACTCATATAAGCCGATAGCTCCAGGACATCAAAACGCAGTCTTATGTATATCTTCCTCAGCTATAAAAATCTGATTGTATCCTGCATTGCCATCCATGAAGCTAATAATTTTGTGGCCCGATGCTGCATCTACCAACAAATCTGCTATCGGCATTGGGTATTCATCCTTGGGGGTAGCCTTATCCAAATCCCGGAAATCGATACATATCCTCAATTTTCCATTCTTCTTTTCCACCGGGACGATATTAGAAACCCACTCAGCATATCAGCATGGCCTTATAAACTTTGCATCATATAACCTTGTAATTTCTGCTTTGATTGGCTCATATAACTCTGCCTTAAATCTCCTTGGAGCCTGTTTAAACGGCCGATATCCTGGTTTAATAGGAAGCCAATGTTCAACAATGGATCGGCTGAACCCTGGCATTTCATGATATTCCCAAGCGAAACAATCTTGAAACTCTTTCAACAATTTTATTAATTCTTCTCGGAATTCAGGACATAATTTTTTACTTATGTACGTCGGCCTTGGCCTATCTCCTGGTCCTATATCAATTTCTTCCAAATCATCGGCCGACGTAAATCCTTGTCCCAACTTCCCTTCAAAGTCTTCAATAGTGCCCATCAGAGTAATAGTTCCGAGCCGACTTGCCGAATCGGCTGTATCTCCTGACTGGTGATCTTAAGATAATCCCCTTCCCATACTTTTCCAGACAAACAATCGATACCATCGACTTCCCAGATCGGCAAATCAGTCATTGCAATGTTGGTCGATTGATCTGCTAGGATTACCTCAACTTGATCTCCTTGCCATTGTATCAGACACTGATGCATCGTCGAGGGTACGCAACAGTTTGCATGAATCCAATCCCTGCCAAGGAGTAGACTATATGATCCTTTTCCATCGATAACGAAAAATATGGTAGGTAATGTTTTGTTCCCCACTGTTAATTCCACGTTCAACACGCCCTTCGTCTCCGATGGGTTCCCACCGAAGTCCTTCAACACCATATTTGTTTTGATCAAATCTTCGGCAGTTTTCCCCAATTTCCGATATGTGGCATACGGCATTAAATTGACAGTTGCCCCCCCATCAACTAGCATCTTCGTCATCGGCTTCCCATTTACAAAGCCCTTAATATATAATGGCTTTAAATGCCGATGCTTTGATTCTTCAGGCTTATCAAATATAGCCTGATCGGGTTGCAACGTCAACTGAGCAAAAATCTCCTCATCGCCCTCTTCGTCAGACAAAAACGCTTTGTATTCTCTAGGTAGAAAGAAAACCATGTCTACTGGAGCCGATGGATCAAACTCATCGTCATTTTTCTTCACACGCCATACCCGCTTAGTCCTCTTATGACGATGATCGGCTTCCTTGTAGTCCCGCCGTTGTTCCTCCTGCTGCTCCCGGTGCCGTAACCGCTGTGCCCTTCTTTTCTGATTTTTTGTAAATATTCCACTAGGACACCACTGAGGGTTTTGGATTTGTTTTTCATGTACTTCCTCTTCATCATTTTCTTCGAAGAATTCTTCATGGATCAGCCCTAATCGGCTATGTACCGATGTTCTTTTCCCAAGCGGCCGATCTCATGAAGATTCCTCATGCTCAAAATTCCGAGATCTTGTAGCATTACATTCAGGACAATCTCTGATCGATGGCAGTCTAATCCCTCGCTCCCAGCAAAATTGAAAGAACAGGCAATCCCAATGTGGATTGTATCTTTCCTCGTACGGCGAAGCCCGCTGTTCCTCTTCACGCCTTGCATATTTATCTATCAGCTGCGATGAAGTGATTCTAGATCTTCTAAATTCCCGATATCCTCCATCATCGGCTTGATTCATCGATGATCCCGCATAAACCATATTCACGGCGAAGGGATGTCCATCGATCTTCATCGGCTTTTTGTCCTCAAACTTGATCCTTCCCTGTTCTACAGTCGACTGAATTTGTTGCCAAAAAACTTTGCACTCGTTAGTGTGATGCGATATCGTGTTGTGCCACTTGCAATATCTTTTCTTCTTTAGTTCTTCGGCTGACGGAATTATATGATTTGGCGGAAGCTGTATCTGTTTCTCTTGTAACGGTAGATGGAAGATTTTATCAGCTTTATTAATGTCAAAATCATACCGTTCCTCCTTGCCGATATCCTTCACCCACGGGCATGATACTGATTTCTTGTTTCTAGCCCACTCTGCCAATCCGACTTTGGCATTGGATTCTTCATCATCTGAGTCCGATGAATAAATCTGTACCTGAGCAACCCTTTGATATTTATCCTTTTTCGCCTCTTGAAATCGGCTTTCATGAGCCGATACCTTCTGTACCAGGTGCGCCAGGGACTCGAACTCCTGTGATGAAAATCTCTCTTTAATTGGCGCTAAGAGACCCTGAAAAGCCAAATCGGCTAGATGTCCGTCGCTTAGATTCAAGCTGTAACATCGGTTTCTAACGTCCCGAAACCACTGGATATATTCCGGTACCGTTTCGTCTAGTCTTTGCCTAACCGATGTTAAATCTGTCAGTCTCATCTCATGGATTCTAGCGAAGAAGTATTTGTGAAACTATTTTTCTAGATCGGCCCATCCCCGAATTGAATTCGGTGGTAATGAGGAGAACCATGTAAAAGCCGATCCAGACAGTGACAAGGGGAAAAACCTAACTCTCAGAGCCTCCTTAGCCGATGCTTCTCCACATTGTGCCAAGAATCGGCTAATATGCTCTACTATAGATATGCTGTCCTGCCCTGAGAACTTGGAAAAATCTGGGACTCTGTATCGGTGTGGTAATGGAACCCTGTCAAACCACTCGGGATATGGATACCGATACATAAATGTTTGCTCCTTTGGCTTTATCCCAAACTGTTCCCTCACTATTTCTGCAACCCTTGTCGATAAGTCTTCTTCCCTCGGGACTTCCTGCTGATATTGTATGGGCGGAGTTTGTAGCCGATTCTGCCTAGGATATTCTCTCTGATAATTACCTGAATCGGCAACACCTCCTGGGTAATTCTGCTGATATCCCCCATAATAAGCTGTTTGATGGTATCCCGCAGGAATATCTTGTTGCCCCCCAGCCTGGTTCTGCGAAAATAAATTCTTCGGTATATCTTTTCTGATGCCATAAGTAACTTGATTCAGCTCCATCTTTGGTGGGAGATATACGGGACCTCGAGTAGGCTCTTGAGCAATCGATCCATCCACTGCCTTTTTGATGAGGTTGTGGAGCGTGTTCACCAGGATCCCCGATTGATTGATGAGCGCATGATGTACTGCTTCATTCACCATCTCCTATAAGGGTTTCATTGGTGGACTCTCAGGTGGTGTACGGCTCGATTCTCCTACCAGAACTGGTTTTGGAAATTGAGATTTCTGAATCGGCCCTTGTTGTGTCATGCCGAAAGACTCCAAGCAGAATTTCTGAAAATTGGCCATGTTTTGCTCGACTTGCTGTCTCTGCTCGTTTGTTAGATCTTCCATGCTGACAGGAATCACGTTGTCTGTTTTGATCTCCTTTCCGGCCATGTCGAAATTTCGTGTCCCACTGGGCGTGCCAAAAACGTGTTGATGCCGAAAATCACCGGCAGCGTCAGGAACGAGCCGATGATATGGTTCGGCGCCTAGAGACATGCGAAGGCCTAGGAGATTTGCTTAACTCCAGTGCAGGTCCTAAATCTTGAGGTTCGTAGGCGTGCCAGTCAATTTGACCCTGCAATTGATAAGGAGATAGAAAATATTAGATCATTAAGCCAATCGGCTGAAAGCCAAATTGAACTCGCTCCATCGGCCGATGGCTGATATAGACGAAGCACTTATACATCGACTGGAGGCAGATGATGGCTTGGATAGACTAAAAAAACCATGTAGCAAAGGAACCAATAACTATATAAATAAATAAACTAGCCGATTACTGATATAACATGTATCGGCTGGAAAGCCGATGATAGTGTAGTGTGCCAAAAATGTATTGAACAATGCAATCGACTTTAACTAATAAAAGATAACCTATCGGCTAGGCACTCCGATAGAATATTGCATAAACACCCATCGGCTTAACAAAGATAAATCTATCATTATCAATCTAGTAGTTCAAACTTAACTGATGCAGCACAAATTAATAATGATAAAAGAACCTCGATGAGCCGATAGATCTAATGCAATCGTGATGTACTATACGATAACTTATCGGCTATACAATCCGATAAAACGCTTGCATAAAACCGATCAACTTAGCAGGAATAATTTATCACTAGCAGTTTAGTAGGTCGGACCTAACCGATGCAGCACAAACTGATGATAAGTTACACCCAATAAGCCAATAAGCCTATGCACGCGTGATGTGATATATCTACTCGGCCTATGAGATCAAACCTAACTGATGCAGCCGTAAACAGAACAGATATATCGTGGTAAGCCAACTACCGCAGGCCGACTAGAATATCGGACCTAACCGAGGAAGTCCTAGCCGATACGGTAGTCGGGGTAACGAGACTTACCCTCTCGCAGGAGGTCGAACTTAACCGATGCAGCCCAGCTCGAGAAGCAAGAACCCGTTGAAAAGGGTGGCAATGCGTCGAAGTTTGTATTGATCTGTTTATGATGATTACATGGTCCCCGGGCATACGTATTTATACCCCGAGTTGATATAGTCCTGATCGGATACGAAACAGGAGTTTCCTAACTATAAAAGGAAAACTAACAAGCCCTGATCAGACACGAGATCAGGTTTCCTAAAAAAATATTATCTCTACCTAATTACAGATAAAATATTTAATTGCCTTCCCGTGGTCTTCACGATCCTTTCCAAACTCGGTTTCTTCTGGATTTAATTCCCGCTAGTTAACCGCGACTTTCTTTAACCGAATCCAATAAAGATTCGTACCAAATTTTGGCGTTAACATTAGTATGAGTATTGCTTCGCAACAAGTAGCTCACGAACCAGTCCTTAATTGTCATAAGCACCGCTAGCATCATCATCGTTCCATGTGCTCACAACCCACCATCAGTGCTCACAACCCACCATCAGTCAAATTTTAGTTAGCATATTTAATTAACCAACCACGACCAACCGTCGTAAAAATATAGCCATTAACCATTAATTAATCGTTGGTGAATGAATAGTTTTCTCACATAAAATGACGCTAAAGTTTCTATACATGGCTAAGCAAAACCTAAATAATCTAGCTAGATCATTAATTAGACATCTAGCTAGTCCAAATTAATTACCTAGGGTATCATGGTAGAGGTATCAATAACAAAATGGCCATAATCAAGGAATAAAGGAATAATAATATATACCCATAATAATAACATTCTAAAGTTTACATGCAATAATGTTAAAACAAAATAATTTCAAAATTGGGTTCAACATGCTCAAGGGGATTGTCATGTGACTTGCCTGGCAATAGAAAAGTCTTCAGTTGATCTTCCGAAACTCTTCTTGTGGAGGCCATGGGCCCCGGATACCTCAAGAAAGGCAATACGACCACTCGAATAGAGGGTGAGCCAGCTCATGTCATTAGGGATAAAGTAGAACTTGACTTCATGTAACCTTGTATGACAAGGAAAGGGATATATTCCTAGCCAGTTACTCTATGTTCTTAGAGGAAAATCCCTTAGTCGAGTTCGCCTGGGATTCCTACCTTGTAACCTTGCCCCCTCGGTATATAAGGAGAGGTAATTAGCCCCCTACGGCAGAACACACGACATACAGAACCTCACCAGAGAATACAGCGAAAGCAATACACTATAACTGAAAGTAGGGTATTACCTTACCCCAAGGGCTTGAACCAGTATAAATCGTCTTGTCTTTTGAAGTCCATCGAGTTTTCGTTTGACGATTAGCCCTACAATCAATATTGCTGATACAAAACATCGACAATTCCCCGAACTTCATGATCCTCCGAAACGGCAGAAACTACACGTCTACACGCAAAACGAGGAAAATCACTAAGAAACTCCAAATAAACAGTATATAAAAAGTTATGGCTTCCGGAAGTTTGAATTCAGAGACAATCAGAAAAGAAATTAGAAAAGGAATATTCTTGGGAATATTCCCTTGAAAAATAATTAAAAGAATTATTTTTGACTATGTAAAGGACATGGGGCCCACTGTCAGTGGCTTGGTCCATGGTGAATTGGGTCTATGGAATAGAGGGATGGAGAGGTTTGGTGGACTGCTAAGGTAGATTGCCCTAGCCCGCTTGTCATTCACGGGGAAGGGGAAGTCGGCAGGGCCCACTTGTCGGTGGCACAGAGGGGCAAGTTGCCGAGCTTGCCCACCATGGTGCGACACGACACTGCCAAGGGGGTGTTCGACGGTGACGGCGAGGAGATGGCGGTGCGCTCGTGACGATTCGATGACAACAGTGATGAGCGGCGCTGGTTAAGGGGGAGGGAGGCGAGGCCAAAGACACTGAAGACAGGCCAACCTCGAGATGGAGTGATCAACGGCGCGACGCGGCAGGGCGATGTCGATGAGGAGAAAGAGGAAGAGTAGCGGTGGAGGCTAGGGCCAGGATGCTCACCGGCGACAAGTGGAGATGACGATGACCACAGCGGTGGCTCGGAGAGCAGAGGCGCAAGGCGGCGGCTAGGAGGCAGAGCAGCGGTGGTGACTTGGGCGAGAGCGGCGGCAACTTGGGTGATGGGCTATGGCGTAAGGAGGGGCAGGAGGCTGGCTATTTATAGAGGGGGAGCTAGGGCATAGGTGCGCAGGCGGAAGCTCCGGATATGGCAGCGGTGGTTGCGCAGGGGGACGGCGTGGCCCGGGCTAGGCCTAGGCGGCGGCGGCGGCGGGCCGAGGAGCGGTGGCGTAGGCTGGGCCAGGTGGGAGCGCAGTAAGGGCAAGCGAGCAGGGACGGCGTCGAGTCTGGGCCGAGGGGGAGAGAAAGAAGGAGGAAGGAGAAAGAAGAAAGAGGAAGAAGGGAGGAAAAAGAAACAAAGGAAAAGATAGAAAAAGAAAAGGAAGGAGTGGAAAAAGGAAGGGGTTTCTTTGGAAACTGAAATTTCGGAAAATTTAGAAAATAACAAGATTAGTGAAGCATTCAAAATATTGGAATATTTCAAGAATATTGGAATATTGCCACACGGAATATTGCAGTAATTTGGGAATTAGAAATTCGAGAGTATTTGAAGGAAATTGGAAGAGATTTGAATATTTGGGATATTTAAGGAACAATTAAACATCCAAAATATAGGAATATTTTGGGATTCAAAATAGTATAATATTTTGTGGGAATATTGGAATATTGAGAATTTTAGAATATTTCGAATATTTGGAATGCTTTTGGGGATCGGACAAATGAGGATATTTATGGAGATCAGAAATTCTGTGGAAACATTTAGAATATCCAGGGATTTGGATTGATTTCATAAAGGAAAGTGGACATTCAGGAAATTGGAGACTTTGGAGATTTTTAGGATTTCGGACCTAGGTATTATCCGAGGACTCCGGATTCTAGATTTTGAGGGATTTTTCGGTGTCGGACTTTTCAAGAAAATAAGGATTTAGGAACGACACGAAACATGTAAAGAGGAGGGGAACCAGAGTTCGAGTTAAACACAGAGATACAAAAGGATTGGGGCAAGAACGACCTAAAATTGGGAGAAGAATAGAATTTGTTTTCTATTTAATTAATTGTTGAAACGTTGTTTGTAACATTAAAATTAATTCTGGAGCTTTAAAAAATACGAGAAAATTTTAGAGAGTTTATTAAACCATGAGGAATTTACCAAAAGCAAAAACCACCATGAAACAGAAAGAAAGTCCATTATTATGGATACTTGAATGCTTAAAATATTTCACCTAGAGCACCATGGAATACAAAACCAAACAAACATTAAATAAATTTTAACTTGGAATTTTTAATATTGGAAATTTAGGATTTTATTCAAACACTTTCACAGGCTCATTTAATGTTTTCTTGTATTTTTATTTACCCATAATAATTTTTAATTAGGACGATTTTCAGGGTGTGATATGACGTGGCACCAGGCCGCCCCGAGCCGCAAGTGATGAGAGACCTGGTTCCCATTTTACCGACAAGTTATTTTATTCATCAACTCAAAGTCCTCTAAATGACATGGCATTCTTAGAAACAACCAAATAATACCTTAATTGAGATTGGCCCGACGGAGCTGATGAGAATCTCCTACTGTACACCAGTGAAGGGAAGGGAAGTCGGAACGGAAGAAAACGGTCAAAAATGATGACAGCATCTCTCCGGACACGATTTTCTATCGTTTCAGAAATGGACTATATTTACCAATAGAATTATTTAGGGTTCATAAAAATATGATGCCGGAAGAAATTAGAAAAACTAAATTATGTATATATATATACATATATATATATGTGTGTGTGTGTCTAGAATCAGAAATGGTACCTACATAAACTACAGGCCTGTTTGACAGGGATTCTCGGGTGGATTCTCGTCAAAATTAGTTGGAGCTGAGCCAAACGGGCAATTTTTTCTTAGCTTCTAGGCCGAATCATCTGGGATCAATTCCCATTTTTGTGAAGGAAGGATGAATCGGTGGAATAGCAGCTTCCCACGAGAATCAAACCAACCAAATTTGAACCTCTCCATAATTTTTCTAAGAAATTATCCGCCTGCCACTTGGTTACACCCCCTCTTTCCAGCCCTCCCTAGCGCCACCAGACAGATCTGCTTGGGCTCACACCCATCAATAGGGTTGCGGCAGCTAGGTGACAGCGCCCTGCCCCCAGCTCTGCCCTCATCGGCGACGTCTCCTGGCCGCACCCGCTACGCCAACCGTTCCGCACCCTCCTAGCCGATGCCGCTGGTCTCCATCTCCTCCCTCGACCCTACAGAGACTAGCCACCGCCATTGCTGATCGCCTGGGGTCACCTGCCCAGCTGCGCCCTCGCCAGCGGCTCATCTTGGCCACACCTCGCCGTTCCATGCCCTCCCAACCGATGCCGCCGGTCTCTATCTCCTCCGTCGGTCCTACAGAGAAGTGCGCCGCTGCTAGTCACCTGGATCCAGGCCGCCTCCGACACAAGGCAACGGCGCCGCCAGTCTCCGTCTAGTCCAGCCACTGCTCCCCTCTCCTCCATCGGCCACTGTTCGCCATCTCTTCGAGCTCCCTAGGCAGGAACAACAAAGCTACATCCCCTTTCCATTGTTGCAATAATGGTTTTTTAAGTATTTTTTTTCTTCTCAGAGTATGCCTCATACAGCAACAAAACTGAAGTTCCCCTACTTCTAGGATGAGGACTGTTTACCAGCACCGAAAGATGAACTCTCGGTCCTACACTGCCTATTGCAGTTTTTCAAGCTTACCTTGCAATCCACACTTGGTGTAACATTCTGCCTGCTCCCTAATGTGCACTTCTGTAATGTGCTTTCTTGCCTAGTATCATGACCTGTGTACTTGAGAGATTCTGCAGTAAGGGCAAATGCACATTATTTCCACAAGAAACTCCACTATTCAAGAGTATTGTTTGTGTATATGTTGATTGATTCTTGGTCCAGACTACCAATTCTTCATCCTAGACTTATGAGCTTGTTGGCTGCGTGGCCAGATTTCTATCCATTATCTATAAAGATTTCTGAGCTTGTCATTAACTTGATTAAATGCAATACTCTATATGTGAATAAAAAAGGTTGCAAGCATGCCGAATGACTAACCATTATCTGTGAGTGGACTATTGTAATCGATATGGTCTTTGATGGGATGTATGTTGTGTTGTTTAACCTCATATGAAAGCTTGGTATTTGTCAGAAATAATTTTTCAAAAATATTTGCATTTATTAGTAAGTACTTCTAATCAATATTTACACACATTAATATTATATACTTGCTAGAAGAAATTTATTTTTATCAAACCTCTTGTTCTATAGGGGTTGTATAGACAATTTATTTTTAAGTCCCCATATTAGAATCTGCAGCTAACATTTCTAGCCAAATGTCTAAAGTTACTGATTCTGATTCTCTTCGGTATCTAATTTAGAAAGAATCAAAATTACAAGATTAGAATCAAAGAATCTAGAGCTCTACCAAACAGGCACTAGTTGGGTCGGTCGGGAATTTCTTGCCAGCTTTCTAGTAGGATCATCTGATGAAATTGTTCGGTAACGTAGATCCAGATGAGAGACGACAGCGCGCTGCATGACGGTTCAGTCGTAGATACACGTCCATCGATCAGCGTCGTGTGGGACACTTGTTAATTTGTCGATCTCGGCCAAAACCCAAATGCTGGCCGCCAAGAGATACTAATTTGCAAATTTTCATCTATTTTAGCAGCCGAGATAAGATTTTTGAAGTTTTCTAACGAGAGGAAATTTCTTAAAAATGCATACTTTCCGCTCACACGATCTCGAGTCACAGCTAGCTGACGGCCTGAGGTACGTTTACGGTGTTCATCATCTTTTAGCTGGTGAGCAAACCGTGTCCTACAATTAATGCTCATCTTTTAGCGAGGCAATTTATAGTCATTGCGATCCTCAAAACCTTGAATTATATTGTGCAAAATTGTTCCTTTTTACAGTTCACAATTTTTATGACGAGACTTTAAATACTATACTATTCATAACTTTATATTACAACATAATAATAAAATTATAATGTCTAATAATATGATTTTTTATAAAATAAATCTATATAGTTTTAACGTATTAACGATCAAACTTTATAAAGGTCAACGGCACGGGTTATAGAATGTTAAGAGTAAATTAATAATGCAGGTAGTTGTACAATCCAAAGGAAAAGCATGTGATCAAACTGCCATTCCAAAAGGCCAAACTTGTGAAGATTACCACGAATGCCACTTTTCCATTCACGCCGCCATTAACGTCGACTCATTTACTACCTCCGTTTCAAAATATAAGTATTTTAGATTATTTAGCACAAATTAAAGTTAAGAAGAAAATAATTTGGTGCTCCTTAATAAATAAGAAATGGTTGGGTGGGAGGATATTTAGGGTTAATAGATGGGAAGAAATTTGAATGGAAAATGATTGATGAGACAAGTAGTACTATAAAGAGTGCTAGAAATGTTTATACTATAAAACAAGATTTGAATCCTAGAAATGTTTATATTTTGGAATGGAGGGAGTAAGAAAAAATTTTCAAGTAACACACCATTATTTTGTGGGAAAATGGTCACTCAGGCCTATTTTCTAGTTTCATGTTGGTTTTTGGCTGGGAAGGTATTTAATCTGGTGGTGGAAAAATAGACTGTACAAAAATTCATACCAAATATTTTGAATTTTCTTTAATAGAGTTGGAAAGTTCATATACTTGTGTCATGTCCGGAAAATAGATAACCATTTTTCATTCACTAGTGCATTAATCCTCATCCTAGGAGACGAGGTATACATTACAAAATTGATAAATATCAGAGTATATAAGCGGAAACGTAAATAGAGTATTTATTACATGGGTTGCCAAAGACCCAACACTACGAAGATAAACAAATAAGATGGTAAAGTAAGATGGCGAACAAAACCACAGATACTTGACGGCAGGAACGGGCTAGACATGGAAGTCTTCATCTCCAAAGAATTCTTCATCAAGGTGGAGGAAAATGAAAGCAAGACTGAGTCAAACCACCATACTCAATAAGTCTCACCCGCAAATGCATGATTATTATATAGTTGTACAAGGGGTACTTCATATGGTTATTTGCAATACAACACTTTAAAGTAGTTTAGAATTTTCAAGGCATTTTTAGAACACATTCCCAAGTCTTATTTCAATGTTACTAATCAAGGCTGCGATCCCACGCAAACCTGCCTTAGACCAAGCCAACCAGTCTAGACCAGATCAACCAACAAGTTTTAGCCCAGTAAACCATGGCACCATGTTAGAAGAAGAGAACATCGAACTTGGGTACATTGCTATGCTTGCTCATAACAGAGGGCATGCCTATTCAAGTAGTTTATACTCTAGCCAAAGGTGTGCATCTTTATCCATAAGACATGACTTCATCACGTGTTGCCAAGTGGCCTTCATTTGCCAGAGACGTCTGTCCCCAAGTAGACTTCATTTGCCTCTACCCATGTCCTTTTACCTAAGACTGGTCTAAGCTATGGGTTAAGCCTTACCCATTAGACGTGTGGTAGTACGATTTATGCTTTGCAACAGTAGCCCGAAGACAAGTCCTTATGACGACCGAGGTGCTACTATAAAAACCAACCATAAACCTCAAGCCTAGCTGAAAACAAAGTTTTTGGGAATTTTGAATAGAGAAGATCCTTGTCTTGGCAAACCAGCCATTTTCCAAGATTACCCAAAGTAAAGGAGTTATTCCCAAAGTCTAGATATTATAAAACATCTAAATTGTTGGTAATTAAACTGGGATAAGCACAAACCTAAATTAGCTAGTAAGCACCACATAAAGAGTTCATACTAGCTGGTTCTTGGTTACCGAAGGTTGATAAAGAATATTATACAAATAATAATAGGGCCATAACAAGGAATATAAGTATGGCTAAATAAAATAGTTATGAACGCATGAATTTAATAAAGCTAAATATAGTAATTTAAATCAAAATAATTTTGGAAACAATAGGTAAACAATATGTCCAAGAAATTGGTATGACTTGCCTTGCTCACAGCCAAACTCTTCGATGTTGACCTTGTGGAATAACGGATCTCCTAGTTCTGCCACGTATACATGACATACGCAAAAGAAAAGGACTTTTATACTATGAAAATCCATATAAACCGCAGGAATAAAGTATATAAATGAGTTCTTGACATTTTAAGGAAAAGTTAGAGACTTGAACGGGTTAATTCTGAGTTCGAACAGTCGAGTTACGGCCGTTTGAAGTTTATATGGAATTTAAATAGAGATTTGCTATTTTTTGAAATTATTTTTCTTAAGAAAAACTTTATTGCGTCATCAAGGGGGAGGGTTGGCATTGGCACTGACACGCGGGCCCCACAATGTCATCCTCTCGGGATAGCTGACAGGCGGCCCCATTGCCAACGGCCACGGCGCGTGCGCTGACGTGGTTGCCACACGGCGGCCATATCGGTACGCCTGGCTAGGGCGGCACCCATGCCCCGATAGTCGATGCCAACGGCCATCGGCGCTGCGGAGGGGTTTGAGGCAAGGGGAAAAGGGGGAGCTCGGCCCCACGAGCTCACCGAGACGGTTGCGGCAATGAAGGGGCGACGGAGAAGGCCAGCGACGAGGTCTTGGCGATGGGGTTGCTTCAGGTTGATGGGGACGATGGCATTCCGGCAAGCGGCGAGCTCGACGGAGGGGTGGCTGAGCTGCGGTAGGACGTGGTGAAACCGGTGGAGACAACTGCGGCGCTCGAGGAGGTCCCGGTCGACGGCGAGACGTGGCCGAAGCAAGGAGACGGTTGGTGGAGCAAGGTGAGCACACACGACGGTGAGGGAGAGGGCGAGACATTCGGACGGCGAGGAAACGGGTGAGGGGAGGTGGAAGGGAGGCTTATATAGGGCGCTGGGTGAAGGAAGAGGCCCGAGAGACAGTGGAAACCGTCACCGGCAAATTCGGCGGCTGCCATTGATGGGGATTTGAAATCCTATGTGTGATTAGGGTGCCATTGTACGGATTCTAGGGGGTATTGATGAGGGGCCGTGGGGAGTATTTCCTCTCCTTCAATTCCGCGAAACAATCAGCAGGGAAGCGGGATTGATGGTGGCTTCGTAGGCTGGCGGAGTAGCGGGAGGAGGGGATAACAGGCGGGGCACTTGACTGGGCTGGCCCAAAGAAGGAGGCGGGGAGGGGGCGGCCTGGCGTGAAGGGAGGGATGGGAAGACGGGCTGCAGGACCGCAGGAGAGAGTGGAGAGGGTTTGGACGGGGTTCGGCCCGAGGAGGAGAAAGGGTTTATTTTCAATTTCTTAATTTTAGAAAATATGATAATTGTTTTCGTGGCATAATAATTATTTAGGATGCTCTGAATATTCAAGTAAAAAAATTAAGTACACATTTTGAGGCAAGGGGAATTTATTAAAAATACCCATGAGCCGATCCGAGTTCAATCTTGATAATTTTTAATTGTTGAAGGCTATTTGGAGGTTTTAATATTTGTAGAAATGTATTAGAAAATGATTTATTAATTAGGGTGACTTCAGGGTGTTACAAGTTGGCTATGGTATTTTAGCACACATGATATTTGTAATGACACTCATTATAAACAGATTAAAAAACATGCAATTTTCAACTCATAACAAACGAGAAAATTCCGTGTACATCGTCAAGTTTTTATTTAGTACCTTCCATGTCCAAGAATTGTACTTCATTTCCTATATGTTTATGAGATTTCATTTTCTATATTTCTTACATAATACCTACTTCACCATGAGTTGACATAAGAATTTATTTAAAGTGACCATAATGCCCCTCGCTTGGATGGACTACTCATAAGCTTTGCAACCAAAATCAAAATATGCATATGAAAAATGAGTTTTTTTTGAAAACTCAATCAAACTCGAAATAAAATTGAAACTTTTGTATGAATTTCAATCCAATTTGAAGGAAACCAAATTTGGTTGAAATTAACCTAGAACATAGTTATGGCTTTCATATTCATTAGATAATATGAATTAACCTAGAACATAGTTATGGCTTTCAAATTCATTAGATAATATGAATTGCATATTTTTTAAGATCCTTTGAAAATTCAATTTTTTTTGTTTTTATCAGGGTAAAAAAATCTTTGGTTAAAGTTATATTAGCACCTGGACAACCAATGGAGGCGACATCATCCCTGGTTACACTAGTAGCATAAGTAATCTGAAGTGAATGCAACGCTCGGCAAGGCATTCACTACTACAAAATTAGGAAACGCTGGCGGTCAGAATGAGTTTTCACAGGCGAGTAAATGGACCGCCTACGACCATAGGCCATTGAAAATCAACGACGTTCGTAGGCGGTTCCACACCTACCTGTGAAAATTGATTTTCGCAGGTGTATTTTCGCAGGCGGCTACATTAAGACGACCGCTGCTCTTTGCCGTGCCGGATGGTCGCCGCCGGCGACCATCTAGCCGCACGCTCTGCAGCGGTGCGGACGCGCTAGCGGGGCAGAGCCCCGTTCAGTCTCAGATGTCGGATCTACCTTGGCAGATCTAAGCCATCTGTGCGGCGCCTATTGTGGGCGCCCGCGTCTCGGTACGTCAGTGGCTTCGTCCGCTGTGGCGGCCACGTCGGCCGCCACGTGGCTTGGTCGCTTCGGGTCACGGTAGACGTGGTCCACCGTACGCCGCCGACCGTGGGTCACTGATCCATGGGCCCCACCGGTCGATGTCAGTTCCCGGGTAGACTGACACCATAAACCCGAAATAATGTGCAATAATTCATTTAGGATTTATTTTTGCATGGTAAAAACACATCAAAACTTTGAAAATTCATAACTAATTCATTCGAGCTCCAATTAATTCCATTCAAATTTCATTAAATCCAGAAAAATGCCAAGAATCCATTAAAAATAGTTTTAGCTAATGTTTCAGTGCTCTCATGTACTTTTTTATTTGTTTGTGCTATGAATGGTATAGAACCCAACGTTTCCGACCCGCCCGTGGACAACGAAGTGGTCGCAAAGTTTGCAGAGCCAAAGCAAGGCAAGTTACATTGTTTTCTTGATCATATTGTGCCTACTTTATGCAAATTATTTGTTTTGAATAAATAAATGTGCATGTTTTCATTATTTCATATGGGAAGGTTTAACCTATGTATATAGTTTGACGACCATGGTTTTGATAAATCCTTTATTCCTTCGTAGACTGGGTAACAATATGTTATGAAATATTTCTAGTGTGCTTAGCCATGCATAGAATAAACTAGCTCATCCTGGGGTTTAATTATTCGTTATAATCTTCATGGCTCGACTTTGGGTCGAAATAATAGAACTTATGTCATGGATAATGGTTTAATTAAAATATGACCTTAATGGTGGGCTATGGGTGCATGGTTTTGTTGGTCGCACCCATGGTAATTAAGGACCGGTTCGCGGGAACCCCTTGAGCAGTTATTCGTACATACCACAAGCCAGCGTGGGCAACGGCTGGGCTTGTAGCGTAGCTTTTCTCTCTCTCCTAGGCACTGTGGTGAGAATGGGTATGATGGAGTTGGATCGGCTCGGGGTCATGTTGATCGGCTTCCAGATCCATTGTGGTACAAGGGGGTAGCCTGGTCGATATGGTTGCCCTGTCAGCAGGTGTAACCTTAGCGTGGTGTGGATGGTTGGGGAGGAGTTGCGTGAATGGTCCTATCAAAGCCTCTTGTGGGGTGTCATGGTGACACGCCGGTACATGGGAACGTGTGTGGGGCTGTGTCTTGTGGGTACAGTTGTACACCTCTCGCCAGAGATAAAAACTATTCGAATAGCCGTGCTTGCGGTTATGGGCGTTTGGTCAAGACTCACCATGATTAGTTTCAACTTAATAAATTGACTTAAAATATACTGTAGGGATAGGATGGTTCGCTAGGCCTGGTCAACGTGGTGTAGCACTGATCAGTGATGAATTAATATTGCTTAATTGAATAACATTTTTACTTGGTTGCAAACCACTATTGTTTGCAACTGCTTTTACGCAAATGAATCCAAAGCCTATCTTTGTCTCCCGTGCATTGTGCATAATTGCGGGTGTGTCCTGTTGAGTACTGTGGGTGGTACTTAGCCTTGCTCCCTCCCCCCTCCCCGCCCTAGAGATGGAGTTCTTCTCCGACGACGATCGTCAGGGGGGAGTAGGCTGGTTCCGCCATCAAGCTGCCTGTGGAGTGGAAGCCTCTGCACGGCTTAGTTGTTTGTAGGTTTATTTACCTTTTTTCGCTGCATATATGTAAAATCATTTTATTCTGTTTGTAAGACGTACTCTGTATGACAACTTGGTATTTGTGTAACCTGGCTTTCCTGGACAGGGATTTAATACACAAGAATGTTCAGAATTCTGGTTGAGAATTTCTGGGCATTACAACCCCCTCGCTTTCTTTCTCCCATTCATCTATGAGGATTGGAAAGTGATCCCTTACCAAAACACCATAGGAGTTGCTCCATTTTGCGGGCACATCTTTAGGCTCAATGGGGTCCCCTCTTCATCCTACGTGGGTGATGGCATGTACTTCATTTGTTAGCTTGTTCTTGCTTCTCTCATCGTGCTTTCGTCTTTAGCCGACGGCTTCAGTAGTGGTTCTATCCATCTCCGTCCCGGCCGGGGCTGATGTAGCGTGTCTAGTTCAATAGGATCATTTTTACCCTTCTCTTTTGCGATAACTTTTTGGCGAGTCCGACGTCTTGTTTCCATCTTTTGTACATACAATAGCAACATTGTGTTAGACAATAGTACCGGAACTATTATTGCCAGTAACTCGGCGTAACTCGGCGAAATACTTACGGCATGTTCAATCGGAATGTAATCAACATTAACGTCCTTTTCGTTTCTTGCCCTCTCTATAACGGGATGCGAATCACTGGGGGTACGCCACGATGACTCGCCAGATGACTTGTCCTGGTCAGTCGTGGCCACTTGTTCCATCTTGCGTTGCGTGTCCTTTCCGTCCATCATTCTATTGCAATATTATTTTTATACAGTTTAATATCAACACGACCGACGATCTTTATATAGCATATGGAAATTATATATATTGAATAAAAACAATGCATACAGATTTAAAATGGAACAATATGTCTATACATATGGAAATTGCTCTCAGATGTGATGAGGTTGGGATAGATGGTATCTTGTATGTCCACCACACCTAGTCGTCATTATTCACATATTAAATAGTGAAAAAATTTAAGCAAACTTGGCTCCATATGTGGATGGCATGGTAGAATACGCCGAGTCATGCAGGGACGCCGGCGACAAGAAGGACCTCGCTTGCGAGTCGACACGTGGTACCTCGGTCGCCAGTGCGCCTGCAGAATGCGGAAAAAACGCACTCCTCATGTGGTTAAGTAATTTGAATCGTAGGCCAAGTTTGCAAAAGTTTTGTAGTATTTAATATCCAAACAACCATAATTTTCATAGAGCAAATGAGAACTTTGAAATAAAATTGAAAACAAATAAATATATAATTTCATATGTATGAATAATCATAATGTCCATACAAATTAATCATAATTTCCATACAAATTAATCGGATTTTCCTACAAGGCATAATCAGAATTTCTTACGATGCATAATTTCCTACAAATTAATCATACTAATTAATCATACCCCGGTGGTGGCGCCGGGGTGGCCGGGGTGGAGGCGTCGGAGCTCGGGTGGCGGCACCCGAGCTAGGGGTGGCAGCGCCAGGGTCAGGCCAGGGGCGCCAGAGCTTGGCGTGGCGGTGGTGGTGTAACATCCCCAATCTACTAGAGGTAACTATTTAAGTTTCCTAGAACCATCTTTGTTCTCTAATTAAAATTTTTGAATCGTCTTGTCATATAACTCAAAATTTGATTTAATTAAAACCTAATCGGCAAATTTAGACCAACTCCTAAAAGTGCAACAAACCTCACAGAAACATATGTGGGAAATAATTTATTCAAATACTAGATTGTTTATCATGAATTAATATGATTTTTCTAGATTATTAGCAATCACTTTAGACCTTTTAAAAATTGACCTAAGTCTCAGCCAGGACCTTTTTCACATTTTTGCTGTGACCAAAATACTTGAAATTTTTGAGTGAGACTTTGAAAAATGGAACCTAGCTGTCATGGGCTACAACCTGGCCAACTCTCACATTTTTGCCACCCTTCTAGCATGTTCTATGGATTAAACAAAGTGAGAGAAAGAGAAAAATTCTGAAAAATCCTGAAAATGGTTCAAAATACCAATACATGCAAATGGAGACAGTGACCCCTATTAGCCTTGCTGTCATCTCTTTCTCTCTTCTCCTCTTTCTCCTCAGCTTCCAAGCCAGCCAGCTTGCTTCTCTTCCTCTCCACTCCATTCTTGTGTCAAGAAACTGAGAGGTGTGAGCTCCTCTTTGTCTCATTTCTCTTCTTCCTGCTGCCGTGCGTGCGTGCTGCTGCTGCCGCTGCCACGCGTGCTGCTGCTGCTGCTGCTGTCCGTGCTCCTTGTTGGTCTCTCGCCCTGTGGCTGCTCGTTGACCCCTCCGCGATCCTCACCGACGGCTCGCTGCCTTCCAACAGGCCAGGGGCACGGCCTCACCACGGAGCCCGGGGGCGCGGCCGTGAAATCGCCATCGTACAGCCGCGCCATCACGCCGGCTTTCTCGCCGCGTCAAGCTCGTCTCTGGCCGGACCCAGCCGTCGCTCATGTTCGCCGTCGGCGCCAGTGAGAGCCGCCTCAGCCGCAGTCCAGCGCGGGCTGCCCTGCTCTGTCTCACTGACACGTGGGCCCTAGCTGTAAGTGAGAGGGAGAAAAAGAAAATCTCAAAAAGTGATTTACACCGTTTAGTTTATATCTTGAAATTAGGCAAACTTTGAAAATGCATAAGGATTTCATCCTAAGTCTTTTTTTTAGTGAAACCAATTTTGTTAGTTCTGTAAATTTGTGAACTTTAATACTGTGAAATAAAATAAGACCACTTCTGTACAGAAAATGTCTATAAAACAATGTGAAGCAAAAATAACTTATTTTGTACCTAAGAACTTTGTAAATTTCTAGAAGATCCATCCTAACTGCTAAAAATATGAAAGCACTTTTGTTTAACTCAGAAAATTGTAACCTTTACTGTGGATAAATTGTTTTTGACAAAACTACCTCCCAAAATAGGCCTAAGTAATTTCTAACCCTTCTTTTTGACAAACTTGAGGAATTCATAACTAAATCTTTATAAATCAAATTTCAGTGAACCAAATTTTATTGGAACCAGGAAGATATGTGGTTTCACATAAAAATGCTCACACTCATAAAATCCTACCAAAGAATACAAGTATATATTTTCCACATAGGGTTTTTCCAATAGTTTTGGCTTTTGCCGCTTTCAGCCTTAGGGTCTTGTTATTTTTGTATCTCCCAAACCAGAGATGCAAATGACTTGGTTCTCTCTCCTAAAATCTTGTTAGAACATGCCCTACCTACTGTATTTATCTCATAAGTTTTTTTTAGAGCACGTTGCATATGTGTTTATTTCGACCTATTATTTGCATGTTGCTTCTTATCGATAGATTCAGAGATTTCAAAGTACGAGGAAGCTAATCCAGAGGTTGAGTGTGAACCATCATAGTAGCAAGGCAAGCATCTAAGCATATTGAACCTATGTCTTCAATAAATTGATTTGTTTGCGAAAACAATATCTATATGCATGTTTCAGTCCATTTAAAATGGGAAAACGGGTAGAGTCAATATTGCCCAATTGTATGCATTTTCATTCCTTGGTTGTTGATTTCATGTTTTTACCTTGTCACCCCTGGTTAAGGACTTTGGGATACTTTTATTTTATCGAATGCTTAGCCATGCTTAGTTCTAGACTTAGAAAAATCCGATAGATGGAGCTATCGGTTCAAAACTAGTTTAATACGAATGGATGGGTTAAAATCTAAAAAGAATAACTTCTGATTTATAATTGAGAATATATTTGACTTGGACGGATGATAGGGCGATGACAGGATGGTGTTTCCCCAATGCATGTAGCTCCGTCTAGGTCATTAAGGACCAAACATGTTGGCGTCTATTCAAGCACCCTACGTACTTTCACACGCCGGGAATGGGACAGCTTAACTTAGTAGCATGGAAGGCTGTGGCCATCTACGCCCGTCCGTCAGTCGTGAGGATGGTCTTTCCTTTGGAGGGCCTCGTGCACGCCTGGTTTTGGCCGGAGGTGCACGCCTTAGTCACCTGTGTGTGTGGCTAAGTCGTCGAGGGCCCAGACGTGGTTTAGGTGGTTGGAGCTAAGCGTGGGAAAGGTTTTGTTGTGACCTCTAGTCCGCACTCAATGTGTAGAGTGTGGGTACCGACGGGTACGGATCAAACTAGAGTGTAGCCGTTTGGCTTCTATCACATCGTGTGGGTAAAGATGTACACCTCTGATCAGAGTATGAATTATTTGAATAGCCGTGACCATGGTTATAGGACGACTGCTTGATGTGTTAGTCAGTCTATGTTAGTATCCAACTTGGGATATGTGGTTATATCATGACTTAGGATAGTCATGGATGGATGGGTTTATATGAGAGGCTTTCGTGTTAAATTTGACTTGGTTTTATTCATGAAAGATGGTATGTTATGTAGCATATTTATTTGGGCAATGGTGGCCCATTGTTGATGTTAGAGCATGGGATTGTGCTTATTTTCACCTCCTTTCCAAAACATATTACTTGCTGTCATGAAATTTTAGATTGCTATTTTTTTTGCAAATGCTTATAGTTTCAAGGTATTATTTTGCTCAATAAACTTAGCTTTATACAAAACCAGATCAACATAGCCATATTCCTTGATGTAGAGACCAGCATTACTCCTTTGTACTAGTAATATTGTGTAAGTCTTGCTAAGTACCATTCGTACTCACGCTGCATTTTTTTTTAGGTGAGGATAACGACGATGTTGGTGTGGTCTACTATTATCCCACCGAGGGTGGTGAGGATAATGTGTAGTTGGAGTTAAGCTCTATCCTAGTCGGTTGCCTTGTGAGTCTAGAATGGCACCACTGGTTTTATCCTTTATGTTTACATTTTCGCTGCTATCTTTAGTGCTACTTTGTGATGAATTAGGGTGTGTGAATCCTCTATGTAATATATATAACCCTGCTGCACTTTCATCCATATTTAGAGTACTTGTGATGGTTATCAATTGCTTACGATGGAAGTGTGAGGCTAGTCGCTTTCCTGGGGACTAGCTGAACATGAGTATGAGTTGTGTATAATTGAGATGGTTGGGGGATAACTATTGTGGTTCAAGTCCTTTGGGGTACGTATCGTGTTTGGTCGCCACCATGAGTGGTTTGACGGGCGTATGACGGAGAGGACTGGCAAGCTATCCTTATGATTATCTCTTTTGTACACTTCTTGGCATTTCGGTTATTATATTGGAAGGTGTTAACCGTGATCATGGGCACATTGAGGTCGAGTGGCTATTATGCGTGTATGGATCCCACTCGTCCAACAATATGTGGTGGTTGCGTTGGGCACTGGACGATATAATACTCGGGGTGTCCACAGGCGGCACCGGGGTTGGGCCAGGGACGCCGGAGCTCGAGGTGGCAGTGGCGGCGCCGGGGTGGCCGGGTTGAAGGTGCCGGGGTCGGGCGGGGAGCGCCGGAGCTCGAGGTGGCAGTGGTGGCTAAGCCACCTACCTGCGATAACATTACCGCCCGTATGCGAAAATGATCATCGCATATGGGCCGCTAAGCTGTCTGCCTAGGACATCATACTGGGGCCACCTGTCACCGACTTGATAACTATTGTACTAGGATTGCGTATAAAATGTATATAAAATTTATAAATATTTAATCAAGTAATTATGTAATCAACTAATTATTAGGATTGTGAGGGTGTAGTGTTTAAATGTATATAAAAATTATAAATATTTAATCGAGTAATTATTTAATCAACTAATTATTAGGATTGTGAAGCAGTAGCGTATAATATATATATATATTATAAATATTTAATTGAGTAATTATTTAATCAAACAATTAATTAGGATTTGTAATATGTAATTATTTACTCAAGTAAGCTAGCTCCAAATTAAGTGTAAAATGTGCATAAAAATTCATAAATCCTCATTAATATGAAACAAATATTTTGCATTCATATATAAAGCATTAATCCTAATTACAAGGCAACACATGATTTAGTTGTTACACATGGGACCCAACATTAGCCTTTCGTGGATTTTCCAACGCCATCAGTGCGCGTGTATAGCTTCATGGTTTCTTCATTAAAGGTTTGGTCTTGATTTTATTTGAAAGGTCGGTAAACAACAGTATCGCATCATACTGATTGTAATCTTCGGCATATTCGATGCAATGGACACCAATGATTCGTTGCTTACCCGATAGAGCTATGTCTTAATTCTTGTGCGCAGGGTCGGTAATATAGAAAACTTGTGCGACACGCTCAACCAGTACCCACAGGTTGTCCATGTGGCCTACATTGACGAGGTCAACAATTGTTAGCCCAAAATTGTCCACGAACGCTCCTGTTGGGTGTTTCACCCATTGGCATCGAAACAGGGGGATCTGAATGTTTAATCCGTAGTCCAGTTCCCATATTTTATACCATCCCCTTCTTATCCTTTGACTTTGTATAAAATGTGTACACATTAATCTCGTACGCCTGCCATGAAGTTACTAAACTTGAGAGCCTATAGGACAACCCTTTTAGTGTTTTTTCTTCAAGGGAGTCACCATCTAGTAGGTTTTGGGCCTTGAGCCATGCGGTGAATCGACGCTTGTGCTCTTTCATAGTCCAATCTTCCGATCGTCCAATGTTACCGGCTCTAATCTGGTTTAAGCGTTGTTCGATGTAGCACTCAACTATCGCAAGCCGTTGTAGGACGCTATAGTGTGCCGCTCGCACAGTAACTGTCGGCGAAACGGGACTGGGGGTCCCCACAGTCGCCGGGGACGCGTGGGTCTTCGGCCACGTCAGTTCCCCGGGGCCACAATCTGCACAAGCGACGTCCAGCTACGGTCGTCGTCCCGTTGAGCACCCGGGGCCCGAGCACCGCCCGGATCTAGGCGGCATAGGCCTCGCCCCCGGGGGCCATCTCGCCATCGGCCCCGGGCTTGTCCTCGGGGCGCCCTCTCCGTCGCCCCCGGGCCCATCCCCGAGGCGCCATCCTCGGCCCCGGGCCTCGCCCCCGGGGCGCCATCTCGCCATCGGGCCCGGGCTCGTCCCCGGGGAACCATCTCCATCGGCCCCGGGGCGCCATCTCCATCGGCCCCGGGCCTCGCCCCGGGGCGCCATCATATCGCCCCGGACCCGGGTGCCGATACCCCGGCCCCGGGTATCAATCCCCCGGTCCCGGGTGCCGATGCCCGGCCCCGAGGCCGATTGCCGACTGCCCGGTTGCCGATCCCCTCGGTCCCGGGCGCCGATCGCCCCGGTCCCGGTGCCGACTGACTCGGCTCCGGGTGCCGATCGCCTCGGCCCCGGGGGCCAATTGTCTCGAAGAACTCCGCGGACCAACTTGCCAACTACTCTGCCACGCGTGGGCGTCTCCTGATGGCCCCCTGTGGACGCATGCCTGTGCAATGGACACATGCCTATGCAGTCAGAAACCTTTTGACTTCGGTGGCGAGGGCGTGCGCCGAAGTCAAGCAGAGTCAGAGATTCTTCACTTCGACAGTGTGCTCCATCACATCCTTACGACTTGGCCGCCTGCAGTAGACCTACTCCAGCATGGGCACAGCAGGCGGGCGTGAGCGACTGGACGTTCCTCCAACTCCGGCGTGGGCGTCGCAGGCGGACGTGTGCACAGGAGAACTCACTAGAAAATCTCTCTCTCCGTGTACTGGCACTGTGGACTCCCCTGGTTCTATAAAGGAGGATCCGAGCCGACGAGGAACGGGAAGCAAGCTTCAGCATTAGCAACCGCCGAGGACTCTCCGGCTCTCGCTCTCTAGCTCACTCTCTAGCCACTGTTCTTCTTCCTTAGCCGGCGAGTGGGCTGGGTTCACCTTGTAACAGACATACCATATTCACCTCCACATAGCATACACACAGGAGTAGGGTTTTACGCTTCCAAGCGGCCCGAACCTGTATAAATCCTCCTGTCTCCTTTGTGTGCCGATCTATTCTTCCAACCATCCATTGTTCTGCTGATACACACTGACGTCGACTTCGCCTGAGAACTACTCCCCTGGCTGAATCTCAAAGGGGGGTCTCCGGACTTCCCGAAGTCGAGGTTTCATCCTCCGACAGCTGGCGCGCCAGGTAGGGGGAGTTTCCTTTTCAGGTGACACACCGGCGTCCCCAACACCGGCGCATTCCATGGTAGGAAGCCATCATCCGCGGGACTCCAGCAAGGGGTCCGACGGTGCGGAGAACGACAAGCCCTCACGCTCTGCGTTACGGCACGCCAGGAGGAAGCGCCAGAAGGCCGCACTCGCGCTGCCGCCATCGGCCATGGTCCGAAGGTGGTGCGCCTTCCACCATACGGACCGGCACGACCTCACGGAGTGCCGCGCCGTCAAAAGGATGACCGAGCACGTCGAGCCGGCTATGACCCAGAAGTGGTGCACCATCCATGAGACGGACTTGCACGACCTCACGGAGTGCCGCGCCATCCAGCAGTTGGCTGAGCGCGTCAAGAAGTCCCGGCGGGAGCGGTAGCAGGCCAGGTCCGCTCGAGGTGGATCGGACGGTCCAATCCCTCGCCGGACGGTCCGAATCTCGCTCCTGACCCAGAACAACTCCAATAGGGCGCGATCTCCCGGACTGCATCACCCCGGCAAGCGCGCCCGGAGAGGTCGTCCCGATTCATCCCACATTACAGTCCGGGGCCTCCGGGTCCCGGACACGGAAAGGGTACGATAACCCGGACTTCATCGGACGCGATGGCGAGTCCGGGCAGTTCGTCCCGACTCAGTCTGGGGCCTCCGGGTCCTGGACACGTAAAGGGTTCGATAACCCGGACTTCATCGGACGCGATGGCAAGTCCGGGCAGTTCGTCCCGGTTCAGTCTGGGGCCTCCGGGTCCCGGACACCTAAAGGGTATGATAATCCGGACCACGCCGCCCTGTCGAGCGCGAGTCCGGGCAGGCTGCTCCCGGTCGATGAGTTCCCGGTTGACCGACCGCTCCCGATAGATCGGCGCCTCCCGGTTGATCGGCCGCTCCTGGTTGATTAGTTCCCGGTTGATCAGCTGCTACCGGTTGATCGACCGCTCCCGGTTGATCCATTCTCGGTTGATCGGCTGCTCCCGGTTGATGGTCTTCTCCCGGTCTCGAGAGTTCGCTCGCTCCCGGTTGATCGGCCGCTCCCGGTTGATTAGTTCCCGGTTGATCGACTGCTCCCGGTTGATCGACCGCTCCCGATAGATCGGCACCTCCCGGTTGATCGGCCGCTCCCGGTTGATTAGTTCCCGTTTGAACAGCTGCTCCCAGTTGACCGACCGCTCCCGATAGATCGGCACCTCCCGGTTGATCCGTTCCCGGTTGATCGGCTGTTCCCGGTTGAGGATCTTCTCCCGGTATCGAGAGCTCGCTCCCTCCCGAGGAAGCTGAGCCCGAGCACGGCCCCTGACAGGCCAGGACCAGAGAGCATATAACAGAGGCCGGAATACTTCTTCAGCGAGGCACCGCTCCTCGCTCATAACTAGCATCGCCTCGGCAAGGAAGTCGTCCCGATATGGTCCATATCCTTACCTGGGCCCCCGTGCCCGGGCACATATCTACCTACATATCAAATCACATTTCAGTCCGGGGCCCTGGGTCCTGGGCACATATTTGAGCTGAGGCACGGATTCCCGAATCCGCGCCCCAGGCCCGACATCGAGGTGCCGAACCAGGGCGGCCTCGCCAAGGCGAGTGCAAGTCTAGGAACGCGACACCCGGAATAGGGCGCGATAGCCCGGACAGCACCGCCCCGGCGAGAATGCGTCCGGAAGGTCGTCTCACATCCTATATTCAAGCCCGGCCCCCCGGAACCCGGCTTATATCAAAACCATATTCCAGTCCGAGGCCCCCGGGTCCCGAACACATATCCTCCACATGACAGCCGGGGCCCCCGGGTCCCAAGCACATGCCTCTCCCTAGTCTCGAGGCTCGCGAGGGAAGCGAGTACGAGCTCCATCCCTAGGCACATCAAGCATCTTCACAAATCTATCTGTATAAACATCCTGTAAGTTGCGGTGAGCCCGGGCCGGCGCCGGATTTCTCCAAAATCTCAGCGCTGGCCGGGGGCCCAGCAGCCTTGCTGTGCACTCGGGGACATGGAGGGCCCCCGGGCCCGGAAGACAGCCGCGGGCGAAGTCAGAAGGGAGCTGCCGCCTTCATCGGCCTCTTCATCGGACATCGGCTCCACGAGGTGCCCGCCGCGATCAAGGAACCCTGTCTCCGTCGCAGCGGTCTCGGCCACGGCTTCCGACGCCTCCTCATGACCCAGCACGGCTTCCTCAACACTTCACTCCAAACTTCCAACCCGGGTCCCTGGATCCCGGGTACATATCTGCCGCATTACAGCCGGGGCCTCCGGGTCCCGGCCCACATTTGTTTCCAGCGAACCAAGCTCCACCAGCTCAAGATGAACCAGACGGACCCAGCGTCCCCTCGTTTCTTCAAAGACGTGGCCCTGTTCCTGCCCGGAGTGGTTCCGGCCGAGCAACAGGGCCAGGGCCACTGTCGCGAAATAGGACTGGGGGTTCCCACAGTCGCCGGGACGCGTGGGTCTTCGGCCACGTCAGTTCCCTGGGGCCACAATCTGCACAAGCGACGGCCAGCTACGGTCGTCGTCCCGCTGAGCGTCCGGGGCCTAAGCACCGCCCGGATCTAGGCGGCATAGGCCTCGCCCCCGGGGGGGCCATCTCGCCATCGGCCCCGGGCTCGTCCCCGGGGCGCCCTCTCCGTCGCCCCCGGGCCCATCCCCGGGGCACCATCCTCGGCCCCGGGGTTGCCATCTCCATCGGCCCCGGGCCTCGCCCCGGGGCGCCATCATATCGCCCCGGACCCGGGTGCCGATACCCCGGCCCCGGGTGTCGATCCCCCGGTCCCGGGTGCCGATGCCCGGCCCCGAGCCGATTGCCGACTGCCCGGGTGCCGATCCCCTCGGTCCCGAGCGCCAATTGCCCCGGTCCCAGTGCCGACTGACTCGGCTCCGGGTGCCGATCGCCTCGGCCCCGGGGGCCGATTGTCTCGAAGAACTCCGCGGACCAACTTGCCAACTACTCTGCCACGCGTGGGCGTCTCCTGATGGCCCCCTGTGGACGCATGCCTGCGCAATGGACACATGCCTGTGCAGTCAGAAACCTTTTGACTTCGGTGGCGAGGGCGTGCACCGAAGTCAAGCAGAGTCAGAGATTCTTCACTTCGACAGTGTGCTCCATCACATCCTTACGACTTGGCCGCCTGCAGCAGACCTACTCCAGCATGGGCACAGCAGGCGGGCGTGAGCGATTGGACGTTCCTCCAACTCCGGCGTGGGCGTCGCAGGCGGACGTGTGCACAGGAGAACTCACTGGAAAATCTCTCTCTCCGTGTACTGGCACTGTGGACTCCCCTGGTTCTATAAAGGAGGATCCGAGCCGACGAGGAATGGGAAGCAAGCTTCAGCATTAGCAACCGCCGAGGACTCTCTGGCTCTCGCTCTCTAGCTCACTCTCTAGCCACTGTTCTTCTTCCTCAGCCGGCGAGTGGGCTGGGTTCACCTTGTAACAGACATACCATATTCACCTCCACATAGCATACACACAGGAGTAGGGTTTTACGCTTCCGAGCGGCCCGAACCTGTATAAATCCTCCTGTCTCCTTTGTGTGCCGATCCATTCTTCCAACCATCCATTGTTCTGCTGATACACACTGACGTCGACTTCGCCTGAGAACTACTCCCCTGGCCGAATCTCAAAGGGGGGTCTCCGGACTTCCCACAGTCGAGGTTTCATCCTCCGACAGTAACGAACTCATTGTCATTAAACTTTTTCTTGCCAACGGTCCCCCTTCCGGACAATCTTCCCTGATGATGGGGCACAGGTAAACCAATGGGGTTGGCATCTTCTAGGTAATCTATGCAATACTCGACGAATTCTTCAGTGGTATATCCCTCTACCATCGACCGCTCTGGATGAGCATGGTTTCGGACGTAGCCCTTCAGAATAGCCATGAATCGTTCATACGTCCACATTTGATGTAAGTACAAAATACCTAGTTCAAGTATCTGAGAAATGATGTGAACAATTAGATGAACCATCATATCGAAGAATGATAGAGGGAAGCACATCATGAGCTGGCACAGAGTCTCTATCAGAAATGTTTGAAGATGTCCTAGTTCTTCAGGATCCAAAACTTTTTGTGAAATCACATTAAAGAAGTAGCAGATCTTCGTGATGACGACCTTAATCGTAGTTGGTTTAATTGCCCTGATTGCAATAGGGAGAAACACGGTTAGCATGACATGGCAGTCATGCGAGTTATTGCCAGAGAGAGACAAGTCCTTCATCGAGACTACTTTCCTAATGTTCGATGAAAACCCGGTAGGCACTCTCAAATCATGTAAAGACTTGCACACCCCCCCTCTTCTCCTCGGGTATTAGGGTGTAGCTTGCTAGCGGAAGGTATATTTTTCCAATTTCTTGTGGCTAGGGGTGAATCTCTTTCCTGATCTTCAAATTCACCAAGTCGTTACAAGAGCATAGCCATCCTTAGTCTTACTCGGAATGTCCAGCAAAGTACCGATAATGCTGTTGAAGCATTTTTCTCGAGGTGCATGACATCGACGGAATGACGAATCTCTAGGCCTTTCTAGTAGGATAAGTACTTAAAGAAAATGGAATGTTTCTTAAATGGAACCGCTGGCTCATCTTTGTCTTCCCCATTTTTCTTCCTTTTTGCTGCCTTCTTCTTTGTCTTCCCGAAAACAACCTTGAGATTACTGGTCATATCAAATACCCATTTGCCATTGCGAACTTCGGGTGCAGACCCATTCTCTACAGTCCTGTCAAATAATCTTACCATCCCCCAATACCTGTGCCTGCTGGTTAGGAACCACTGATGCCACATGTACACCAATTTGTTCGATGATGAAAGATAGATAGATGTGGTGTTATCCGCGCACGTTACGCAACCAGTCTTTCTTTTGATCTGTCCTGAGACAGAAAAATTTACCGGGTAGTCGTTGATACTGACGAAAATAATGGCTCTGCAAGTGAAGTACTCACATAGGTATTCATCCCACACCTTGATACCCTCATCCCATAGATCCGCCATGTCCTCCAGCAAAGGTTCAAGAAACATATCTATTTCTATCCTAGGTTGTTTTGGGCCTTGTATAAGGATGGACAATAAGATATATTTTCGCTTCTGACATACCCATGTTAGAAGGGTATACATGGTTAGTAGTACTGGCCAAGTACTGTGTGAGCTGCTCAAGTCACCAAAAGGGTTCATCCCATCGGTACTCAGTACAAATCTGATATTCCTCAGATCCGAGGCAAAATCTGGGTGTTTTGCATCAAAGTGTTTGCACTGGCGAGCATCGACAGGGTGGCGGAGCTTCCTATCATTTTTATGCTTCTCGTGATGCCATCTCATCAGTTCAGCATCCCTAGGGTTCGAGTACAAATGCTTCACACGATCTTTCACTAGCAAACCAGGGCAGAAATTTTCTTCTTGTTGTGCGAAGATGAATCATCTTTTGCCTATCAAAATCCTGTGATTCGTTACCCGATTTGTACCGACTGGTCCCACATGTCAGGTAGCTCTCCAAGTCTGTATGCCCTTTGCGATACAGGATACAGTGGTTCTCACATGCATGAATCTTTTGCACACCTAGTGATAACGGACATATAAGTTTCTTCGCTTGATATGTGTTGGTTGGCAGGAAGTTGGGCTTCGGAAGGATCTTACTAAGGAGAGACAATAAATCATTGGAACTACTATCCGACCATCTGTTTCACGCCTTCAATCTTAGTAGTTCAAGCACTGAACGTAAAACTATCATCTCCTTAGAACAACCCTTCGATTCTTCATACAATAGATCTTTTGCAGCCTTCTGCAAAGATTCAAAATTATCTAACCCTCTAGTAGAACCCATCAACACTTCCGGTTCGGCGTGGCGTAGCATCTACTCCAGATCGAAATCAGCATTGTCATTAAAGTCGTTCATCGTTTCATCGTCCGACATATCTACTGTGAAATTTTCACCATCCCCTCTTTCTTCGTGATTACCCTTCCCTTGGAGATCGGCATCTTCGCCGTGATGGGACCAAAGCTTATAATCCGCAACAAATTCATGCTTCACTAAGTGTGACTTGATTACATCTGGAAGAATTCACACTTTCTGATTCTTGCAATTGACACACGGACAATGTATTTCCTTTCTACCCACTGTCGAAGCATGTGCCCTCGCTGCTTCAATAAATTTCGAAACCTCCTTTATGTACGACTGTTGAAATCTTGACGTATTGTACATCCATGCCCTATCCATCTGAGAATTCAAAAAAAATTACATAATATCAAACATTCAAACATAAATATCTAGTTAAAAAATAAATATCCAACAACCATACAAAATAAGTGGTACTAATTATGCAATATCGAGGAAAAAATTGATTGCAACAAAAAACACCTATTCCTTGTAAAAAAAATCCCCACCCTCTTTCTCTCTTCAAGTAGATCTAGGAGTTCACATACATATAAATCTCCTCATTTTGCCTTGAAAAGAATTAAAATTGCATACATATGGATTAAGACATACCATTGCACTAATATTACATAGATATTTTGGTTCAATTTTATGCTAAAACACAAATAAAAATTGTTACATCTAGGTCAAAAAGACCACCATTCCCAAGCAAAATTCATAACATCCAAATCCTAAATTCGAAGAAAAACTTTATAAATATAGTAGAAAAATATAATTCTAACCTTACATAGGCAAATCCTCCAAGAAATTCAAATTCAAAACCTCCCCCTATATTTTGGCAAGTTTTGGAGAGAGAAACGTCAGGTTAGAGACGAAGGGGTCGGGCTAACCAGATATATATGTGGGAGGACATTGTAGGCGTGAGGCCCGCCTGCGATAATCGATCTCCGCAGACGGACCGTAGCGACCCCCCGGATCGAGATTATCGCAGGAGAGCCTCATCTTGGCCCACCTGCGACCTTTAGGGGGGTCCGGTCCGTCTGCGAAAACCGATTCTGTAGTAGTAGACAAAACTAAAAGCAAGCAAAATAAAAGGATTTTGGATTACTTTAAATAGATTTTTTATTGTCTTTGAACTGAAAGTTTTGGTAACTTTCAACCAAATTTTTTTATGACTTTCAAATAGAGTTTTTTGTATGACATAAAATTGTGATGACTCGGTTAAAAATTTTTATGACTTTCAATTGAAAATTTTGATTACTTCCATTGATTTTTTTATGGAATTCAATTGATTTTTTTACTTTCTATTGAAATTTTTAAGACTTTCAATTGTCATTTTGATAACTTTTTATAGAGATTATTGATAGATATTTTCACTAAAAACTTAAAAACTCTCTATTTATAAAGTCATTCCATTGGAATCATTCCATAAAACTAAAATCATTCTTTTTAAGAACATTCATATATATATATGATATTTTCAACAAAAATATCTACTCAAAATAATTTAAAAAGCAACTTCGGTAGATATAAGCCCACGATGGCCCATGGTGTGTGGATCGATGTCCCGCGATGTCAGGTGCGTCGATCGGTTGTATGAGAAAAATCGGAAACAACGTTCCCTGCCGGTCCGAAGTAGTACGTTGTCTAGGGCGCCCGCGTATAGCTTTTTCCGGTCGATGTCCAAGATATCAATCAAGAAAATTTCATGGTGCTACGATCCTTTCTTTCTTTTCTGTTAAATGGTACTACTTGCGATGCAAGAAAATTTCTTATGTTAACTAGTTTGTTGGTTGGTTGGCTAGCTTTGGAGAAAAAAAAGGGTGGTAGTAGTAGTGGGGCTACAGTACCAAATATAAAGGAGTATCTAGAAGTGGCTACCAATAGTTTCTAAGCTTACTTAACAACACTAACTAGTAGGTAGGAGTACATAGAGTTCATAATCTGCCGTAAAGTGCCTTTCTACAGTATTGTATTCTGCCATGGACCACTAATTAGATGTCGCCATCGTCGGCAAGCTAATCAGAAACCGCCAATAGCTTAGCTTGAGTAATCTATACGAATAATATATACTGTAGCTTTGTTGGGTTCAGACGGAAGCTGGATCGGAATTGTTAACAACTAATTAGTCACATCGTCGACATATTATTTCTGTGCTTAGATACCATGTGAATATATTTTAAATTAAATAGTTTGCCATGTGATGGGGGCCTACCCACATATACTTAGCTTTGAAAGGAGTACTACTTGTGTCCCTATCACCAAGGAGGAATGAGTGTAATATATATCGATCCATTGCACATAGATGCAATTTAAAATGAAGTTCCTAATGCATATGCTTAATTAAACTACCCACAAGAATGTGAGTTTAAAATTAGTATATCCCACCAAGAAGATTGGGTGTCTTATATACCTCCACTCTGGGGAAAATGTTTTGAATACTGATCGAGTTCATATATAATGCATATATTTAAAACTAACCAAATTTAGCAAGGTAATCCATCTTATATAATAATTACTATATCTGTTTTTTATTTTTCGTTTTCGACATCGACACGGTCTCCATACATATGTCTTATGATTACCTTTTATAATCATATACTTATAAAACTTATTAAAATATAACCATATGAAAGAGAGTTTCATAACAAATCTGTCAATGTTATTTTCACATATTAAATCCTAATATTTTTAATCTATTAATGATTAAGAGTTTGAGGTTGGATTGCACACATTCTAAGAAATCATTCTTTTGAGAACGAGGTAGTAAGTTATAATTAAAGTTTTTGGTTGCATTCGGACGTGGAGGACATTATTCATTTTTGAATATTTTCTTCAAAGCATACTTGTGTAGAGGAATTTTGAAGCCATGTTTGGTGCGTTGCAACTAATGCAATGTAAGACGATAAATTAATAATAAAATGGGGTAAAGGTATTGTGCATCATCATCAAGGACAAATAAAACTAAATTAAATTATTTACATATTTAAATCACCATCTAGAACAATGCCATATCTATTTTGTAGCTGAAGTAAACAAATATGGCTTAAATTTGTATAGTATGAACAAACCGAATGGTTATTATGTAACTGTTTTGCAGTTCAGTCTGTCATTTGAATATATCCAAATTTAAAATTATTGTTTCAAGGGTCACGGTTGCATGACGTTCAATTTTTTTCCCCAACAAAATCCACTCAAATTCTGTAGGCAGTTTTAATGTACTAAACGGAGCATAAAATTAATTGGTCAGAAGTCATATTGAACTTCTAATCCGAATTAATTACATCCAAACGACTGTTTCTTTTTTCACACTAAAATTGAGAGTGAGGTGGCTTCGGCCCGATAAATAATTAAGAGGTGCACAAAATAGGGTCCATTATCCTACCAAAAAGAATCTCTCTCTCCAATTTTCTTTCAAGGAAAAGAGAGCGAGGGAACCTCTCTTGCAATACTATTCTCATCCAATCTCTTTTTAACGTCATGTCCGCGCCGACCAATTTGACAATCATTAGCACCATTACCAAAATATAACACCCACGGCGCAATGTCCTCGCGTCTGATCGATGATTAAAAACACAATAAAGTCACCACCTCAAGGAAAAACACCTATAATAAAGCCAATAAATAAATCTTTCGTTATCAGGAGAGTCAGTTAATAAATCTTCCCTGAAGAATAACATTAGGTGAACTGTCTATGAGGATGCTAGGATTGACATATTTCTTTGGTATCTTGTGGTTGATGTGGTGGTTAACTGGTTATCAGTACTAGCTAATTACTTAATAATTGTTAACTGCACCAGCCGTTGTTAATTAGGTTTAAGCCTCTTTTGCCGCCGTTGTTAATTGTTAACTAGTTTAATTAGGTTTAAACTAGTGTCAATATGCTAGCAACTAACCATACATTTGTTCCGTTAATTTTATATGTCAGCACTCTCCCTTTTCGTCAGGATCAGAATAAGAAATTGTTGTAGAATCCTAGCGTTGTTCTCTAAGTATCTAACGAAATGTTGTTATTGATGAGGTTGAATATATATAAGAAGATGCAATTAATAAGATAATGTGGGACTAATAATGGTTTTTTAATCTCTCAAGGATTCCCAAGGAAAGGTTTGGATGGAGCAGATGGGTCCATCAAATGATCACCAAGTTGAGATCGAATCTCGACTTTAGCGCCATCTCGAACAAATCCATTCAACAACCCCAAATCAAGCAACTATAACGAAGTGACGGCTGATGTTGATCCAAGCTTACCGACAAAGCATATAAATGTTGTCCAGGCAAAGCTAATCAATTTATATAACGGATACCCATTCACAAAAATGACATATAATGTTGATCAGCGTCTCAACATATAAGTTTGAGCTTGAGCACCATACCAAGATATCATGTGCTAAACCTGATTATAAACTGAGATAATAGAAATCAATCAGGCTGGAAATTATACACCCCACAAAAAAACTGCAAACTATACAACACCAAAACTTTAAGAAAAAGTATTTGAAAAACAATCGGGCCGGAACCTAATCATCAATGAAACAAAATTTTATTTTTTAAAAATTGATAAATCCTTTACACGCACCCACTTGCAATTGGTGGTTCTAGAATTCCGAAACAAGTCGAGCACAACCGCCCCTTTCAGCCCGATTGATTTCTATTATCTCAGTTATTCTTCACCCCATGTAAAAATTAAACATTATGCATCAGCTTGCCTATTTTTCTTTTAGTTTTTTACAGTTACACTTTCCAGTTTATTTATGAGGTATAAGGAAAAAATTCCATTGTACTTTCTTAAAATATTCTTCTAGATCACTAAACCCCGTAAACTCTTTTTTGCCTTGGTTTACCCCTTGGCCTATTGAAATTGTCCCACTTTACACTTGAATAACATTAATTTCTCTTTTTTTTTTCTCTTTAGACATAATACATTTTAAGTTGATTTTTTCACTTTAGTATCGACTATTTCTGTGAAATTTTAATCATTATTTACATGAAGGAGCTATGACTTATTTACTTCTTTTTGTTGTGGGGGGGGGAGGGGTCTAAAACACCATGAAAACTGTCATGATAAATTTTGGAAATATTTTTCTAACATAGGATATTTAGATTTACTATTGATCAAACGTTTGATTTTTTGGATTCTGTCAAACAACAACGCTGGCCGTTGGATGGAACTTTGAGACTCGAGGCGGAAAAGCGAGTTCGAAATTGAACTTTCAACTTATTGTAATTGCCATTATCGGTTTGTACAACTTTAGTTATAAATTTATGTAACTCAGTCATAAATATGTGCAAATGCATCTAATGGTTCGTATCTTAGCCTTTAAATGCAGAAAAAATCGTTTGATGGATTTATTTTTTTAAATGTTTGATGAAAAGGCGGTCCCTAGGATATTTTGTCAAACATGGATATATAAAATTTGAAATCAAAACATATTATATATGTATAAGGAGAAAAAAGTATAAATTTTGGCTAAAATATGTCTTTTTAGTAGTTTAGGAGGTAAAATGAGAAGAAAATAGTTTACTGTGCTAAGTACTCCGTGAAGTAGTTTGTGAAAATAAAATGAACTTTTTTGAAATAACTTTTGGTATGTCAATACTGGCTAACATACTGTAGGTATATTAACTACCGCACTCATTTAGTACATCAATGTAACATTATCGATGATAGGAAGAAAGCTCTTTTTTCCCCTTTGTACGTCCCATTGAGTTCACCTATAGATCGGGGGTACAAGTACAGTAATAGGCATGATGAACTATAACAGTTCTCTGTATCTCTAATATGTAATTATAGTTCTAGCTGCGACGTACACACCAAGATTAGCCACCCCAACACCCAAGTATGGGCACATATATGCAACTTGATCGAAAGAGATCGATCCACCTTTCCTTACACCAACTACGTCGACGCAATTCATTTTTTTCGTATGCATCACGAAAGAAGAATATATAAACACAACCATACCATGCATGCAAGTAGCTATCGATCCCATTAGCGGCGCCTCAAAATGGTACGGACGACTAATAGCTTCGCAACCAAACTATAGCTAGAAACTACTTGGCCGGTGGCACTTTTGCTCCACTTTATTGACCTTGCAATGCCTGTTGCTTTCGTTGCTTCTTCTTATCTCTCTTTTTTTAACCAAATTGATGTCAGTTCAGCACACAAGGTAGCTATAGCTATATAGGTATCGTCTCTGCATGCATGAGATGAACATATATAGATATTATTAAGATACGTGATCTCGATGTATACATATGTCCCCTCCTTTGCATGTGTAGGACCCTTTGATTACTTGAAGCTTTGGTTACACTTTTTCCAATGTGAAATTGGTGGCCTGATCTGAAAAGAAAACGATTTGATGCATACTGCAAGAGCGGCGGGGAAAGGTGATGGATTTGTACCCACTAACTTTAGAATGGTCTTTGCCATGCATGCATCAGTCGCTACGTGGCTTCTTTCTATGTATGGTTAGAGATGCACATATTTCTGGAGTGGGAAGCAATTCAGCGTAGGCGTAAGGTTTATGTTTGAGCTAACTGACGATGAATTCAAGGCCGCATAGAACCCTTCAAACGAAAATGTAGAGCTGCGCTAGAAGGTGATCGAGCCTTCAACCAAGGTCTGGGATGAAAAAATACAAAAGAGGTTTGAATGTGACTGAAATGCATGATCTTTATATCGGAGCTAATTCTCATGACATAAACTTAGGCTATATATAATCACCTAATTTTGCTTATGCGGAATCGAAGTGGATACTGACCGGTTGAAGATGAAGCCATAGATGCCGATCAAAGAACCCTAGTTGGCGAAACTCGTCCTTCGGTCCCCTTCTGTGCACGTTAGGATCAGCGTTCTTAGGTTTGGGGTAGCTAGTCCGTACTTAGGTCGTCACCACGTACGGGATTGATGTCCCCTTTATATAGGCACAGAGGAGATCGGGGGCGAGTTCATAGGGGTGCACGGTGCGTCCGATCATCATGCTAAGAAGAGAAAAATAAGCGCACGAGCCTAAAGACTCGGCGTCGTCGTTAGGAGGACGTGGGCTTGAGGTAGACCAAGCCCGACGCATCTATCTCTGGCTCGTTGGGCCAGAAGATCAACCAACATTCTCCCACTTGATTGTGAGGCTAACGAGTTCAATCTTAGTAGAATAGTGAACCAAAGTGTCACAATAGTTCAGAACACCACTATGACAACAGTACTTATAGCTACCATAATACTTTGATAAGAATCAACTTACTCTTTATTGGGTGTTGATTGATTCTTATGCCCTTATACCTAGGATCTTATTCAAAGACATTACATTATATTTGTGGTGCTCAGCAACATAATTCTTTACTTTAAACTAAGTCATAAGCCTTTGATTTTGGATCCACGAGCAGTAACTTAATACTAATATGCTCAAACAACTTGATCCTGGGACCTATTTTTCACAACATAATGCCGTTATGTTTGGTAGAAATACATGATGTTGTTACTCGAATAGGAAACTGCAATCTTAGTATTGTGCAATTCATTATTACAGTGGATGAGTGGTTTTAAAGGGCTGTCTACCACTCTTACACTACGCCGGACCAGGTCATCTGTGACGGGTCGCAACCATCATCTCTGACGGGTAAACTCCTGGTCTGAGATGAGTGGTCAGTGATGAGTAACCTCATCTGTGACGGGGCAGGGCCCGTCAGCGGTCAATCTATCTTTGACGGGTGGGAAACAAGACCCGTCAGAGATAACTTGTCATCTATGACGGGTCGTTAATTATACCCGTCACAGATATCAAGGTCATCTGTGACGGGTAAATATTTTAACCCGTTACAGATGACTATGTTATCTGTTACGGGTATGGATTTTTACCCGTCAGAGATCGCTAGCCATCTTTGTCGGGTGGTAGTTGTAACCCGTCGCAGATGGTGTCACCTGTGACGGGTGTTAGTGTTAACCCGTCAGTGAAGATATGGAACATTAAAAAAAATATTTTTTTTGTGCTGGCTAGCCTCAGGAAAATGCTAGCCATGCCCTCTGAAAAAGCAACACATGCAGTTACAGAATTCCCAGAACAGAGAAGCATTGCATACAAACACACATACACCTCACATCCAACACAAGATTTTCATCACTTACATATATGCACTACATTCAGATAGCAAAACTGAGAACTATCATATATAGCCGAAAATAATTAATCGTATCAATGGCATATATTGAACAAGCTAGAAAATTGAAATGCTTAAAATTGAATGTTGCAACAAATGAAAGAATGAATACTATCGTGTTAAGTACAATGCTATGCCTAATGAAACGTGCCATTTTAGGCGATGATGTCGATGAGTAGGAAGGCAGCGATGCGTCCTCTAATTCTTGCAAGGTCTATTGGCGCATATGTCCATGTATTATTCTGCAAGGGAAGACTGTAGTTAGTATGTTAAAAAAAATATTGACAAATGCAATAATGCACAAAGATGTGCCTTTGGAGCACAAACCTCAGGATCCAAGTCGGTCACTTGTCTTGTCAAGGTTGTCATGTTGTGGCACACTGTGGAAACCACATGTGTCACCGTCTGTTGTGCGCATGGGAGATTATAGTGGATGATAGAGGGAGTCGGTGTTATCCTTGTGCTTTCCTCCTTTGTTCACATAAGTTGCCACGCGGCGTCTAATGCGGAGAAAGTTCACTGAAGTTGTAGTTTCCATTCCTGTTGGAGTTAACATAGTACACCTTACTCCAATGTGGTACTATCACCACTAGGATCCAATGGCGTCTACAAGATGTGTGTGTAGGCATTAGTTGGACGGAGGCATATTTTGTAAGATATTGCTAAAGGAAAGTAATAAAGAGTATAGAGCCATTACTGTTGATTGTGCGCTAATAGTATGAAATCTTTGTCCTGGTGGCTCCATAGGCAATTCGTGATGTATTGAATGACGTCCGATAGATTGTTTTTGAGGCAGGTCTCATTGATCAGTGATGGATCAAGGAAACCTACCGCCAACCCGCCCTCTTGCCTCCATCCAACACAACCTGTAAGAAGCATAACTTTGGTTACGATTGACTAGACACGAGTATTTGCTCAAAATCTTAGAGTTGTGTGCACTTACAAGGAAAAGCACTTCAGAAGGCTTGTGTCCACCGCCCGTAGCCTAAAAAGATCAAAAAGATCTTCGAATCCAACAACAATTAGCGTGTCTGGGAGAGGAACGGCTCGTGCCCGTGACGGCCAATGATGTCCGTCTCCTTGTCTTTTATGTCTGCATTGGCCTTCTTCATGTAATATTTATGTAGTTCCTTGCAGGCTACCCCCATATCATCTAACAAGTTGACCTCAACCAGGGGCGAGCCTAGCACGAACTTAGTGACTTGTACTGTCTTTGAGGCCGTCTTTTTTGCCTTCCCCCTTTGCCTTCCTCGTTGTTGCTTCGTGGGTTCTTTACTGGGGAGCCATCAGACTTGGGGTGAACCTTGACTGGAGAGATGTCAGCCGTTATGTCTTGCAAATCCATAAATGCATTGCCAATATCCATCGGTTCCGTAAATGCAGGTCCACGAGGACCCTGTAGCGCCAGAAAAGCAGGACGAGGTGAAGGAGCTAGTACGGCTGGCCGAGCTACACGCGGTGTCATCTTGATGACTATATCTGACTTTGGCCATTGTATAAATGTGTTCCGTGCATTCCACAAAGTCAGAATTTCATCGGTGGGTGGGATTGGAAGCTGCCAGTTGGCCCAATTTTCCTTGACTATGTCCACCTGCACCTTCGCATATCCAGCCATCAAGTCTGCGCCGTGCACCTTCTGTGCTATACTTGGTTGTACACTACACCCTCGGCTGCATCGGAGCAAAAGGTTGGAGTCACCCTAACCTATATAATACAGTTGGCGACATCCTGTATTTGAAAACACATTGAAATTAGTGCAAACATAATTTCAATGTTTTGAGTTCAACTACTTTTGCCGGCTATTATATTGTCGCTTACCTCCGTCATGTTGTCGACTGCGGATGGGATTGGGTTAGGAACATCACCCAACTCTGCCGATGCACAGCTGCTCCGATGCTGCGTTGGCTAGCATCCAGTTGAGCTAAATGTGCTGACTGGGGATCTGTGTGGAAGGCAGACTGTGCGAAGAATTCGCGCTTTAGTCGTTGTACCTCGGTCCGCAGTTTGGCCTCGAACTGCTCACTCAATAGCATAGTCAACTGCATAGTCAACTCTTCCTTGACCTCCTCCTTGACGGCCTCCTTTAGGCGGGATCCTTCTCTTGTTTGGACATCCGGCGTTTTTATATTGCGAACTGTATTGTGGCAACCCCTCCTTCCACCCTACAGTCGCACCTAGCCCTCTTGTCCGGCCGAATGTTCTGGGTTTCCGAGGGCCTTAGTGAGGATGTCGTCCTCCCGCTAGCGGCGCTGACTCTAACTCGCTTTGGGAGGATTGTTCAGCAATCAATGTCATCTACTAATTAGAGCGAAATGGTTAACAACATTTCAAACGAGGTAGTAACAAAGAAGTAAATGAAGTTGGAGATAGAAAAACTCACGAGGTGCTGATAGACCGTTTGCATCAGCTTCATTAGGGAAAGACACGGTGCCATCCGGGTTGGACTTGCCCCGTGCTCTAGCCCAATTCCTTGCTCGCACGTCCGTAATGTCAGCAAATGGAGGAGGGACATTTGCCGCTCTTGCAGCTTCATCCTCTCGAGCCCATACGGCTTCCTTCCCTACGTAGCCACCTGTGCCGAGACGGTGCGGGTGCTCGTCCGAGCCTGGAGTCGCCGATGTTTCTCGCTGATGCTTACGAATTCTTCGAGTCTTCATTGCCACAAACCGTTCCCACACATCTTTCTGTTATCTGTGGGAACTCGTCATATGGGTTTTTTTGTTCGGGGAGGAGATATACTCGTTGACGAGCTTGGACTTGAAGTTCTTCCACGCGTGACCCATCTTCTGGACTGCTCGTCTCTTTAGTCTTCCTCGCTTCTGCAGGGAAGTCGAACTTCTCCTTCAGCATCTCCCATGCATACTCCTTCTCCACTCGGGGACAGAAGCCATGTCTTTGTGGAGGATCCCTATGTTCTTTCGGGCGATCACCACAAGTGTTCGCGAACTTTGCGACCACAGTTCTTGGAGCGACAGGTCGGCCCTCATCATCGACCTCCGTGATCGTCAACTTGGTGTCCGGCAGTCTATTCGCCGACCTACGGGTTCGACCAATTACGCCTCCTCTTGAACCGGCCGACATCGATGCGTCTAGACGATCCGACATTTCTAGCTTGATGGCAATGTGTCAAGTAAATACGAACAAGAAATACTCTACAATTCTTATGAGAAGTGTATGGTTTGGACTGCTCGCAATTTGAGAAAATCTAGAAAAACACCACAGGCAAAAGACAGCGATCCTGCTATAACACAACAGGTTTTTTGCGAGGTACCTCTTGGCGGGAAGGTGAAGGTGCTTGAGGAGGAGGCGGCGCGGTGCTCGGGAGGCAATGCGTGTCTCGGGAGGCGGCGCCGGTGCTCGGGGAGGCCGCGCCGTGTGCTCGGGAGGCAATGCGAGGAGGCGGCGCCGGTGCTCGGAGGCAATGCGGTGCTCGGGAGGAGGAGCGGCGGTGCTCGGGGAGCCGGGGAGGCATGCGAGGAGGCGGCGCGCGGTGCTCGGGAGGCAATGCGGTGCTCGGGGAGGAGGCGGCGCGGTGCTCGGGAGCCGGCAATGCGAGGGGCGGCCGGTGGGGGAGGAATGCGGTGCTCGGGGGACGGCGTCGGGGGGGAGCGCGCCGTGTGCTCGGGGAGGAGGCGGCGGCGCAGACCGTCCGGAGCAGGGCGCAAGTCGTCGGGAGGGCGGCGCTAGGTTCCTGCTCGAAGGCGCGCTAGGGTTCTGCTTGAAGGCAAAACGTACTTTCAGTTTGGTTTGAGGGCGGGAGGGGCCAAGTCCGTGCATATATATGCCCAGGTACTTACCTGTGAGGGCACACTATCAGCGCCCGTCACAAATAGCTATAGGTGACGGTTATAACGGCACCTATAATGCTATCTGTGACGGCGCTGATTGTGTGCCCGTCACAGGTAAGTCACGGGACTTAGCCCCTTCCTCCCCTCAACCAAACTGAAAGTTTCGCACCACATAAACAGACAAGAAATAATTTTTCTACTTCATTCAAAAAATAGTACAGTTGTGCATGGAGATGAGTAAGTACATTAAAGTTGTCATACAAGAAGAGGATTAATTTTTAGTACCACAGAAAGGCCAGATGCATTAGGTTTTAGTTACATATACGTGCCTTCTTGATGATCTGCGCGCGTATACACAGTCGCACCTTTGTGATTGCTCTTGCTCTAATGGTGCTTCTTGCCATAGGCTGTGGACGTAATGGTTGTAGTCGTCCTCGTCAACAACGTTGTCAACCCCGACAATTCTTCGTTTGCCTTCACGAACAACATGCAACTTCTTATTTGTCGGGTCTTTGACATAGAATACTTGCACAACTTGCTTTGCGAGGACAAACGGCTCATCGGCATATGCGGTCTTTTCTAGGTTCACAAGTATGAAACCCTCCTTATCAACTTTAACGGCACGAAGGTCGACCCAATGACACCGAAACAACGGCACTTTGAATTTGACATAATTCATCTCCCAAATTGCATCTACACGGCCGTAGTATGTATCAGTCTGCCGATTTGATCATTCATCGATCTATGCAAACCCACTATTCTGAACAGTGCTTTTTTCGTCTTGCTTGGTAGTGTAGAAGGTGTACCCGTTGATGTAATATCCTGCCAAGTGCGAACATCCCATGATGGACCTTGTGACAACCATATAATGGTTTCACTTGTGGGGTTTGCTGAGTTGGCAATACGATTCTTGAACCATTTGTTGAAACACGACATATGTTGTTTTCTGACCCAACTGTCGGTTTTGTCTCTATTTTCTTGTTTGATCTCTGCTACATGTTCTTGCATGTAAGGAACCACCTCAGTCATATGTTGCAGTACTGTGAAATGCGCTGATCATATTGGCACGCAGTAGCGTGATTCTTTCCTCCGATGATGCCTACCCCTTCAAGCCTGCCTTCATTGGTGAGACCGAGGAACTCCAATTGAACCGGCCTCGGACATATAGTCAACGCAAACTCAATTACCTCTTCTGTTGTATAACCTTCAATGATGCTCCCCTCAGGCCGGACCGGTTCCGTACGTAAGACTTCAAAATTCCCATGTATCTTTCGAACGGGTACATTTGTCTTACGAACGCAGGACCACATGCTTTGTTTTGCTTTACCAAATGCACAGTGACATGTACCATGATATCGAAGAATGTAGGTGGAAAATACATCTCCAGATGACAAAGAGTTTGTACGATGTCTGTATGGAGGGCATCTAGGTCTTCTGGATCGATGATTTTCTGACCAATTGCTTTGAAGAAGGAGCACAACCGCAGTATGGTGTGTGACGGACTTTGTTGGGCAAAACATTCCTAATTGCAACTGGTAGAAGCTCTGTAATAAGGACATGGCAGTCATGAGACTTCATTCCCACTATTTTTAGGTCGTCCAAAGAAATGAACCTGCTGATCCTCGATGAGTAACCAGAAGGGACTTTAATACCATGCAAACATTCTAACACATCTTTTTTCTCCACTTGGACAATGTGTAGCAGCTGGAGGGAGGAATATGCGTCCTGATTCCATGAGTCTTGGTTGTAGTTCGGTGCGAATGTTCATATCTGCTAAATCTTGACGTGTATTCAGCCCATCCTTTGTTTTTCCCGGGGACGTTAAGCAGTAACCCAACAAGACTCTCACACACATTCTTCTCTACGTGCATCAAATCAATGCAATGGCGGACCTCTAGATGCTCCCAGTATGGTAGTCGCCAGAATACTGATTTCTTCTTCCACATGCCTTCTCTTTTGGTTATGAGATTTCTTCTTCTTACCGAATTATTATGGATTCCTTCACTAAGTCGTGCACTGTCGTCCTGTCAAATCCAACGGTGCACTGGCCCTCTCCCTCTTACCATTGAAGTTTTTCTTCATTCTTCTATATGGGTGGTATGGCGGTAGGAATCTTCTATGACCCATGTATACCATCTTGCGTGAGTGCTTCATCCACCTGCTGCGTGTTTCCTCCATACAATCGGAGCAAGCCTTCTTACCTTTCACTGTTTGACGGACAGATTACCAAGTGCCGGATAGTCATTAATGGTGCAGAACAAGAGTGCGTGAAAACTAAAGTTTTCTTGTCCATATGCATCCCATGTCTGAGATCCGTCAATCCATAAACTTGCCAGGTCATCGACAAGCGGTTCCAAGTACACATCAATGTCGTTACCAGGTTGTTTCGGACCTTGCACTAGCATGCAAAGCATCATGTACTTCCTTTTGAAACACAGCCAAGGGGGAGGTTTGTAGTTAACGAGAAGGACTGGCCAGGTGCTATGACGACTGCTCATATCCCCGAAAGGATTCATGCCATCCGTACTCAAACCGAATCTGATGTTTCTTGGGTCTTCCGCAAACTCGGGGAATATCCTGTCGATATTCCTCCATTGCGACGAATCCGCAGGGTGCCTTAGCTTACCATCCGCCTTTCGATCTGTTTGCGTGCCAACGAACTAACTCAGCTTCCCTCGGATTGGCAAACATTCGCTTCATGCGGTCGGCAATAGGAAGGTACCACACGACCTTTGCAGGACACCCCCTCTTTGACTTCTTATCTTCGGCAGGGCTGTTAGTTTGGTTGTATCGACATGCATTGCACACAGGGCAAGCATCCAAGGCAGCGTATTCTTTGCTGTACAATATGCAGTCGTTTCGGCATGCGTGGATTCTTCTGGCATCCAACTCCAATGGGCATAACACCTGTTTAGCTTCATATGTGGTCGTAGGAATTGTGTTCCCTCCGGTAGCAAGTCGTTTAGCAAAGCAAGTAGATCGTGAAACTCTTGTCAGACCAACCGTTACTTGCCTTTATCTTCATGAGATCAAGACAGCAGATAGTTTGGTGTACTTCATCTTGCATCCACGATATAGTGCAGTCTTCGATCTGTCACCAACCTGCTGAACTTCTCATAATCCTTTCCTTGTAGGATGGCTCCTCAATATCATGCACCATCTCCGTAAGTGTATCAGGGTCTAGTTCTATGAAATCACCACCCAATGACGAAGGGACGAACATGTCATCACGAACATGTTCCTCATTTGTCTTTTGACCGTTGTACCAATTGGAGTAATATTCATTGACTCTTGCTCACCATGCTTTGTCCAACAAGTATAGTCTTTCATAAATCCTCTACGTATGAGATGAGACTGTATTTGAACTCTTCCGACAAACATCTTCTCATTTCTGCAATCTGTGCATGGATAAACCATATATTCTTTACTCCTCCTCGTCCTATCATCCTCTGCAATATTCAAGAATTCAACCACTCCATTCCTATACTCCTGGCTCAGCCGATTAGTATGTACATCATTTACGGTCCATCTGTAATCATAAAAAACTTTAACGGAATAATTTTGCAACAATAAAGAAAGTTTGCTGCACCTGTCTAAAAATAACCAAGCTTACTTTCTATTTTTCCTCTAATTCACAGCAAAGATTCGCCTTCTTAACCCTCCCAACCGAATTGTCTACAGTGCACAGAGCTGGAATGGCAAAGATTCGCCCTCTTAACTCTCCAGCTGAATTGAATACAATGCATAGAGCTGGGATGGCAAGCTGGTGGTCAACGGGGGTATATATAGGAGACTACCATCTCTGTCGGGTTAGTATAGTCGAACCGTCATTACGCATCTCTGACGGGTGCTTACTACAAACCCGTCACTCATTAGTGGTCATCTGTGACGGGTAAGAGAGTAGAAACCCATCAGAGATGAGTCAACTCATCTCTGACGGGTGGTTACTCTATACCCGTCCCAGGTGATCACTTATCTGTGACGGGTCCTGGGTTACACCCGACACAGATATAAAAAAAATTACAAGGGCGATCGGCCGGCGGATGGAATGTGGCGGTCGGAGCGCAAGGTTCAGCTCGAGGCTGCAGGCAGTGGAAGCAGAAGGGGCCCACCCAGGTCGGCGCGACGCCAACTTGATGCGGGCCCCTGCTTTCGCTGCTTGCGGCTAAGAAACTAGCCCGTCCAGACAAAGGTAGTAATTAATGAGGTCGGAGATCAATTTGAATGGCAGCTCGTCGGTCAGCTCGGGGATACAAGCAAAGGAAGAAAAACTGATGTGCCATGAGGCTGGCCCGCCCAGGTCGACGCGACGCCAGCTCATGTGAGATATGCTTCCATTGCTTGCTTGCTTCGTCTACTCTTCCAGAGCGAGGTGAACAAATAAGAGCACTATAGGTGCAGGTTGTTCAGTATAACCGGCACCTATAGTTAGAGTTCGGACCAGTGCGGAAACTCGAGAATGGTACATCTGTGACGGGTAATATTTTACACCCGACACAGATAAGGGCACTCACTGTGACGGGTCATAGATGACAACCCGTCAAAGATGATGTGGAATCTGTGACGGGTTGTTATCTAAACCCGTCACAGATATTCTGGTGTCGGTCTGTTATATAGACCCGTCACAGATGACCAGTCACTTGTGATGGTTGCCATGCCCTACAGCATTATCTCAAACGGGCCCTGTTTTGGCCCGTCAGAGATTAGTTTGCCTGTGACGGGGCACATTGGCCCGTCACAGATGGACCGTCCCAGATGGACGATTCTGTGGTAGTGTTAGTACTGAAAAATATTCATTGGTTATACGCCCGCTCAAATATTTTGTCACATGTCACAATCTTAGTTTGCATCATTAACTATGCAATAGAATAATATTTGGAGCCATTTACCATGGTGTTGCTCCTGATGCAAGGATGAAAGCACAACATAATGTGGATATCATCCACACATCCTTGAAAATTAACGTCTGAATAACTTAACTTATCAGACTTCTTAAATGTGATTGTGTTATCATAGGTGTCCTACAAATGATGCAAGACGTTTTAATGAGCTTACAATGATTCTAATTTTTAACTTAAATCTGCCAAAAGTTTCGGTACATAATGCCAAATCTGTACGCATCCAGACTTAGCACTTATAAGGCCTCTGACAGCTGAAGCATAGGGAATCATCTGTATTATCTTACACTAATTGACCCCCTTAACTTAATAGAGCAAGTATGACAAAATAAGCTTAAATATTGACTTGATTACCTATCATATGTATGAATTTAATAATAAATCCAGTACTCCTTTAGAACAAAATCCCCTCATCTGATGCACCACATACTTATGTGTCAGCTAATAAGTCATTAGGCATGTAGAATACTAGCAAAGTCAATTTTCACCCTCATATAATCATCCACCTCATTCACCTTGAACTCGAATAACTTAATCGGATTTAGGGTACCATTATGATTAAAGATTGTTTAGACGCTTGGTTAAATCCACAGACGAATTTCATAAGTTTGCAGTCTTCATGTACCTTGTCTTTCACAACCAATACCTCAGGCTATGTTGTGCACACAACTTATGCAAGTGAACATTTAGTATTGCAAATTAAGTATTCATCTATTAGACTAACTAGTGTCATGACAAACTAAAATAAACTGGTCCAAACAAGTGAGTCTCTCTAACAGGCAAGGAAAAAATTGTCACACTTAGTTCCCTCTTTCTTATGAAAAACTCTTCTGCAAGCACAGTCCCAAATATCTTAATATTCCATCATGTAGACGCATTTATACGCTCTTATGACTCCTTTAGGAATTTCTAATTAATTCTGAACATCACTAATGCTCATAGATAAATACTTTATGTTATTATAGACCACTTAAATGAGGCAAGATAACAATTCATAATGGAGCTCTTATCATTAAGCTCCCACAGATTTCGTCATTCTCTAAAGACATATCTAATTTATTTGACTGGGTAATTGCAACGTCCCCATATAGAATAGGAATTTGGCATAAGACCCAGAAAAGTTGTCGACAGAGAACATAATAAATATATCTCCCCTAATATCCTCCTCCCTTGACTGAATGCAACATTTAACACTGATTTTCTCTCTAGTGCTTCTCATCGGTCACTAATGAGAGAAACATAAAGCATAATGAAAGAAAACATTAGAGACTTTAGAGTTAGTGAGAACTTAAATGAGGCAAAGTAACATATCATTTCTTATATTTCTCAGTGAATTTAAAGTATGGAATGAAATGTCTCTAGCTTAATGAGGCGAAATAACATTTTATTTCATCTCCGACGTGGCGATGTATAGGCATCTACTTAATGGGACAAAGTAACATATTATTTCATCTCTAACGTAATGAGACGCATCATTCTCCCCTTCGAAATGTGGCTTCAGCAATGATGTCACAATTTCGATGAGGTCTTATTATAATTTAATACACATCATCATGGGCATTCAACACAGAAACATAAATAGAGGGCAAACAAATTATATCTTGCTCGAAGACGAGACTCACAACTTTATTATTGAATTCAATACATTATCCCTTATTATTAGATCCAATATTGTAGCCATACTTATGGAGGCAAGGTTCCTAAATATAAAGAGCATGACATAATGAAGCAATAAATAAGGTTCTTCCTAGACTAAGGGAAGATGAGGGACTGTCTCCCTATTAAGCTCATTCTCGTTTAGCTGACTTTGCTCCCCTTTTGCCATGATCCTTGCGGAAAGCAATTCCTGTGTTGAATAAGTGCAATGCATAATTGCACCTAAGTCAATTCACCAAGAATTAAGAGCATAAGATTACATAAATGCATCATTATTGCAACTAATACCATTACCCTTCTTAGAAAGCCATTTCTTGAAGCCTTCACACTTCTTCTGCACATGCCTAGGCTTGTGGCAGAACTTGTAGATGACTATGGCGCTAGACTTAGGAATGGATGTAGCAAGTCCTTTCTCCTTCCCCTGAGATTTGATCGAGGAAGTCTTAGGCTTCTCATTGGGCTCATTAGTGTGGTTCTCATCAGCTTTTTTATATTTAGAAAGGCGAACCTGCTCATTTTGCTTTTCAGCCCTTTGGTGCACCTCCTCCTCAACAGAGTGACTTATGAGCTTAGCAATTGATGACATATCCCCCTGTGCATTATAGTTTAATTTGAAGGAATCGTAACTAGGCGGCAATGAATTCATAATAAGATGGACAAGAAAACCATCAGAAATAGTCATGTCCATACCCCTTAGTCGCTCAGCCATGTTGGTCAATGACATTATGTATGCTCTCACACCGCTTTCATCATCATAGCGGGATGTGAGCAACCTCATGATGAGAACACTTGCTTGAGTGTTAGAGGAGCCCTTAAAGTTTTGCTCCACATTAGTCATATATCCCCTAGCAGTTGCAGCATCAGGAATGCCATCTTTAATGCTAGATGAAATAGAGTTCTTAATTATCATCAGGCTCATGTAGTTGGCCTTCTCCCACGTTTCTGCCTTTCCTTATAAGCCCTTTTAACATCAGGGGCTGCATCAATAGGGGGAGCAACAGGAGCGTCCTCACGCATGGCAACATCATAATTGAGTAGCCCAAGAATGATTTGCACCTTCTCCTTCCATTCCGAGAAGTTAGCACCATTAAATTGCTCAATGTTGCTTATTTGAGCTATGACATCATTCGGAGCTGAAATTTAATGACAAATGACATTAATAGACAATAATAAATGTGGACAATTAACCCTACGTTGGTCCGGTTAATTATACACATAAACGATTTACTCCGTGAAGAAATGTAAATGAAGTAAAACCACACTATTATCATTAAGGTAACGCGCACTAATTGGACACATGAAAAAAAATAATAATAAAATAAGGTTTTTTGCTCCATAACACTAATAAAGCAAAATGTCGAGAAACAAATGTGCACAAATATGAGGTTTCACTCTATAATGCCGTTGGGCCGAAATAGAGTAAAATAACATGATTAGAATAATATAATTAGTTATGCACATAAAAATAATAGTTTAATTCTATAATACCATAAGGTAAAATAGAAGGAAATTTAGAAAGTTATTAGGTGACAATTTAATGCGCATTAACACGTGAAATCTCACCATAGGCAAGAAAATAAATCTAAGTGTCAAGATGTCATCAAAAATCATAAAATTTTACTTCATAATACCGTTGGGCCAAAATGAAGCAAAATAACATTATTATTCGAATAATGAAAATCCTAAATCGCAACTTCCGTTGGGTCGAAACGATGAAGGAAAATAAAATAAATGTTCTAGCCAAATTTCTCGTTGGTTCCATTTAGCTAGGATAATCTTAAAATACATAAGGAAAATCTATTGCAATTTTATAACAACAAAAAATGGCCTAAAACTGAATAAAGAGCATTATTGTAAATGGAAAACATTATTTTGGGCCTTTAAAAATAAAGAAAGGAATTTTGGCCTGTGGCCTAGAGGAGCCAGCCGGCCCGTTACTGTGCATGGCGCGCGCGTGAGAAATCACGCGGCCCGATGTTGTTGGGCGCGCGCGTGGCCCGTCACGCATGTGTGGCCTAATTCTCCCGCAGGCCCATGAGTACGAGCTGTGCGATCCTGATCGACGGCCATGATCACATGGTGGTGACCGAGATCGGCGTGGGCACGACGTTGGCCGTCCGATCCTGATCGGATGGCTTAGAGCGATTGTGCCCAGAACAAAAACGCCGGCGGTGCCTAACCCTAGCTCATTTTTCCCGATCCCCCTTTTCTCCCGATTTCCCTGGCATGAGCAGTGACAGCAGCGACGCGCCGAGTGGAGCGGCGGCAATGGCAGCCATGGCTCATGGCGAACTAAGGACAGCTGATGAGGACATCACTAGCTCAGATATGAACATAGCTACCTTATATATTCATCAACCAAAGGTGCATGCTTTCTATATAAGATTTATGTGTTATATATTTGAACAGTCGTTACTGCACCATAAATTTTGTGTGTTCTCGTTTGCAGAGATACTTGCTTGGGTGAAGGGAAAGAGACGGAGTGCAGCGAATACATGGATGATCAAAGAAGTTGATTGGGGACTAAACCAAGACCTTTCCCAAGTCTACTTCTACAGCACCATGTCACTTTCGGTCCATCGAAGGCAAGCAATGAAGTTCCGTACGTTTTGGATTCAGATTCGGGCCTCCTGACAGTATCAACTTCAAACGGACCTAGCCGCTGATCCAGAAGGACTCTCGGGGCCCATGAGTACTTGTTGGAAAGCTTATGGAGTCTACTTTCAGATGGTTTTGGTTCCACATCAAAATTCCTCCTGAGCTGTCTGGAATCGTCAAAACAAGACACGTACCTCTTCCAGTCCGAGTCTGTTTTGGGCCTTGGGCCATGTAATTGTGTCGTGGGCTAAGCCCAAGGGGTGTGCGCCCTAGGGATAACCCTAGGACGTCCCAACTCCTATATATAAAGTAGCCGTCATTGTTTAAAGGTGGGTTTTGCTTAGATTATTCTGCCATTGCAGTTTCGCCGTCTAGATCGGTTTGTAGAACCCCAACTTCGTGTGCTAAACATTCATCTGCAATTCAGATTGCGTTCTTCCTTGTTCTTGTGAGTTTCTTCGATTGCTTGCAGGGATAAAACCTTCGTGGTGAGGTCGACTACGTGAGAGCGTGGTTGATAACAACTAGATGTGTGGGTGTAGCGGTTGCGAGGTGACGATCGCTGATCGGAAGCCTCAAAACGTGAACGTCTTCACGTCGCCAAATCGAACCTATCGGAAGATCGGGCACCCAGGCGCATCAAGTGGTATCAGAGCACAGGTTGCCCGATAGGTATTATCTATTCCCATATCCTTCTTTGTTATTTTACCTAGAGTCCAGAAAACCAAAAAATTTATTACCACCGTGTTCTTCGTAGTGTTAGGTTATTCCCCTGTCCAAACCCCTTTGTGCCTTTGCAAAATTTATTTCAGTTTCGCTTTGTTGAGTCTGTGTCCTAGGTCAAGTTAGTGGTCGCTGGTTTAGAGTCGTGTTCGTGGTTCTAGTTCTAGCTGTTGCGTTGCACGAGAGCCTGCCTTGAGAGATCGAGTTCTACTCGGTTTCGGTTTGCAAGCCGCCTTGAGCTTTTAACCCGCTTTCGCAAGCCTTTTTAGATAGGTCGCAAGCCGCCTTGTATCAATTGCCCTGCATCGCTAGCCTCCTTGTCAGCCCCGCTTGACCTATTGGCACTTATACTCTAGCCGGAGCAACAGGGTTGAGCCGCTAAACCCTAGTTCGCGCTACCTGTCTTAAAACAGCCATAACTTTTGCATACGGACTCGGAATTGGGCAAACTTTATATCTGCGGACATCTATAGAAAATTTTACATCCATTCATCCCTGACATTGTTGGATGTGGTTGATCTAAAATCATGAAATTTGGCCTGCAAGACTGAGTTTTCAAGCTCCGAAGTTCCTGCACGTTTTTAAGAGCGCCTCTGTGTGTTTTTCCAGGGTTTGTCCGTGCATTATATCGAGCAGCCAATTTTTGTGGTTGTTTCTTGTGTACTAGGTGTATTCCTAGAAGAGAAAAAAAAGGAAAAAAAGAAAAAAAAGAGAAGAGAAAAAAAAAGAAAAAAAAGAAAAAGAAAAGGATAGAGAGCTGTTTTTAGTGAGCAGTCTTGCTGAGCTGATATTTGAAGATATTCGAGAGACTTGGTGAGAGAGAGTTGTCCTAAGTCCTTTGTTTCTTACTCTCGCTTGTTAGGCTGGTTCTAGGAATGTGTCTCGGCCAGCGATTGCTACAAGTATTTGGAACACTCATTCAGCTTTTCTATTCTGTTATTAATTTTTGCTAATCCTTGCTACCATACTTTTGAGCCTCCCGAGATCCACAAACTTCTTATCAGTACAGATTTGATCCGAGTAATCGCAACACTCACCGCTATCAACGTCCCACCTCTCCGGTCGTACCACCTGCTTCAATCGGTAAGAATATCATAAGAGTTCGGTAAGACGCTTTTGGTTGCTTGAGAGTGTGTGATTCCACTGTCCACTACCTAGTAGTTGATAGGGATAAAGCTTTTGTGTTGTTTTCTGTTTTCTACTAACAGTGGCAGGATTGTGATGACATAGCATGGACTCTATACAACAAGACCTTCAGGCGATAGCTGAGAGCGCAAAAGGTCTCCTTAGTAAATATGCACAATTGAGACAACATCAGCAGCCAGCTACTGTTTCTTCTTGTCTTCCACTAACTATGATAGTTCACACCAAGGACGAAAAGGAGATGAAGAATTTGCATGAGAGCCCTACCATAGCTGCCACATCATCTTCGACAAGTGAAGGTAAGACTGTGTCATCTCCCCCTCTGTATAATGGATTTGGTGCTGAAGCATACATGAGTTGGGAAGTTACGATTGATAACATTTTTTCTCATCGTCATATGTGTGATAAACGAAAGATTAAGAATGCTGTCTGAAATCGTCAAAACAAGACACGTACCTCTTCCAGTCCGAGTCTGTTTTGGGCCTTGGGCCTTGTAATTGTGTCGTGGGCTAAGCCCAAGGGGTGTGCGCCCTAGGGATAACCCTAGGACGTCCCAACTCCTATATATAAAGTAGCCGTCATTGTTTAAAGGTGGGTTTTGCTTAGATTATTCTGCCATTGCAGTTTCGCCGTCTAGATCGGTTTGTAGAACCCCAACTTCGTGTGCTAAACATTCATCTGCAATTCAGATTGCGTTCTTCCTTGTTCTTGTGAGTTTCTTCGATTGCTTGCAGGGATAAAACCTTCGTGGTGAGGTCGACTACGTGAGAGCGTGGTTGATAACAACTAGATGTGTGGGTGTAGCGGTTGCGAGGTGACGATCGCTGATCGGAAGCCTCAAAACGTGAACGTCTTCACGTCGCCAAATCGAACCTATCGGAAGATCGGGCACCCAGGCGCATCAAGCGGGCAGCCCTCCCGCCTGGTTCTCCTCCTCGGCGTGAGCGGAAGCCGCAGCCGAGGCAAGCCTCGGTCTCGCATGGCCAACAGGCAGGCACGGGACCGGTCCGGGCGGTGGACGTCGATGCGCGGCGGCGCTGATGCCGCGCATCGGGAGCATGGTGGCCCCGACTCATGGCGCGCACGGCGAGACCCAAGGAGATGAGGCCCAAACCGGTAAGTCCAAATCCAAATCCTTAGGGTTTCTTACTAATTGGGGATTGCTTGATTTGGGAATTTAGGGCTCTTAATCATTGAGGATTTCTCAAATCAGGGCTTCGGGCTTCGGGAATTTTGGGGATTTCAAAATTAGGGTTCCTAATTTTGGGGGAAAATTGGGGATTTCTAAATCTCAACCCTATCTGAGTCCCCTCCTTCTAATTGCTACCTAAGCCGTGAAATTGATTAGGGATAGCAATATAAACATGAGACTTAGCCCTAATTTCAATCTAACATAAATCATGAAAAGATGAACTTAATTGAAACATTAACAGAACACATAAACCCTTAAAACTCAACAAGCCGACACTAGGAATCTTGATACGGCTTAGGGCTTCATCACCGGAGTGATGGAATATGCAAGTGCCTAAGATGGCTCTGATACTACAATATTGGAGCTAATTCTCATGACATAAACTTAGGCTATGCATAATCACCTAATTTTGCTTATGCGGAATTGAAGTGGATACTGACCGGTTGAAGATGAAGTCATAGATGCCGATCGAAGAACCCTAGTTGGCGAAACTCGTCCTTCGGTCCTCTTCTGTGCACGTTAGGATCGCCGTTCTTAGGGTTTGGGGTAGCTAGTCCGTATTTAGATCGTCACCACATATGAGATTGATGTCCCCTTTATATAGGCACAGAGGAGATCGGGGACGAGTTCACAGGGGTGAACAGTACGTCCGATCATCGCGCTAAGAAGAGAAAAATGAGCGCACGAGCCTAAAGACTCGGCGTCATCGTTAGGAGGACATGGGCTTGGGGTGGACCAAGCCCGACGCATCTATCTCTGGCTTGTTAGGCCAGGAGATCAACCAACACTTCACAACATTTTTCACAATATCTAAAAATATGAAATAGTAATTTTCGAACCATTTCCTATAAGAGAAAGATTTTCATTACTTAGGTGCCATTTGAAACGGCTTGTGGCTTATGGCTTCTTCCTCATTTTCTGTTAGCATGTTTTTCAAAACGTAAAAGGTGTATTTTTTAAAAAACTTTCTATATGAATATATCTAAAAAAATCAAATAGATCATTTTTTAAGTTTACAATAGTTAATACTTAATTAGTCACGCACTAATGATGTTTTTTTGTTTTACGTGCGACTTATAAGCCAGCACTAAAACCTGAATCAAACTTATCTTTGAGAAATGCCCCAGCTTATTTGCCCCATATTAATACACTTAGGACGGGAGAAGTAATTTGAGCCCAAGCACTGTGCTACGCACACCAGGAAATCGAATTGGGCCCAACCCAAGTCCAGGACCAGGACCAGGCCGGCCTAGCAGCAACCACCTTGCACAGCGGCAGCCCATCCTGGCAAGCCGAGTACGGTGCTTCAGCCGCGATCCCACCGCGACGCGTGCTCGAACGACGCCGCCCCGACCGTGGTCGCCTGAGAGCGCACCACCTCGACGCCGCCCTAGACCCCCCCCTTGAATCGCGTTCCCGTGCGCCGGCCGAGCCACACTTGTGTGCACTGCCGCAGTGCGCCTCGCTGCCATGCTCTGCGCACCTCTGCGCCAAGCTCGCAGACGAAGGGAAGGAAGGCAGGAGGCGACGGTCGAAGCGTACGATTTCCTCCAACGCCTTCGTTGCAGCACCACCTCCCAACCAGGAACGCGCAGAAAATGACCAAGCATGAACAAGAATGCCCGGAGGACACCGCAAGCTGCCGCAACCACCGTTGATTGCATCAGTATTTTTCAAGCCCGAAAGAAATTATGATGTTGCAATATGCTTCGAATGGCGTAATAAAAAAGGTCTTCAGACAATCTTTCTCCTTTAAACTAATCTGATGATATCCCAAGTATCAGTCAAGTAAACTGAGTAGTTTATATCCCGCACTAGAATCAACCACTTGATTCAATATGAGGCAGACCAAAGGAATATTTAGAACATACTTTATTTAGGTCAGCGTAGTAGACGCACATACGCTATTGACCGTTCTTCTTCCAGACAAGAACTAGATTTGCCAGCCAATTCGGTTGGTACACCTAGTTGAAGAACCCGACAGCCAGAAGTTTGGTAATCTCCTCGTGGATAGCATTCTTGCGGTCTTGAGCGAAGCGTCATAGTTGTTGTTTAATAGGTTTATGTTACGCCCAGAAATTCATCAAAATTTTCAAAACTAATTTGTGCATTAAATACTCATCTAGAAATCAGTCGAGGTATACAAATTAACAGTTTGATAAACATAACCAAAACAAAATAACGACAAATACTTATAAAAGAGACACTTAGTCCTTACACAGAAGAAAACTGCAGTAGAGCAAAAATCCTAACGAAATTTCAGCACCAAGCCCATAGACAGCTGAACTGGGGTATAAGTCAAATACCAAAATCTTCTCCTTCTATACAAATCTTTACTCAGATGATGGTAATATTGCAAGATTGAGTACCACCCCCCGTACTCAACAAGACACACAAGGAATGCAAAATAATGCAACAGGATTCTAAAGAAAAGACATAGTATGGCTTATTTGCATAAATATTATTTAAAACATTTGCAGTTAAAAGCATTATAAAAATAATATAGTTTAATTATTAGCAAAATTAAACTAATCACTAAACAGCACTTCAATACAGTTCAGGCCCTAACCATAACCCCCTAAAACTGGAGGTATCAAATTTCCATTAATTCATCATCATTAATAAATAGTGTGAGACTAATCATGAAAAGCATTGCTAGGCCGCCCATAAACCGTGGACACGACTATTCGAACAGTTTTACTCTGACCCGAGGTGTACCAATTTACCCACAAGACACAACTCCACAATAGGTTACCGTGCGCCTCAATACTACCATGGTACCTTAGAAAGGAGTTGTGGCAGGACAATCCATGTAATACGCACACAACAGAATGGGTCAAATCGGAGTTCGAACGAAAAAAATATAACCTTCGGAAGTTTGAATTCAGAGAAAATCCAAAAAGAAAAACAAAAAGAAATATTCTCGGGAATATTCACTGAATTTCCGAATTAAAACAATTATTTTAGAGAAAGCTGACATGTGGGGTCCACTGGTTAGTAAGGGGTTCATGGTGGACGGGATCTGTGGACCGAGGAGTAGCTAGAGGGGTGGACTGATGACGTGGATGGCCACATGGGCAGGGGAGGCTGAAGTGGCTATCGAGGGGATGCCATGTGGTGATGACACAGATCTAGAGCTGACGTGGCAGGACCGACCCTAGGGTATGGGGATTCAACGGCTCAGATCTGATCTGACCAGATCGGATGGTATAGATTTGTTCAGGGTTTTATGGAAATCCAATGGCTCAGGGTTGACCTGGAATATCGGACAGCTAGGATTTCTCGGGGATCTGTCCGTGGGGTCCACATGTCACACAGACATAGAGTACGCCCATGGGGCCCATCTATCACACGCCAGGAGGAGATGGGGCCCCGCACGTCAGCATGCCTAGGGGCGAGGCGAGCCTGCGCCATGGCGCAGCACCGTGCGGTGCAACGCTAGTGCACGGCGAGGTCGGGAGGACGATCGATGGCGATGGCAAGCTGACGAGGAGGGCGGCGATTGATGGCGCCGAGGCGCACGGAGTAGAGGAGGAGGGGAGATGAAGAGCGAACGACAGCAGAGAGTAGACGGCAGCGCTGGATGAGCAGGAGGGAGGCAGCACCGGCATGAGATGCTGAGATAGGAGACCTCGGGCTAGGGCTCACCGGCGGCAGGCGAAGGGCAGGCGGATGACGACGGCGTCTGCTCGGGCTCCCGGCGACGGTGGTGGTGGAGGTAGGGTTGGAGGCAACAGCGGCGGCGGCGCCCGATGCCAACATCTGTGCGGCGGAAGTGACGCAAGGAGGCAGTGGTGGGCAGTGGTGGCGAGGCGCAGGCCAGAGCGGAGGAGAGAAGTGATGAGGACATTACTAGCTCGGATATGACCATAGCTACCTTATGTACTCATCAACTAAAGGTGCATGCTTTCTACGTAAGATTTACGTGTTATATATTTGAACAGACGTTACTGCACCATGAGTTTTGTATGTTCTTGTATGCAGAGATACTTACTTGGGTGAAGGGAAAGAGACCGAGTGCAAGGAACGCATGGATGATCAAAGAAGTTGACTGGGGACCAAACCAAGACCTTACCCAATTCTACTCATACATCACCACGTCACTTTTGGTCCATAGAAGGCAAGAGATGAAGTTCTGCACGTTTTGGATTCGGATTCGGGCCTCCTGACAGCATCAACTTTAAACGGACCTAGCCGCTGATCCAGAAGGACTTTTGGGGCCCATAAGTACTTCTTGGAAAGCTTATAGAGTCTACTTTCAGATGGTTTTGGTCCCACATCAAAATTCCTCCTGAGCTGTCCGGAATCGTCAAAACAAGACACATACCTCTTCCAGTCCGAGTCTGTTTTGGGCCTTGGACCTTGTAATTGTGTCGTGGGCTAAACCCATGAGGAGTGCGCCCCTCACAGGGCAAATCCTAACCCTAGGACGTCCTAACTCATATATATATTCAGTAGCCGCCGCCGTTTAGAGGTGGGTTTTGATAGATTGAAGTTTTAGCCACTGCTACTTCGCTTGAAGCGCGCGTGTCGACTAGATCGCCCGTCTTCTTGTTATTGGAACCCCACCTCTTGTCTTTTCAGATTGAAACTTCATATTTGATTTAGTAATTCAGTGCTTGTTCACCTCGTTCTTGCTTGTTCTACGATTGCTTGCAGGAATAAGGTTGATCTGCACCGGGAAGATCAACAACCCTTGGAGAGGTGTATCGATCGCTAAGGCGCAACAACACAACGTCTCGTACGGTTGTAGTCGGGTCGTCAACGTTTCTCCCAAATCATAGTTACCTTCAACTCACCGAAAGATCGGGCCACCCCTACTCCTATCAAGAAGGATGAGGAAGAAAGGAAGAAGAAGGGTAGAAAGGGAAGGAGGAGAAAGAAAATAAGGAAAAGAGAAAAGGGAAAAAGAAAAAGGGAAATTTGAGGGAAAACTCCAAAATTGGAATATTAGGAAATTTTAGGGAATATCAGAAGTTTTGTGAACACTTCGAATATTTGGAATATTTTGGGAATATTGGGAATTTTAGAATATTGGAACATTTTGTGGAAATTGGAAATATTGGAAATTTGAGATATTCAAAATCTTGAGAATATTTTCGGGAGTTGGGAAAATGGGGATTTTCTCGGAAAAATCTAAATTTGCGAAATTGGAATTTTGGGGATATTTGAGGAATCAAAGAAATATTTTAGAATATTGGGAATCGTGGAAATATTCAGAATTGGATTATTCTGAATATTGGGATTTTTCGGAATCAGAAACCCGACGGTATTTTATGTGGATCAAAATTGTCAAACTTGGAATATTGAGGACTTGGATTTATTTCATAAAGGAAATTGGATTTTGTGGAAACCAAGGAGATTTAATGCTAAAGAAAAATGGATATTTAAAAGGGAATTGAATATATCTGAGACTCTTGGATTTGGAATTTTGGTGATTTTTCTGAAGTCGGACTTTTCATGGAATTAGGGATTCGGGAACGACAACCCGAGTCCACATAGAAAAAAAGGGTACAAAGGAATTATACTAGGAACGACCCAAGAAAAGCATTTTGGAATTTGTTTAAATAATTACTGAAAATGATCTTTGTAATATTATTATTAATTTTGGAGCTCCAAAAAGTCTAACAAAATTTTAGAGAGGTTATTTAAACACAGAGAATTTATTAAAAATGAATTCAACCATGATTTATTCAAGAAATTTTTATTTCCTAATTTTAATTTACTTTATTAATTTACTTTATAAGTTAATATAAATTCTTGAAATTTTATTATTAATTAATTATTTAATTCCCAAAAATTGGGCTATGACAGCTTAGCGTCCGCCCTAACATTTAGAGAATGCTCAATCACCTTCCTTGTTGCATCAAGCATGTCGAAAGATTTCCATGTGGCGATGTCCCTATTTGCTTAGAGGAATGTGACGAGCGCGTCTTCCTCGTTAGGTCGGAATGGTCGGGGGGGGGGGGGGTCTTTTTGACCTCCTTGTCCAATTCCTGACTTGGCTGCCTTTTTCGCCAGGGCTTCCTCGTGCTCCTGGGAAGTGGATGCTGCTAGTCAGATGTTGTACGTCTGACTGCGGCCTCTTGTGATTGTGCCAGTTCACAACTCTCCTTGTTGTAGGTGAAGGCTTGCTTGATGTCGCTAGGGAGAGAGATGATTCCCGCAGGTTCTAGCATCTTGAGCATCATGTACGTGTAGTGGGGAATCGCCATGAAATTGGGTGAGTGTCGGTCTTCCCAAGATGGCGTGGTAGGCAGTCTCAGAATCAGCGACCTTAAAAAAGATATTCTCCATGCGAAAATTTTCCCGCGTGCCGAAGGTGACTTGTAAGGTGATTTGGCCGAGTGGCGTTGAAGAAAGTCCGGGAATGACACCGTGGAAGGGAGCTGTACTCGGTTGTAGCTCGGAGCGAGGAATCTTCATCTCGTCGATCATCTTGGTGAAGAGAATGTTGAGCACGCTCCCACCATCGACCAGGACCTTCTTGAGTTTGACGTTTTTAATGACTGGGACCAGTATGAGTGGATAATGTCCTGGATAGGCCACTCGGTCGGGATGATCCGTGCGGTTGAACATGATAGCGACCTCAGATCATCATAAGTATTAGGGGGGAGTCGACTGTGACGGTGTTGACTTCTCGAGCGGTTAGATCGCTAATGGCCTACCGAAGATGTGATTAAGCTCGGTGTAAGGATCCTAGAACCCTCTAGTTGCATTAGCATCTGGCTTGTTCTTGTCCTTGCTGTTGCCAGCGTCGCCTCCTGCCGATGGCTTCTCGTACTGTGAGACAAACTTCTTGAGCATGTAGCAATTTTTGACCGCGTGCTTCCCATTGGGATGGAAAGGACATAGGCCGTTCATGACCTTCTAATAATCTTCGGTTCTGGGAGGTCGAGGTCGGCTACATGTGACTGTGGCTACGAGGTCTTCAGACTTTCTATTGCGGTTCCTTGTTTTTGATGGTACAACATCGTCCGACTCACGTCGATCTCTCTATCAAGGCTTCTCGTCTTGTAACTTGGCCACTGCTTTTGTCGAGGAGGCATACTTGTTGGCCATCTCGAAGAGAGTTTTGACTATAGTCGGCGTCTTGTGAGTGATTTGGCGATGAAAGGGGTATCCTTGACTCCCTTGCGGAAGTTGGCAATGACCGTCACGTCCTTTATATTGGGAATCATGTTCCTTTTCTCGGAGAACCATTTGATGAAGTCCTAGAGCAATTCGTTCTTCTTCTAATGGATGTGGTACAAGTCAAACTCAGTTCTTGGCCTTTCGTAGGTGCCTTGAAAGTTGGCCACGAACCGGCGTGGAGTTCTCCCCATGAATCAATTGACCCTCTTGGAAGCCCGTTAGCTAGGCCCTTGCCAACTCTTCCAAGGTGACTGGAAGATATATGGCCATCGTCTTGTGGTCACCTCCAGCGCTTGGATTGCGAAGGTGTAGACCGTGAGCCAGGACTCGGGATCCATCTTGCCATCGTAATTCCTGATTTGGGTAGGCTTGAAACCAGTTGGCTAGTCAACTCAAGGTAGCTCGAGCGTGAAGGCTGAAATTCCATCATCTGAGTGGTCTCTGTGATCGGGGGATCCTCGGGGCGGGCTCTGGCTCCGACAACTGAAACAGTCGTGGTGGAGGCAGAGCCGGTCGTGCTCGTCTTCTAGTCAGCATCGTTCGTCTTCTTTGCATTTGCGACAGCGAGCTTGAATATCATGGTGTAGATCATGATGTGGTCGATCCGTGAAGTCCTTGTCGTGCCGACGAAGTCGTTGCGGTATCATTGTTGGTCATCATGGCGATCGAATTATGATCCATGTGGAGGCTAATCCTGTAATTAGGGATACAATAGGACTCAGTGCATATTACCTTGTATGATAAGGAAAGGATATAGTTCTAGTCGGGTACGTTGTATTCCTAGAAGAAAATCCCTTGGTTGGAGTCCGACTGGGATTTCTATCATGTAATCTCACCTCTCTAGTATATAAGGAGGGGTAGGGGGCCCTTAGGGGCAAGCAGAACGATCTCACCAGAGAAACCTCAAAGGCAATATAGCACAGCTAGAAGTAGGGTATTACGTCACCTTGAGGGCCTGAACCAGGATAAATTGTTTCGTGTTCCTTTGCAATCCATCAAGTTTAGGTCTCACGAGTAGCCAAATATAATCATTGCCGATACAAAACATCGACAGTTGGCACGTCAGGTAGGGGCTTCGGCGAGATCATTTTCAACAAGTCTGATGGATCAAACCACCGGAGTCGATGGCGTCAAGTTCTTCCTCGGGCAGACAATTAGCTTCAGGAGCCTCGACTTCGTCGCTGACAAGTTTGGTGATCTTACCCTAATCGACTTGGGCTCGATCCGATTGACCAGGAACCAAGCCGGCTTCGCGCCAGTCGGCCTGCTCAACACTGCAGCAATCTTTGACGATATGCTATGGCAATCCCCAAGATGTGATGGTCTCGGGACAACTCTTTTCTTCGGTGTTCGACTCGGACTTGGCCTTGAACCAGCCGAGATCGGGCTAAGAGAGGAGGAGATCGTCAATCTCCCGTTTGGACTCAACAATGCCGTGGACAATTTCAATCTCACTCCGATGCGGCAGATCCAATCCCCCAAGGTCCGACTTGGATACGGCCCAGAGCCGCTCGAGATCGGATCTAGGGAGGTTGGAGTTGTAATTACCCCCTAAACTACTCCGACTCCGACTCACAGTCAGACAGTAGCTCGGCAAGCTTTTCTCCACCATGCAAATTCTTCATGGCGTCCAAGGGCTCAACTCCCACTCAAGATGCACGCTGACTATGTGAACAACAGGAGGAAGATGCACGACACTTGCAGGCCGAGCACGATGCTCGTAACGACAACCTGCGCAAGGCTAGGCAGACTGCTCAACAGGAGATTCTCCAAACCCGAGTTGGCGACCATGATACCTTCGTGACCCCACAATAGAATGTCGTGGCCACTGCAGTTCGGGCCCGACCACCAGGCCACCCCGACCATCGCAAAGATCAAAGCAATGATCACCGTTGCGGCTTGCTGGCAGTGACAACAATCTGGAGACACACTCATACCATCGAACAAGACGGCTTCAGACACGGCGATCTCATCTGCCTTAGCACGGTGCCGTGCAGCTGGCTCTAGTCATCATCGCTCGAACTCTCGTCATACGTCACTCGGCAATCAGAACAACCATCGAAGGTGGCACCATCATGACGACCGCCGTGACAACCAGGATGCCCGAGGACGACTAGGGCGGGATCTCCGCCACGACATCAACACCCGACGCCGAGAACGTGAGGAGGATGAGCACCGCTGACTGGAAGATGAGCATGAGCATTTCGGCTTCCACCACGAGCGATTTCATCGTTGTAGTTGAAGTCTGAGCCCTCACCCAGATGAAGGAGTACCGGCGTTCACCCACAAGCTACAACAAGTTGACTGGCTATCTGGCTTCAAGCCGACTGGGATAGAGCAGTATGATGGGAAAACCAACTCGGAGTCCTGGCTTACAGTCTATACTTTAGCGATTCGTACAACCAGAGGCAATCGCAAGGCCATGGCTAACTACCTCCCAGTCGCCCTGGCTGACTCGGCGAGGACATGGCTGATACGACTTCCCAAGCGGTCAATTGGCTCCTAGGGGGAGCTCCATGAGCGTTTCATCGCAAACTTCCAAGGAACCTACGAGACACCGTCTTCTGAGTATGATTTATATTAATGCCACCAGAGAGGAAGATCGAGTCCCTCCGTGACTTCATCAAGAGGTTTTCTGAGAAGAGGAACTCAAAACCAAAGATCAATGACGAGGTTGTCATCGTTGCCTTCCGCAAAGGAGTCAAGGACACTCCGTTCATTGCTAAGTTTACTCGGAAGCCTCCAAGCTCTATCAAAGCTCTATTCGACATGGCCAACAAATACACCGACTCATCCAAAGTTGTTGCCGAGGCCCTGGACAACAAGAAGGAACCCTGATAGAAGGAGAGGAAGGACACAGACGACGCGGCCCCGACTAAGTCCAGCAATCGCAAGTGCAAGTCGGACAACATTGTGGCGGCCATTGAACGTAGCTGACCGCGACCCCTGAGGACGGACGAGTACCAGAAGGTTATGAACGGGCCATGCCCTTTCTACCCAAAGGGGAAGCACGCGGCTAAAAACTGTTTCATGCTCAAGAAGTTTGCTTCCGAGCAAACATCGACGTCAGGTGACAACAAAGACAAGAATAAGCCAGACCCTGGCGCAGTTGGCAACTACCAAGATCCCCAGGCTGAGCACAATCACATCTTTGGAGGGCCATCTGCATACGAGTCTAAGAGAAAACAAAGCTAACAGCTCGAGAAGTCAACATGGTCTCGACAGATGCCCCCAATACCTACGCTGGTCAGAGACGGCAATCACTTTTTACCGCGATACCACCCCGACCGAGTCACACATCCAGGGCGTTACCCACTCGTCCTAGACCCGGTCATCAGGAGTATTAAGTTGGAGAAGGTTTTGATCAATGGAGGAAGCGCTCTCAACATATTGTTCGCCAAAACGCTTGACAAGATGAAGCTCCCTCGATCCGGGCTACGGCCGAGTACTGCTCCCTTCCACAGGGTAATCCCTGGCCTCTCTTCCACTCCACTCGGACAGATCACTCTGCCAATTACTTTTGGCACGTAGGAAAATTTTTGCACCGAGAACATCTACATCGAGGTTGCCGACTTCGAGACCGCTTACCACGCCATACTTAGACAGCCTACACTAGCCAAATTTATGGCGGTGCCCCATTATACATATATGGTGCTCAAGATGCTAGGATTAGTAGGAGTACTCTCCTTGCGCAGCGATGTCAAGCAAGCCTTCTATGACAAGGAGAGCTGCGAGTTTGCCCAATCCCAAGAAGTAGCAATCGGACGAAACAATATCCGACTAGCTGCAACACATACAAATGAGGACGATCAAGTTCCAGCGAGGAAAGCAGCCAAGTCGGGAATTTTGGTGGATTCAGAGACAAAGAAGATCCCCCTGGACCCTTCCGACCCTACCAAGATTGCGCTTGTCGGGACCGGACTCGACCCCAAATTGGAAGACTCGCTCGTCACCTTCCTCCAGGTGAACAGAGATATATTGGCTTGGAAACCTTCCGACATGCCTGGTGTACGAAGGGAGGTGATCAAGCATTCCCTCAACGTCAAGCCAGGTGCTAAACCAGTCAAACAACGACTGCGGTGCTTCGCACAAGACCGCGAAGATGCTATTCGGGAGGAGATAACCAAACTCCTTGCAACCGGGTTCATCAAAGAGGTCTATCACCCAGATTGGCTGGTAAACCCAGTTCTAGTCCGAAAGAAGAATGGTAAATGGCACATGTGCGTCGACAACACCGACTTAAACAAGGCATGCCACAAGGATCCATTTGGTCTACCCAGGATAGATCAGGTGGTCGACTCAACTATAGGGTGCGAGTTGCTCATTTTTCTTGACTGTTACTCGGGATATCATCAAATCAGCCTAAAGGAGGAGGATTTCCTGAAGTCTTCTTTTATCATGCCATTCGGGGCATACTGCTACGTCACTATGCCGTTCAGGTTGAAAAACGCTGACGCAACGTATCAACGTGCTATACCAGTGGTGCCTTCAGACTCAACTCGGGCGTAATGTGGAGGTGTATGTCGATGACGTGGTAATCAAGACCAAAGTCAAGGAAGACCTTATCGCCAACTTAGAAGAAACTTTTCAAAGCCTTCGGAGATTTAAGATGAAGTTGAATCCGGAAAAGTGCATCTTCGAAGTACCTTCGGGAAAGTTACTTGGCTTCATTGAATCACAACGAGGCATTGAGGCTAATCTAGAGAAAATCAACACTATCATGAACATGGCACCCCCGACTAGCCAGAAGGACGTATAGAAGTTGACTGGCTACATGGCGGCACTCAGCCGATTCGTTTCCCGACTTGGCGAATGGGGCATGCCCGTTTTCAAATTACTAAAGAAAGTTGACAATTTTCAATGGACGCCAGAAGCCCAACAAGCCTTTGAAGACTTCAAGAAGTTCTTCATGTCTCTACCCGTGTTAGCATCACCTATGCCCCAAGAAACACTTATGCTGTATCTGGTGTCAACCTCTCAGGTAGTTAGCACTGTGTTGGTCGTAGAGCGGGCAGAGCCTAGGCATATACAGAAAGTACAGAGGCTAGTTTACTTCGTCAGCGAAGTCCTAGGCGGCTCCAAGATAAGATATCCTCCAGTCCAGAAGCTGCTCTATGGTTTGCTCATAACTATCTAGAAGTTGGTGCACTATTTCCAGCCGCATCGGGTTACAATCGTCACATAATATCCACTCGGGGACATCCTACATAATCGCGAGGCCACCGGCAGAATTGCTAACTGGGCGCACAAGCTGATGGCGTTTGATATTGTTTTTCAACCTCGGACAGCAATCAAGTCACAAGCTATCGATGTTTTACACCGGCAATAGAACTATAGGGCTACTCGGCAAGGGGAAACTCGGTGGATTGCAGAGGAACGCAAAGAGATTTTATACTGGTTCAGGCCCTCGATGTGAGGTAATACCCTATGTCCAGTTGGGGTGTTATTCCTCTGAGGAGTTACGTCGATCAATGATCTTATGTGTTGTTCTTTTTCCCAGGGGGCGCCCTGCCTCCCCTTATATATTCGGGGACAGGGGTACAAGGTAGGAATCCCAGTCGGATACGGCCAAGGGATTTCCTTCTTAGAGATATATCTTACCCAGCTAAGATTGTATATTCCTTTCTGTACAAGGCAAAACCTACCAGGTGCTATTATATCTCTAACTACAAGACTCGGCCCATCCTCTATGCGAGTGGCCCATATGCTTGTGATGAGGCACCCGAGGCCCATGGCCTCCATAGTAGCCCCTGAGACCTTCATAGTTGAGTCACAGCTGATGCCGAGTGCTTGTCCTCCACGGTGAAGATTGCCCGAGTGCATCGCTCCCGAGTACTCTTTGTCCGAGTGTTTCTTCTTCCCGAGTCCTGCTTCATGTCAGTTAGCAGCGAGGCTATGAAGGGCTTCATATTGATGAATGAATAGTATGCGCCGAATAGGTGCACCTATTAGGTGTAGCCCCTGACTTTGTGCTTAATTGTGAAGACAATTAAACATAAAGCCAAAGATCTTTATCCTTGTAGTCTTTCCCAAGTAGATTACTACTGGTATATAAGACTCTTTGGTATCATGTCAACCGGAATATGATTTATAGTCTTGCCAAGTAGCATGCCACTCGTATATGGGACTCTTCAGCTTCATGTCAGCTGAAAAAGGGGGTTTATAGTCTTTCCCGAGTGGCGTCCCACTCGGAAGTTAGACTCCTCAGCGTCATGTCAGCTGGAAAGAATATTTATAGTCTCTCCCGAGTAGTGCACTACTCGGAAGTTAAACTTTTCAGTGTCATGTCGGTTGGAATAATGTTGCTCATGGCAACTGTTGGCCAAGCATGTAGGCCGAGTACCACTGTATGAAAATAAATCCATTGCGTGGTCAGGTGTACTCGAGAAAGATACCTGCATCTCCAATTTTAATGAAGACCAGCTTGTGATCCTTGTAAGGATATATCCTCGAGACCTGGTGGATAAAACAGATATCCAAACATATGTGTTTAGCAATAAGGCTCTCGTGAAGCATATCTGTTTATCTCATCGGTTCCCGTTGGTAACACCAGCACTACGATTTTAACACAGCCTACGAGCAGCCCATTATGAGCGTGCTACTGTAGAAACTCATATCTTGGTGGCCCAGTGCCGACTGTGTAGGCCCATGCCCATTTAGTCGGCACAGGCTCTATAAAAGACAGGGAGAGAAAAAGATTCCTTCATCTTCCCCAACCGTTTTGTCTTCCGCCTCCGTGCCCAAATTTCGCCTTTTGCTTTGCTAGGGTTCACTGTTGCTCGCTGTTCCCCACTAGAACTCGGGCGATTCCGATCTTCTTCGTCTATTCCAAGCCACCAATTGCATTTCCCCCAAACTTCTCCGCCCCCAACCATGTCGAAGGCTTCAGATTTTGTGGGTGCGTCGGAGAACGCCTGGCCGACTTTGGATTGTGGCGCGGTGAAGCTGAAGTTGCTGGAGAATCAATTGAAGCTGCAAAGCCAGGAGGTGATTCATTGGCGGCCGGCTAAGGGTGAGTCGGTTGCAAATCCCTAATCCGGCAAAACTGTAGTATTTGCCTCTTTTTTCGACCGGGGTTTGTTCCTTCCCTCTTCTGCATTCTTCCGCCGCATCCTTGACTTCTACGGGTTGGAGTTGGTGAATTTGAATCCCAACTCGATCCTCTAAATCTCCATATTTGTGTCTCTCTGCGAGTGTTTTTTGGGTGTGGAACCCCACTTCAACTTCTTTAGGCATTTGTTCCACATTAAACCCCAGCCCTCCAAGAGTAACATCCAAGTAATCGGGGGGGTTGGTCTTCAGCTGAGGAGCGAGAGGAAGAAAACATACATCCATCTCCCTTTGAAATCTTCCTTGAAAGGTTGGCACAAGGAGTGGTTCTATTGTTCAAATCTAACACCCTCCTTGCGTCCATTCACCGGCTTGCCACCAGTGGTTTCACCAAATTGGTCATCAGATCCAACCTTTGAGGAGATGGGCCAAGTGCATCAATTGTTGGCAAAATTGGAAAGTTTCAAGAAAGCCGGCTTGACCGGACCTTAGGTGGCCAGGCGTTTTCTGACTCGGCGCATCCAGCCGCTGAAGCTGAGAAGTGCGTTTGGCTGGGATTATCTGGGAAAATATAACCCTGACCGGGTCAGCCACGAATCGGCCAACGAGCAGAAAGTTACTGAAACCCTATTTGGTTACTTCTCCAGCGGGGTGGTCGAGACCGAAGACGAGAAACGCCGCATCGCGTCTTATAGCCACAATCGGCCCCGTCCCGAGGTAACCCTCATCTTTCTTTTGTAATGAATGCCTGTGGACTTGTATCTATGATTTCCCAGCATTGCATGATGTACTTTGTTGAATCATCTGTAGTGGTGCGAGGAGTTTGATGATGACTCCCGCCTGTTGTAGGCCTCCAAGTCAAAGAAGAGGCCGAGGAGTCCTTCTGCTGCTCAACCCGACTCCAAGAGAGCGGGGAAAAGGCCAGTTACGGATTGGGGCAAGAAGGCCGTGACGTCAAGTGCCGCGGTAGGAAGCCTGACAATAAGGGACACAGTCGGCGCGGCACCCAGGCCATCAGGCGCGGCACCAGCGCAGTTGAGCTCAACATGGTTGAGCCCGTCAATGGTGCCACCGAGTACATGGTCAGGGCAGGCACCGCCGAGTACCCAAGCACCCGAGCCGGCCATACCGCAAATGAGGTCGACTCGGGAGAGAATGCCACCACCGACTGCAGCGCCGACTGGGTCGACAGCCGGTTGCAGCGCGCCGCCGGGGCCTGGATCACCCGGTGGGAAACTTAAGTTCTCCAAGAGGTGAGCTGTTTTGGATCTTCTGGAATTCTTGTCCGCTGTAGCAGTGTTTTGATGTCTGACTTGTTATGCAGGAAACGTGCCGATATCGATCTTAAGGAGACTGCATTGGCCGCTCTGATCGTTGAGCCTGCCCCAGCCGAGCCGGCGCCGGCGAGCATACTTGCCTAGCCAGAGGCCGTCCCAGTCGTCGAGACCGAGATGATCCCAACTGCAGGGCCACCGATGCCGTCCGACCAAGGGGCGGTTACCGAAGCTGCTGACCCAGCCCCTGAGCCAACGCTTGCTGCTGAAGCCCTCGCCGGAGTTCCCGAGTCAGCCCTCGAGGCTGCAGGGGCCACCGAGGTGGGGGCCAGGACTCCGTCTCCGCCATGGTCGTTCTTGTAGTCATCATCGTCACCGCCACCTGAAGCGTCGAACCTCCCTAGGATTGAGGCGTCACCGTGTAAGTTCTCCAGGACATTCCGTTGGACGGTGCCTGACGGAACCACGAAAAGGTACAAACACAACGAGACCACGGCGAAAAAGGAGCTTGAGTACTTGCTCCAGGCCACGATTACCGCCTCCCAGGGGATTCAGGTGTCATCTTCGTTGTGCTGGGGTTTTGATAATCTTCCTTGTGTAAGCGTTCTGTCAACTAACTCTACTCCGACTTGCCTTTCTCAGAAACTCGTCGACCGCACCGAGAAAATGAACGAGGCCCTGACCAAGGTCGCCCCTCACCTCTAAGAATTGGACCAGCTCCGGGAGCTGAAGACCTCATTGGAGGGGTGAGAGACTTGGCTGAGGGAGGCCGTTGCTCAACTTAGGACCGAAAAGTGGGACCAAGCCAAGAAGATCAGAGGTAAGTTCCCAACATAAACCTTCCTGACCAAGCCCTTGTTGTGATTCCTCCAGCTATGTTGTCTCCCGACTGCCCAGTTGCGTCCTGACTGCCATGCTGAGTACCTGACTGTTTTGATGTGCAGCCCTCGAAGCCGAGTTGAAGGCCCGAACAGAGGAAAAAGCCCGGCTGGAGGAGGCCGAGAGAGCCAGGGCCGAGCTTGAAAGAAGCGAGGCCAATCTGACAAAGGCCAATGCTAAGCTCGAGCAAGAAAAGGCCGATCTGAAGAAGGCCACCGCCAAGCTCGAAGACGAAAAAACCGAACTGGAGAAGGCCGCAGCCAAGTGGGAGGCTGACTATAAAAGTAAGCCTCCGCCCTGACAGTGACTTTAACCAATCCATTTATTGCTCCGTCTGCCGTTTTGCCTAACGAGTTTACTCGTCAGTGAACCTGGGTAGCTGCAAGAGTCAATTCCCAGGCCCAATTTGAGGCTTACAGAGAGGAGATAAGACTTGTCCGGTGGTCACGAGAGGCCCTCGTCGAGTCCATGAAAGGGTTCCTTGACCTTATAGATCCTTGCCCCGTGGGAACCAGCTGCACCAGGATCCCCCAAGTAGAGGCGCGCCTTGAAGATGCATCGAATGCCCTGAAGAGGTACTCGGATGAGCATGTTATTGCCGGCGTGGCCCAGACCCTGGCGATGACCAAATCCATCTACCCAAGGGCAGACATTGAAGCCATCGGGGAGGGGTTTGCCGAGGAGACGACGCCTGAGGAGGCTCTAGAGCTGATAGCCCGGGCAAGGCCGACTGCGGAGATAATCATCCGAGACCTGGGTCTGTCAGAGCAATATATCATGTAGTTGGTATGCAAAAACTTTTGTGAGTACATGTGTAAATTTATGTGCAATGCCGCCAAGCCCTAAGTTGTTACTCAGTTGTCACCAAAAAGCTGTACTCGAGTAAACGTAATAAAGTCATAGTAAAACTTCATAACTTAAGTAACGCAGGCTCGTATATTATTGACAAAGCACATATGATACATGCAGCCCCCGACTCACTACTCGGTTGGGACAAGCGGCGTAGTGAGTCGAGAAAGAACTGTACACATGGAAAAAATGTAAAACTCAGGTATAGAAAGGACGTAGCTGTTCTATGTTCCATGAGTTGCTGATAAGGTCACCGTCTTCGGTCTTTAGTCGGTAGGCACCTGGCCGGGTGACCTCGGCCATAATGAACGGCCCTTCCCAAATTGGGGATAATTTGTGCCTGTCTTTGGTGGTTTGTATTTTCCTCAAGACGAGATCCCCTACCAAAAAGGCATAGCCACGGACGTTGCGATTGTGGTAGCGACGCGGGCTTTTTAGATACCTTGCCGACTGGATTGTTGTGATGTCCCTTGCTTCTTCCAACTGATCTAATTCTACCAATCGGGTATTATTGGAGACGTCTTCTGAGTAAGCCCGAACTCACGAAGCCGAACTGTAACTCGGTAGGTAGCATAGCCTCGGCATCGTAGACCAGGAAGAAAGGGGATTGCCCTGTTGCCCAACTAACCGTGGTTCTAAGAGACCAGAGAACAGATGGGAGTTCTTGTATCCACAGGCCTGCATATGGTTGTAGTCGGTTGAATATCATCGTCTTGATGCCTTGTAAGACCATACCGTTGGCTCGTTCAACCTGCCCATTGCTCCGCGGGTGGGCCACAGACGCATAACAGATCTTGATGCCGAAATCTTCACAGAAGTCTTGGAATACGCCGGCCGTGAACTGAGTACCATTGTCGGTGATGATGCGGTTAGGGACCCCGAATCAGTATAGTATACTCATGATGAAGTCCTTTGCTCGTGCCGCTATTATTGTTGCAACGGGTTTAGCCTCAATCCACTTGGTGAACTTGTCAATTGCGACGAATAGATGTGTGAACCCTCCTGGTGCTTTCTTGAAAGGGCTGACCATATCGAGCCCCCATACTGTGAATGGCCAGGAGATAGGGATTGTTTGGAGTTCTTGGGCTGGGAGATTGGTTTGTCGTGCGTAGAACTGGCAGGCTTCACATGTGCGAACAATGTCCTTGGCGTCTGTTACTGCTGTTGGCCAAAAAAATCCCTGCCGGTAAGCCTTTCCGACTAACGTCCTGGATGCGGCGTGGTTGCCACATATGCCCGAGTGAATTGACTGCAGAATCTGCTTGCCCTCCTCGGTGGTGACACAGTGCATGAGGACACCGGATGCACTTCTTTGGTATAGGTCTTCTCCGACTAGCAGGAAGCTCTTGCTTCGACGTTTGACTTGCTCGGCCTAACTGCGATCGTCTGGGAGTTCATCGTCTAGGAGGAATTTGAGAACAGGAGTTCACCAGTCTTGACATATGTGCAGCACCTCATCTGTAGCCGGGGTAGGTTCGCCGCCCGACTGCTCCGGCACCGGTTTCTTCTTGACTGATGGCTCCATGAGTTGCTCAACAAAGATTCCAGTCAGGACCTCTTCTTGCTTGGATCCCATGTTTGCCAGTTCGTCTGCAGCATCATTGTATTGTCGTAGGACATGTGTTATCTCCAGCCCGTCGAACTTGTTCTCCATCTTGCGAACCTCCTGACAGTATGCCGCCATGGTATCATTGAGGCACGTCCAGTCTTTCATTACTTGGTTTACCACGAGCTGGGAGTCCCCGTGCATAACCAGTCGACGTATGCCGAGTGACATAGCAATGCGGAGCCCGTGGATAAGTGCCTCGTACTCGGCGACGTTGTGGGAAGCCGGGAAGTGGATTTGTAGAACATACTTGAGTTTTTCGCTGGTGGGGGACGTCAGTATGATGCCAGCCCCGGCACCGCCGATCCGTAGAGAACCGTCGAAGTACATTGCCCAATACTCTAGCTTTTCTGTTGATGTAGGTTGGTGAACTTCTGTCCACTCGGCTACGAAGTCAGCTAGAGCTTGTGATTTGATTGCTGTCCATGGCTGAAAGGTGATGTCGAATGCCATCAACTCGAGCGCCCATTTAGCGATTCGGCCGATGGCCTCGCGGTTGTGTAGGACGTCCCCGAGTGGAAACGATGTGACCACCGTGACTTGATGTGCTTGAAAATAATGCACCAGCTTCCGGACAGTGATGAGTAGGCTGTAAAGTAGCTTTTGGACCTGCGGATATCTCGTTTTTGAGTTAGTAAGGACCTCGCTGACAACGTAAACTGGCCGTTGTATTTTTTGGATATGACCCGGTTCGGATTGCTCGACCACCAGCACCGTGCTGACTACCTGAGTAGTTGCCGCCAGATATAGCATTAGCGGTTCTTGGGGCATGGGTGACGCCAACACGGGGGGTGATGTGAGAAATTTCTTGAAGTCTTCGAAGGCTTGCTAGGCTTCGGGAGTCCACTGGAAGTCGTCGGCTTTTTTTAACAAATTGAAAACGGGCATACCCCGTTCGCCCAGTCAGGAAATAAACCGGCTGAGTGCCGCCATGCAGCCTGTCAGCTTCTGGACGTCCTTCTGGTTAGTCGAGGGAGCCATGTTCATTATTGCATTGACTTTCTCAGGGTTGGCCTCGATGCCGCGATGCGAGACGATGAAGACGAGTAGCTTGCCGGATGGCACACCAAAGGCACATTTTTCCAGGTTCAACTTCATCTTGAATCTTCTAAGATTGAGGAAGGTTTCTTCCAGGTCAGTGATGAGGTCTTCGTTGGACTTAGTCTTGATCACCACGTCGTCGACATAGGCTTCCATGTTGCGCCCGATTTGAGTGTGTAGACACCGCTGAATTGCCCGTTGATACGTTGCTCCAGTGTTTTTTAAACCGAACGGCATGGTGATGTAGCAGTACGCTCCAAACGGCGTGATAAAAGATGTTTTGAGACAGTCCTCCTCTTTCAAGCTGATTTGGTGGTATCCCGAGTAACAGTTGAGTAAGCTGAGAAGGTTGCACTCTGCAGTTGAGTCCACCACCTAGTCTATTCTTGGTAAACCAAACGGGTCCTTGGGGCACGCCTTATTGAGATCGGTGTAGTCGACGCACATGCGTCATTTACCTTTTTCTTTCGGACCAGAACTGGGTTTGCCAGCCAGTCTGGGTGATAGACCTCTTTGATGAACCCGGCTGCGAGAAGCTTTGTAATCTCCTCCCGGATAGCATCCTTTCGGTCTTGAGCGAAGCGCCGTAGCCGTTGTTTGACTGGCTTGGCGTCTGTCTTCACGTTTAGGGCATGCTCGATCACCTCCCTTGGTATGCCCGGCGTGTCAGACGGTTTCCATGCGAAGATATCCTTGTTGGCTTGGAGGAAGGTGATGAGCGCGTCTTCCTATTTGGGGTTGAGTCCGGTCCCGACTAGAGTGGTCTTGGAGAGGTCGGAAGGGTCCAGGGGGATCTTCTTTGTGTCCGAGTCCGCTGAAATTCCCGACTTCGCTGCTTTCTTGGCTGGAACTAGATCTTGCTCGACTTCTGCTGTGACGGCTTGACAGATGTTGTCGCGCCCGACTGCCACCTCTCGTGATTGAGCCAATTCTCAACTCTCCTTGTCGCAGGTGAAGGCTTGCTTGACATCGCTATGTAGGGAGAGGACTCCTGCTGGCCCTGGCATCTTGAGCACCATATATGTATAATGCGGTACCGCCATGAATCTAGCGAGCGCCAGTCGTCCGAGTATGGTGTGGTACGCGTCTCGAAGTCGGCGACCTCGAAGTAGATGTTTTCTGTGTGGAAGTTATCCCGCGTGCTGAAGGTTACCGGCAAAGTAATCTACCCGAGTGGTGTTGAAGAGAGGCTAGGAATTATCCCGTGAAAGGGCGCCGTACTCGGCCGCAGATCTGAACAAGGAATCTTCATCTCATCCAGAGTCTTGGCGAGTAGGATGTTGAGCGCGCTGCCTTTGTCTATGAGCACCTTCTTCAACTTGATATTCTTGACAACTGGGTCCAAGACGAGTGGATAGCGTCCCGGGTGCGAGACCCGATCTGCGCGATTGAATGTAATGGCCATCTCTGACCAGCGCAGGTACTAGGGGGTGTCCGCCGTAGAGACCGTGTTAACATCGCATGCAGATAGCTTCTGTTTTCGCTTGGACTCGTACGTGAGCGGCCCTCTGAAGATGTGATTGAGCTCGGTCTGAGGATCTTGAAAATCATCAACCGGGCTTGAGTTTGGCTTGTCCTTGTCCTTGTCGGCGCCAGACGATGAAGCCAGCTCGGAGGGAAACTTCTTAAGCATGTAGCAGTCTTTGGCCGCGTGCTTGCCCTTGGGGTGGAAGGGCCATGGCCCGCTCATGACTTTCTGGTAGTCATTATTTCGCTAGGGCCACGACCGAGTACGCTCCATGTTGCCCACCTCGTTGTCCGACTTTCACTTGCGGCCACCGGTCTTGTTTTGAGATGGCTCGTCAGCTTTCGCCTTTTGTTCTTTCTGTCGGGACTCCTTCTTCTCGCAAGGGCCTCTGCGACCGCTTCAGCCGAGTCGGCGTACTTGTTTACCATGTCGAAAAGAGCCCGGACAGAGGATGGTGGCTTCCGAGTGAATTTCGTGATGAACGGGGCGTCCTTTATTCCCTTGCGGAAGGCGGCGATGATGGCCTCGTCTCTGATCATTTGGATCTTGTTGTGCTTCTCGGAGAATCTTTTGATAAAATCACATAGAGACTCATTCTTCTTCTGGTGTAGTTGATACAAATCGTGCTCAGAAGATAGCCTCTCGTAGGTTCCCTGAAAATTGGCAATGAACCGCTCCCTGAGTTCTCCCCAGGAACCGATCGACCGCCTCGGGAGCCCTGTCAGCCATGTCCTCGCCGAGTCAGCTAGCGCGACTGGGAGTTAGCTAGCCATGGCTTTCCCCCAGCAGCTCGGACTGCCAGGGTATATACGGTGAGCCAGGACTTGGGATTTGTTTTGCTGTCATACTTTTCAATTCCTATGGGCTTAAAGCCAGTCGGCCAGTCGACGTCCTGTAGCTCCCGGGTGAAAGCTGGAATGCCTTTGTCTTCATGAGGGCTCGGGCTTTGACCACGGTGGTTAAATCGCTCATGATGGAGACCAAAGCGCTCGTTTTCGTCCTCCAGTCGGCGGCGCTCGTCCTCTTGTCGTTCGTGGTGCCAGGCGTTGATGGAGTGGCGGAGGTCGTGTTGTAGGCGTTCTTGGAGATCTTGGTTGGGTCGGCGGTCATACTGGTGTCGCCGCCGGTTGTCGTTGTTGGTCTTGCCGAGTGACGTTTGCCTTGACTCCTTACATGGCTGACTTGAGCCGGCCGCCCGGTGCTGTGCTGATGTAGACGAACCCGCCGCTGGAGATCCTGACCGGTTAGTCGGTACTATGGTGTCACTCGACTACTGTTGTTGTTGCTGGCAGGCAGCAGCCGTAATCATCGCTTTGATCTTAGTGATAGTTGGGGTGGCTTGGTGATCAGACCCGAGATGGAGAGTGTCCAGCAAGGTTGCAGCGGCCACGACATTCTGTTGTGGCGTGACGAAGACATCGTGATCACCGACTTTAGTCTGGAGAATCTGCTGCTGAGCTGTTTGCCCTGCCTTGCGTAGCCTGTCATTGCGAGCCTCGCGGTCAGCCTCCTCCTGTTGTCGCAGTCGGCGCGCCTTCTCCTGTTGCTCCTCTTGTAGTCGGCGCACCTCGGGTGGTGGTGTTGAAGCCATGAAGATCTCACGAGGGAGGAGAAAACTTGCTAGATTAGAGTCCAAACTAGCGTTCGAACCGTTATCCAACTTGGAGTCAGACTCCGAGTAGTTTATCGGAGTAAGAACGACTCTGACCTCTCTAGATCCAATCTAAAACGGCGCTTGGCCATGTCCAAACTGAATCGCAGGAGATCAGGTCTGCTGCGCGGGATGTAGATCCGCAGCATCACCGAATTTGTGCGGGAGATTGACGATCTCTCCTGTTCTTGGCCCAACCTGGGCTGGCTCAAGGCCTAGCGCAAGTCGGACGCCGAAGGAAAGAGTTGTCCCAATGCTCGGCGAAGTGAAGGACTGTCGCAGCAGATCGTTGAAGGAGATTGTGGCGTCCTGTGGGCCGACTGGCGCAACATCGGCTGGCTCCTCGGCCGGTTGGATTGGATCTGCTTCGGCCAAGGTAAGGTTGCTGATCTGGTCGGCAATGAAATCGAGGCTTTCGAAAGAAATTATGTCTCCAGGGGAGAACCTGTCGCTATCGATTCTGGTTGCTGGATCCATCAAGCTTGTAGATGTGAAACTCACCAGAGCCCCTACCTGGCGCGCCAACTGTCGATGTTTTACACCAGCAATAGAACTATAGGGCTACTCAGCAAGGGGAAACTCGGTGGATTGCAAAGAAACGCAAAGAGATTTTATACTGGTTCACGCCCTCGATGTGAGGTAATACCCTACGTCCAGTTGTGGTGTTATTCCTCTGGGGAGTTACGTCAATCAATGATCTTATGTGTTGTTCTTTTTCCTAGGGGGCGCCCTACCTCCCCTTATATATTGGGGGACAGGGGTACAAGGTAGAAATCCCAGCCGGATACAGCCAAGAGATTTTCTTCTTATAGATATATCTTACCCAGCTAAGATTGTATATTCCTTTCTGTACAAGGCAAAACCTACCGGGTGCTATTATATCTCTAACTACAAGACTCGGCCCATCCTCTATTCGAGTGGCCCATATGCTTGTGATGAGGCACCCAGGGCCCATGGCCTCCACACAAGCAGTTGCTGACTTTGTAGCTGAGTGGACGAAGGTTCAGATGGCTACACCAATGGACAAGTTAGAATACTGGATGATGTACTTTGACGGTTCTTTACGGATCGGCGGAGTAGGGGCTGGGGTCGTCCTGACATCATCCACCGGGGAAAAATTCAAATACGTCCTTCAAATTCACTTTCCAGCATCCCACAACGTCACCGAGTATGAGGCACTCATCCACGGGCTCCGCATCACCATATCACTTGGCATCCACCGACGGTAGTACGCGGGGATTCTCAACTCGTGGTCAACCAGGTCACGAAAGACTAGACGTGTCTAGATGACAACATGGCGGCATACTGTCAGGAGGTACAAAAGCTAGAAAATAAGTTCGATGGGCTGGAGATTACACACGTGCTACGCCAATATAATGAAGCTGCAAATGAGTTAGCTAACATCGGATCCAAACGTGAAGTGGTCCTGACTGGAATTTTTATCGAGCAATTATTAGAGCTGTCAGTAAAGAAGAAACCAGTACTCGAGCAGTTGGGGACTGAACCTACCCTAGCAACAAATGAAGTACTAATTATCTCTCAAGATTGGCAAACTCCAATCATCAGGTTCCTCCTGGAAGACGAGCTCCTAGAAGATCGCAGTGAAGCCGAGCGGATCAAACGTCGAAGCAAGTGTTTCCTTGTAGTCGGAGAAGATCTCTATCGTCGAAGCGCATCCGGAGTCCTCATGCGCTGCATCACACTGAAGGAGGGCAAGCAGATTCTGCAATCTATCCACTCGGGCATCTGTGGCAACCATGTTGCATCAAGGACATTAGTCAAAAAGGCTTACAGACAAGGGTTCTTCTGGCCGACTACAGTTACAGACACAAAAGACATAGTTCAGACGTGTGAGGGATGTCAGTTCTTTGTGCGGCAAATACATCTTCCAGCTCACAAACTACAAACAATTCCAATCTCTTGGCCCTTTGCAGTTTGGGGGCTTAACATGGTTGGGCTGTTCAAAAAAGCACCAGGAGGGTTCACACACTTGTTTGTTGCAGTGGACAAATTTACAAAGTGGATCAAGGCAAAACCCATTGCTACCATAACAGTGTGATGAGGACATCACTTCTTTAGATACACACTTACAACCTCCTCATGTTGAACAAGATGCGCCACAGATCCAAGGACCAATTACTCGCTCACATGCCCGTCAACTTAATCGCCAGGTGAATGCGTTCCTAAGCTTATATGGAAATATTTCTATGAATGGCCTACTATTTAATTCTTGTGATGATTTTATTATTATTAGGAACTTGGGAGAAGACCATGGATAATAGCTCAAGAAACCAAATATTAAAGTGGAGACAACAAGTGCAAGTAAACTCCTATTTCCGAGACCGGTTCAGTTTTGGGCTGGGAGACAGCGTCAACTTCAAATGGCTATAACTTTTGATCCAGAAGGAGTTATAGGGCCTACAAGTATTTGTTGGAAAGCTTATGAAGTCTACTTTCAGATGGTTTTGATTTCATGCCAAAATTCCTCCTGAGCTGTCCAGAATCGTCGAAACAATTTGTGTCATTTTTCCTATCCGAGTCAGTTTGGGCCTTTGGGCTTTGTATTTGTGTCGTGGGCTAAACCCATGAGGAGTGCGCCCCTCACAGGGCAAACCCTCACCCTAGGACATCCTAACTCATATATATTCAGTAGCTGTCATTGTTTAGATGGGTTTTGCTTAGATTATTCTGTCTCCGAACAGTTTCGCCGTTTATCGTTTTGTGAGACCCCAACTTTGAGAGTATAATCATTCATCTGCAAGTTGAGTTGCAATCTTCCTTGTTCTTACTTTTGTTCTTTGATTTGCATGCAAGGATTAGCTTTCGTGGCGAGGTCAACCGGGCAGCGCATGGTTGATAACGAGAGGAGACGTGGTACTGCGATTGTAGGGTTCGGGTCTTGGTGATCAGAAGCCAGATCGTGAGTGTCGATTCTCCACCAAATCGAGAGTTATCCTTACCTAATGAAAGATCGGGCACCCCATTGCCATCATAGTGGCAAGGGCAAAAGAATTCATCATGAGTTTTGTCTACCGATTCGGAGTTCCCAACCGCATCATAACGGATAAAGACACTCAGTTCAATGGCGGCATTTTTCAAGATTTCTGTTATGACTTTGGCATCAAGATCTGTTATGCTTCTGTGACGCACCCATGAAGCAATGGGTAGATCGAGTGTGCAAATGACATGGTCTTACAAGGTATCAAGACTAGGGTGTTTGACCGACTACAACCATACACTGGACGGTGGGTGCAAGAGCTTCCATCTGTTCTCTAGTCTTTAAGAACCACGGTTAGTCGGGAAACAAGGCAATCCCCTTTCTTCCTGGTCTATGGTGCTGAGGCTGTGCTACTGACCAAGTTGAAGTTCGGCTCACTATTAGTTCAGGCCCACTCAGAAGCAAAATCAATTGAAGACCGATTGGTCGAACTAGATCAGTTGGAGGAAGCAAGGGACATCGCAACTATCTAGTCGGCAAGATATCTTTAAGGCCTTCATCGTTATCACAGTCGGAATGTTCGTGGCCGCGCCTTTTTGGTGGGAGATCTTGTTTTGAGAAAAATCCAAACCACCAAAGATAGGCATAAATTAACTCCCTGATGGGATGGGCCATTCATTATCGCTGAAGAAACACATCCGAGCGCCTACTGACTTAAGACAGAAGAAGGCATCCTAGTCAACAACTCATGGAATATAGAACAATTACATCCATTCTATACCTGAGTTTTGTACTCCTTTTATACATATAAATAAAGTTTGTTACTCTGACTCACTATGTCGCTTGTACTAACCGATTAGTGAGTCAGGAGCTACATGAGGATATATGTTTGTCGTTAATAAAATATGATCTTATTTTATCTGAGTCATGAAGTTTTATAACGATTATGATAAGTTTTCCGGAGTATAGCTCCATGAGGTGAACGCTTTTCTTTAAGTTGATCTCAAACCACTCGGTATAAGACTGTCTAGTCGGGTAAAGCTAATGATGGCTTAGATGGAATAAACACCCAGCAAGATTTAATGGCAAACAGCAAAAAGCATTTACAATGTTTACATATTGTTTTCATCAGACATCAACTACATAAAAGTCCTTGTTTATAATGGCAGATCCTCCACGATGGCTTCGACAGTGGCCCTGACTTGGTTGATCAACTCCAAGCCCTCCTCCTGGATAGTGCCGTCAGCAAAGCCTTCACCAATCGCCTCAATGTCTACCTGAGGGTAGAGAGACTTAGTCATGGCCAATGCCTAGGCAATTCCTACGGCAACGCGCTCATCCAAGTACTCCTTCAGAATTCCTGGGGCTTCCTGGAGATGCTGCTCCACTTGAGCAATGGAGTTGGAGCTAGGCCTGGCCAGGGTTGGCTGCATAATGTCTAATTAAGTTTTCACGGAGTCAACTATGACGTTCAGCGACTCCTTTATCACCTTGATCTCTTTGGCAAAAGAGCCGAATTGGATCTGCAAATTGGCTTTGTGTGGGTGCCATGGGCCCCGGGTACCTCATGACAAGCATATGGGCCACTCGGATAGAGGATGGGCCTAGCCTTGTAATTAGAGATATAGCTAGATTCGGCAGATTTTGCCTTGTATAGAAAGGAATATACAGTCCTAGTCGGGTGCGTTATATCTCTAAGAGGAGATCCCTTGGCTGTAATCCGGTTGGGACTCCTACCTTGTAACCCTGTCCCCCAGTATATAAGGGGAGGCAGGGCGCCCCATGAGGGCAGGTTGAGCTGGTTCACCAGAATCGCCACCATAATTCCTCAAAGGAATACATATAAACTGGACGTAGGGTATTACCTCACATCGAGGGCCTGAACCAGTATAAAATCTCCCTGTGTTCCTTTGCAATCCACCGAGTTTCCATTCGCCGAGTAGCCCCATATATTTATTGCTGGTGTAAAACATCGACAGTTGGCGCACCAGGTAGGGGCTTTGGCACGATCTACATCTACAAGCTCGATGGATCTAGCAACCGGAGTTGACGGCGGCAAACTCTCCCTCGGAGATACAATTCCATTCAGAAGCCTCGACTTCGTCGCCGACCAGATCGGCAATCTCACCTTGGCCGACTCGGACTTGATCTGATCTGCCAGGGAACCGGCCGACTCCGCGCTAGTCGTCCATACAAACGCTGCAGCAAACCCTCATCGACTTGCTGTGGCAATTTTCATCTTTGTCCGGGTCTCGGACAACTCTTTCCTTCGGTGTTCGACTTGGACTCGGCCCTTGAGCCGCCAAGATCGAGCTAAGAAGGGCAGAATCGTCAATCTCCCGTACAGACTTGGCAACGCCACGATATCTTCAGACAAATCCGACGCGGCAAACCTGATCCTCTGGAGTTCGACTCGGATACGCCCAGAAGCCACTCGAGATCGGATCTAGGGAGTCGGAGTTGTAATCACCCCCATCAACTATTCCGCTACGACTCTCAGTCGGACTACGACTCCCAGTTGGATTCGACTCTAATCGGAAAGCAGTTAGCAAGCTTCTCCCTGGCCACGAGATCTTCATGCATCCAAGGCTCTACTCCTATCAGAATCACGCCGACTACGCAAGCAGCAAGAGGAGGAAGCGCGCGACTGCGAGAACACAGGAGGAAGAAGCAAGATGCCTGCACGCCCGCGACGACAGCCTACGCAGGGCTGGGCGAACCGCTCGCAACAAACCCTCCAAACAAAAGTCGCGCGACCACGACGTCTCGTCACGCCACAACAGAACATCGTGGCCGCAACCTACTGGACACGGTCCAGCTTGGCCTGATCACCAGGCCACCCCGACGATTGCAAGGATAAAAGCCATGCTTACCGCTGCTACATGTCAGCAGCACCCACAGTCGGATGATACTCTCATACCGACCAACCGGTCGGCATCCCCAACGGTAGTCTCGTCACCTCAAGCAACGCGAGTGCCGGCTCTAGTCGGCTGCACACGGAGTCACACCAAACGTCACTCGGCAACCCAAACAACAACCGGCAACGTCTAAGCGACCGTCGGGCCAACCGGGATCTTCGAGGCCGACTATGACGTGATCTTCGGCAGGACATCAACGCTCGGCATGGCGAACGAGAAGATGATGAGCAACGCCAACTGGAAGACGAGAAAGAGCGTTTCGGCCTCCACCCCACGCGCGTTTCACCGCCATATTTGGAGTCGGAGCCCTCATAAAGACGAAGGCATACCAGCCTTCACCCAGGAGCTACAACAGGTCGACTGGCCATCGAGTTTCAAGCCTACAGGCATCGACAAATACGACGGCAAGACCAATCCCAAGTCCTGGCTCACGGTCTACACTCTGGCGATCCGAGCAGCTGGGGGAAATCACAAAAGTCATGGCTAACTACCTCCCAGTCGCTTTAGCCGACTCAGTGAGGACATGGCTAACAGGACATTCCAAGCAATCAATCGACTCCTGGGGAGAACTCCAGGAACGCTTCATCGCCAACTTCCAGGGAACATATGAGAGGCCATCTTCCGAGTACGACTTATATCAGTTGCATCAAAGGAAGAACGATTGTCTTCGCAACTTCATCAAGAGGTTCTCTGAGAAGAAAAATTCAATCCCGAACATCAAGGATGAGGTCGTCATCACCGCCTTTCGAAAAGGAGTCAAACCACCTCGTTCATCGACAAATTCACTCGGAAGCCTCCCAACTCTGTCAAGGCTCTATTCGACATGGCGAACAAATACGTTGACTTAGCCCACGCCGTTGCTGAGGCCCTTGAAGATAAAAAGGCATCTTGACAGAAGCAGCGGGAGGGCACCAACGACGCGGTCCCGACTAAAGCCGGGAATCGCAAACGCAGGTCAGACGGCTTCATTATGGCAGTCGGTCACAACCGTCTTCGACTTTCTACAACTGAAGATTATCAGGACAACAAGTGACAAGCTCGGGGGCTCAAAAGCCCAAACACAAGGATGGCATCCCACTCCGAAATACCGAACAGCTAAGTCACTTCCTGATACATAATTCTTCACTCGGCCTTGCCAATGCTGCAGCCGCTTACACCTAATAGGTGTACAAGCTGCACTTTTTTCTGTTTTTTCTCTTAGATGATTGCAAAAGTATTCGAGTAGCATAAATCCTGATCCGTGAAACTTTGCTCCATGAAAGACGAACTCAAGTCACCCAAAACGCGTGTCTGGGAAAGAGCCATGAGCCAACTCCCGACGCTAGGGGGCTATGATTAGTCGGGCAGAGTGCTTAAACGTAAGGGGTTAACTACTCGGTGAAATTAATATCAACAAGAGGAAGAACACGTATTTACATATATTGTAAAATACATTTTATTCGGGTGATTGTTTTCATCATCAGATGCTACTCACTCGGTATCTTTATAGCGCAGGGCCAGCTCCGGATACGCATGACAGGAACTCAGGGCTGCGAGCCTATCTCCTACGCTCAGGGGCTGGACAAGTCTGCCAAAATACACTCGGGATGCTCCACGAGGGCTACTGACCGAGTACTTGCACCAGTCGGGATGTCATCTTCCCCGGCTACGCTCCATGCGAGTTGATAATCGACCTCCGGCGCCAGTCGGCTAAGTAGGGTACGCCCCATGAGGGTCGCCAGCCGAATCCTACACTAATGCTAGGTTCGGGTGCCTTATTTGGTCACAACTCTGTCAGGTTAGGTACGCCCCATGAGGGTCGCCAGCCGAATCCTATGCTAATGCAAGGTTCGGGTACCTAGCTTGGCTATAACTCTGTTGGGTAGGGTATGCCCCATGAGGGTCGCCAACCAAATCCTATGCTAATGCAAGGTTCGGGTACCCTACTCGGCTCTCCTAAAGTCAGAGAAGACTTACATTGTCAAAGCGCATCCGGAGTTCTCATGCACTGCGTCACACCTAAGGAGGGCAAGCAGATCCTGCAACATACCTACTCGGGCTTATGTGGCAACCAGGTTGCATCCAAAACGTAAGTCGGAAAGGCTTACAAATAAGGATTTCTCTGGCTGATTGCGGTTACCGACACCAAAAAACTCATCCTGACATGCGATGGATGATACTTCTATAGAGCTATGCTGGGTAGGTCGGCTCAGGCCGGCTTATTTGGCAGCAGCCACCAAGATATGAGTTCCTACAGTAGCATGCTCCATGTGGGCCGCCTGCAGGCTGAGTTGAAATTATAGTGCTGGTGCTACTAACAGGAACCGATGAGGTAAACAGATATGCTTCATGAGAGCCTTATTGCTAAACATATATGTTTGGATATCTGTTTTATTCACCAGGTCTCTAGGATATGTCCTTACAAGGATCACAAGCTGGTCTTCATTAAAATTGGAGATACATGTATCTTTCTCGGGTACACCTGACCACGCTATGGATTTATTTTCATAAAGTGGTACTCGGCCTACATGCGTGGCCCTCAGTTGCCATGGGCAACATTTTACCCGCTGACATGATGCGGAAGAGTCTAACTTTCGAGTAGTGCACTACCCGGGAGAGACTATAAATATCTTTTCCCGCTGACATGATGCGGAGGAGTCTAACTTTTGAGTGGGACGCCACTCGGAAAAGACTATAAACCCCCTTTTCCAGCTGATATGACGCTGAAGAGTCCCATATACAAGTAACGTCCTACTCGGCAAGATTATAAACACATATTCCGACTGACATGATGTCGAAGAGTCCTACATACGAGTAGTCTCCTACTCGGCAAGACTATAAATTTTATTCCGGTTGACATGATACCGAAGAGTCTCATATACCAGTAGTAATCTACTCGGGAAAGACTTCTAGGTTAAAGATCTTTGACTTTATGTTTAATTGTCTTCACAATTAAGCACAAAGTTGGGGGCTACACCTAATAGGTGCACCTATTCGGCGCACACTATTAATATATCTACATGAAGCCCTTCATAGTCTCGCTGCCAGCTGACATGAAGCAGGACTCAGGAAGAAGACTCACTCAGACAAAGAGTACTCGGGAGCAATGCACTCGGGAAGACTTCACCGTGGAGGATGAGCACTCGGCGTCAGCTGTGACTCAACTATGAAGGTCTCAGGGGGTACTGTGGGTGCCATGGGCCCCGGGTACCTCATGACAAGCATATGGGCCACTCGGATAGAGGATGGGCCTAGCCTTGTAATTAGAGATATAGCTAGATTCGGCAGATTTTGTCTTGTATAGAAAGGAATATACAGTCCTAGTCGGGTGCGTTATATCTCTAAGAGGAGATCCCTTGGCCGTAATCCGGTTGGGACTCCTACCTTGTAACCCTGTCCCCCAGTATATAAGGGGAGGCAGGGCGCCCCATGAGGGCAGGTTGAGCTGGTTCACCAGAATTGCCACCATAATTCCTCAAAGGAATACATATAAACTGGACGTAGGGTATTACCTCACATCGAGGGCCTGAACCAGTATAAAATCTCCCTGTGTTGCTTTGCAATCCACCGAGTTTCCATCCGCCGAGTAGCCCCATATATTTATTGCCGGTGTGCCACACCTAATAGGTGCACCTATTCGGTGCACACTATTCATATATCTACATGAAGCCCTTCATAGCCTCGCTGCCAGCTAACATGAAGCAGGACTCGGGAAGAAGACTCACTCAGACAAAGAGTACTCGGGAGCAATGCACTCAAGAAGACTTCACCGTGGAGGATGAGCACTCGGCATCAGCTGTGACTCAACTATGAAGGTCTCAGGGGCTACTGTGGGTGCCATGGGCCTCGGGTACCTCATGACAAGCATATGGCCACTCGGATTAGAGGATGGGCCTAGCCTTGTAATTAGAGATATATGCTAGATTTCGGTTAGACTTTTGCCTTGTGTATTGAAAGGAATATACAGTCCTAGTCGGGTGCGTTATATCTCTAAGAGGAGATCCCTTAGCCGTAATCCGGTTGGGACTCCTACCTTGTAACCCTGTCCCCCAGTATATAAGGGGAGGCAGGGCGTCCCATGAGGGCAGGTTGAGCTGGTTCACTAGAATTGCCACCATAATTCCTCAAAGGAATACATATAAACTGGACGTAGGGTATTACCTCACATCGGGGGCCTGAACCAGTATAAAATCTCCCTGTGTTCCTTTGCAATCCACCGAGTTTCCATCCGCCGAGTAGTCTCATATATTTATTGCCGGTGTAAAACATCGACACTTTGAAAGCTGCTCACACAGAAAAGAGACATCAGTAAATTGGGACATCTAGTCAGATCAAGTACACAAGCAGATATGTGACTTACTAGCATATTCGGTGTCGACCTTGGATTTCGCCTTCTCGAGCTCTTTTAGCTCCTTCTTTAGGCGTTCGATCTCCAGGGATTGATTGTACAGATATGTCTCAAGAGCTATAGCCAAGCAAGGTCAAAGATCAGCAATACGGAAAGATTTGTCTAGAGACTATCGGGCAAGAGGGAAACAAACTTCTAATAGTCCCTGTTTGTGCCTAGTTCTCATCCCTGAGCTTGTTTACTGAGTCCTTCAGCCACTCTTCTCTCTCCTTGCTGGACTTCTCTAGATCATCCTTGGCTATTTGGAGCTATCAGAGCTGAGTAAGCTGAGGGGCAAGTTGGGATAGAACCTTGCCCATTTTTTTGGACCAATCGACCACTTGCTGAGAAGCATTGAAATATGGGCGACATAAGCAATCATGCCAGAAGATTCAGGAGAACTGCAAATCCATAACACAATCAGATAAGTTATATACTTGGATGCTCCTTGATGCGGCGATGGCGGCCTCTATTAAGCTGATTTGCTCCCTCTGGGCGACTTGCTCATTGTGTTCAAAAATCTTTGCTTCCCCCTCTAGCGTGACCCAATGAAATGTCCAGGGGAAATTAGGTGGAGGAGCTTCAAGCCTGGGAGATCATCATCATTGGAAGATTGAGAAAGTGGAGGAGAAGGAGTCCTGGGCCTTGGATCGATTGGTGGTGCAGTGTCCTGAGCAAGCTCAGGGATTGCAGCTTCCGTCAAGGCTTCCTGACTGGTGATGCCTGTGGTCTAAGCCAAGTAGGTCGTCGCTCAACCTCAGGGGCTAGGACAAAAACACTTGGCTTAGCTTGTGATGCGATTGCCTCGGTTTCAGTCGAGACGGGAACCGCTGTGGGGGTCGGTGGCGCTGCCCCCTGGGGTCAGCATCACTTGGCTTCCTGCAGGATTACTCAGCAGTCAAGACAACAAAAGTCTATTCAAGATTTTCTGAAGATTGAAAATTTTTTATACCTTTTGGAAGTCTTGAACCTCCACCCCGGTGTGCTGGGAGTGGAGGTAGTCAGCGAGGTGCACGAAGGCCTGCTCAGCGACGGAGAGCTGCCAGCTGTCGGGCTTCTAGGCACGGCGGTCGGCTGAGGAGAACTCGGCCCAATCGGTGTTGTACTCGATGCAGCTGACTGGGGTATGGCGGTGCTTGGTGGTGTTGTCCTGGGGCTGGAGGGCCTTGGGGCGGCGCTGCTGGGGTCTATGATCATTGGACCACCTGATGCCTTACTCGGCATGCTTGTTTCCTTTGACTGGTCCGTTGCTAGTCTCTTCCCAACCCTCTTGGGGCTGGGTTGGGCTGACAAGGGGCTAGCCAGACACTTTTTGGCCCCGCTGGCCAACTGGTCTTGGGGGTTAGAATCAAATTCTGTGCATTCCTGCAAATTTCCAGCACCAAGGAAAATACGATTGAATAACGTATACATGACACATTGCAGATGGATATCATGACCAACATTGCACCATATATTACCTTTGGCCGAGGCCTGCCCTTACAGTATGGCTTGGGGGCTCTATCTATGTCCTCGGTCTCTATGACTCCGTTGACAAAAAAGCCGAGTAAGGTGTCGGCCGGGAAAGGAGGGAACAACATCCTTTCTCGACCAAAATCGGCATACTCCCGAGTTGGGCTCAATCTTCCCCTGGTATTTGTAGCCGACGGTGGCTTCTGGCCTTCAGAGCTGGGTTCGACGATTCTGGGAATGCCCTAGCAACCCAAGGACCAGTCAACCCTGTGTCCTTCAGCATATCAATCTTCTCTAGCAGTGTGTACACCTGAGTCATCTCGGTCTGAGATGGCAAGGAGGTCTAGCTCTCCAAGACAGAAGGGAGATTTCCGGTAAAAGGGGGCAGGGAGGGCTCGAGATTGGAGCAGTACAACCACTCCCGGTGCCACCCTTTCAGAGAAGTCATTAGGGGGACATGGAGATAGGCTCTCGTCATCTCGTTGCGGAGTTGAAGGCATGCTTCCCCTATTGTCTAGATCTTGGATTTAGAGGGATGAGGCTTGATGTGGAACAGGTATCGAAAGAGGCTAGAATGGAGATTGATCCCCAGGAAGACTTCATAGAGAGTCACAAAGAGAGATATTTAAAGGATGGAGATTGGGATTTGAGATTGCACGAATGCTCAAATCTGATAAAAAAATCAAGAAGATGGCAGAGGGAAATCGGGAAGAAGGAAGGGAAAAGACCACGATCGAAAAAAGAGGCAAAGACCACGGTCTCGTTTGGGCCTAGAGCGGGGACTAACTCACCATCTGGGGCGGGCAGGACCCAGTTGATGATCTCCTTGGGCTATGCTTCTTCTTCTTCTCCAGAATCGCCACTTTGTGGCGTCAGCAGTCCGATGTGGCCAGGATTCAGGACAACATAGCTGGGATATCGGAAAGGTGCACGGTTCGAGGCGTATTGTGCATGGTGGGCAAAGAGCTGGGGCGAGGAAGCTTCCAGAGATGGGGATCGAGCGCAGCAGGGGTTGAAGATCCCTATGGATTTCTAGAGGGGAGCGCGAGCTACAGCAAACCCAAGCCGGGGCGGAGAGTGCGAAGTTTTGGCGGCGCTCAGGGCGCCGTTTGGGAGCTGAAGCGATTTGGTGATTGGGGAGAAAAGGATCTTTTTGTCTCTCCCGGCTCCACTTTATAGGCCTTGGCCGAGTAGTTAGCAGGTGCTTTGGCCAGCCTCGCGCGAGTCGCGACATATCGGGTAATGGGCCATAAGATATGAGTCTCTATAGCATGTCCTATTGGGTTTCATCGCTGGGCTGTGTTAAAATCGCAGTTCAGATGCTATTTATAGAGACCGATTGAAATAATCAATATACTATGTTTAAGCCTAATTGTTGGACACATGTGTTTAGGATATTGACGAATTATTTGACAGGTATTGAGGATATATCTTTATAAGGTCAATAGCTGGAGTCTCTATTAAAAAGTTAGGATGCAGATATCTCTCAAGAACACCTCATCACATATTGGGTGAAAATCCATGAAGTGGTACTCAGCTACATGCTTAGCCAAATTGCCTTGAGCAAAAAAATGTTTCCACTAATATGACGCTGAAGAGTCCAATTTGTGAGAAATATATCACTCGAAAAGACTTAAAGGGTTAAAGATCTTTGACTTTATGTTTAATTATTTCATAATTAAGCACAAAGTTAGGGGCTACACCTAATAGGTGCGCCTATTCGGCGCACACTATTTATATTTTTCTATGAAGCCCTTCATAGCCTCGTTGCCAGCTGATATGAAGTAGAACTTGGAGAAGATATACTCTGACAGTGGGTACACGGGACTAAGGCACTCAGGAAACTGTCGATGTTTTACACCGGCAATAGAACTATAGGGCTACTCAGCAAAGGGAAACTTGGTGGGATGCAGAGGAACGCAAGAAGATTTATACTGGTTCAGGCCCTCGATGTGAGGTAATACCCTACGTCCAGTTGTGGTGTTATTCCTCTGAGGGGTTATGTCGATCAATGATCTTCTGTGTTGTTCTCTGCCCTCAAGGGGCGCCCTGCCTCCCCTTATATACTAGGGGGCCAGGGTATAGGATAGGAATCCCAGCTGGATACGGCCAAGGGATTTCCTTCTTAGAGATAGATCTTACCCAGCTAAGACTGTACACTCCTTATTATACAAGGCAAAGCCTACCGGGTGCTATTATACCTCTAACTACAAGACTCGGCCCATCCTCTATCCGAGTGGCCCATATGCTTGTGATGAGGTACCCGGGGCCCATGGCCTCCATAGTAGCCCCTGAGACCTTCATAGTTTAGTCACAGCTGATGCCGAGTGCTCGTCCTCTACGGTGAATATTGCCGACTGCATTGCTCCCGAGTACTCTTTGTCCGAGTGCTTCTTCTTTCCGAGTCCTGCTTCATGTCAGCTGGCAACGAGGCTATGAAGGGCTTCATGTTGGTGTATAAATGGTGTGCGCCAAATAGGCGCACCTATTAGGTGTAGCCCCCAACTTTGTGCTTAATTGTGAAGACAATTAAACTTAAAGTCAAAGGTCTTTAACCTTGTAGTCTTTCCCGAGTAAATTACTACTAGTATATAAGACTCTTCGGTATCATGTCAACCGGAATATGATTTATAGTCTTGCCGAGTAGCATGCTACTCGTATATAGTACTCTTCAGCTTCATGTCAGCTGGAATAGGGGGTTTATAGTCTTTCCCGAGTAGCGTCCCACTCGAGAGTTAGACTCCTCAGCGTCATGTCAGCTGGAAAAGAATATTTATAGTCTCTCCCGAGTAGTGCACTACTCGGAAGTTAGACTCTTCAGCATCATATCAGCCGAAATAATGTTGCTCATGGCAACTGTTGGCCAAGCATGTAGGCCGAATACCAATGTATGAAAATAAAATCCATTACGTGGTCAGGTGTACTCGAGAAAGATACCTGCATCCCCAATTTTAATGAAGACCAGCTTATGATCCTTGTAAGGATATATCCTCGAGACCTAGTGGATAAAACAGATACCCAAACATATATGTTTAGCAATAAGGCTCTCATGAAGCATATCTGTTTACCTCATAGGTTTCTGTTGGTAGCACCTGTCGATGTTTTACACCGGCAATAAATATATGGGGCTACTCGGCAGATAGAAACTCGGTGGATTGCAAAGGAACACAGAGGGATTTTATACTGGTTCAGGCCCTCGATGTGAGGTAATACCCTACATCCAGTTGTGTTGTTATTCCTTTGAGGATTTGTGGTGGTGATTCTGGTGAACCAACTCAACCTGCCCTCATGGGGCGCCCTGCCTCCCCTTATATACTGGGGGACAGGGTTACAAGGTAGGAGTCCCCATCGGATTATGACTAGGAGATCTCCCCTTAGAGATATAACGCACCCGACTAGGACTGTATATTCCTTTCCATACAAGCGAAGTCTGAGAATTTAGCTATATCTCTAATTACAAGGCTAGGCCCATCCTCTATCCGAGTGCCCATATGCTTGTCATGAGGTACCCGGGGCCCATGGCACCCACAGTAGCCCCCGAGACCTTCATTAGTTGGAGTTACAGTGATGCCGAGGTGCTCATCCTCACGGTGAAGTTTCCGAGTGCATTGCTCCCGAGTACTCTTTGTCTGAGTGCTGCTTCTCCCGAGTCCTGCTTCATGTCAGCTGGGCAGCGAGGCTATGAAGGTCTCGATGTAGATGTTGGAATAGTGTGCGCCCGAATAGGCGCACCTATTAGGTTGTAGCCCCGACTTTGTGCTTATTGTGAAAAAACAATTAGAACATGAGTCAGGGAGATCTTTAACCTTGTAGTCTTTTTGGTCCGCGAGTAGATTACTACGGGGTGGTGGGTTTTTACATGGTGGTGCGGGTTGAGACTCTGGACGCTCGGTATCATGTCAAGACCGGAATATGATTTATGTCTTTGCCGGTAGGGAAACTACTCGTAATATAGGACTCTTTCGACTTCATGTCAGTCGGAATGTGCGTTTATAGTTTGTTGCCGAGTAGGATGTACTCGTATATGGGACTCTTCAGCGTCATGTCAGGCTGGAAATGGGGGTGTTGGTGATAGTCTTTCCCGAGTAGTATACTACTCGAAAGTAGACTCGTCGTCAGGCATCATGTTCAGCCGGAAAAGGTGTGTTATAGTTTTCCCGTCGGGAGTGGCGTTTGCCCATTCGGAAGTTAGACTCTTCGCATCATGTCAGCGGGAATGAGAAATTTTATAGTCTCTCCCGAGTAGTGTACCACTCGAAAGTTAGACTCATCCGCGTCATGTCAGCGGGAATAAGGAGTGCTGCTCATGGCAACTGGTGGCCACGCATGTAGGCCGAGTACCACTGTATGAAAAAATAATCCATTACGTGGTTTAGGTGGTACTCGAGAGAGATACCTGCATCTCCATTTTAATGAAGACGCAGCTTGTGATCTTGTAAGGATGTATCCTCCTGAGAACTGGTGGATTAAGACAGATACCCTTTTGGGCCGGGGTCAAACATTAATGTTTAGCAATATAGGCTCTCATGAAGCATATCTTGTTTACTTGTTCTCATCGGTTCTGGTGGTAGCACCCAGCGCTATAATGGTGGATTCAACTCAGCTGCGGGCGGCCCACATGGAGCATGCTACTGTAGGAACTCATATCTTGGTGGCTGCTACCAAAATAAGCCGGCCTTGAGCGACCTATCCAGCATAGCTCTACCGAGAAGTATCATCCATCGCATTCAGGATGAGTTTTTTTTGGTGTTGGTAACCACAATCAGCAGTTCATTTGAGTTTGGGGTTGGTTGGAAGGTTTGTGTAGTTTGTCGGGGGAGAGAAATCCGGCGCAGAATTATTCGCAAGCCTTTCGTTACGACTTACGTTCTGGATGCAAACTGGTTTGCAGCTTGTACCCGAGGTAGGTATGTTGCAGGATCTGCTTGCCCTCCTCAGGTGTGACGCAGTGCATGAGAACTCCGGATGCGCCTTGACGATGTAAGTCTTCTCTGACTTGGGAAAAGCTGAACAAGGTACCCGAACCTTGCATTACCGCAGAGGTTCGGCTAGCGACCCTCATGGGGCGTACCCTATCCAACAGAGTTATAGCCAAGCAGGCACCCCGAACTTGGCATTAGCATAGGATTCGCTAGCGACCCTCATTTTTGGGGGCGTACCGGCAACCTGACAGAGCCTGTGACCAAATATGAGGTACCGCCATATGCGAAGCCTAGCTTGTTTTAGCGTGGGTGGTTAGGATTCGGTTGCTGGTGACCCTCACATGGGGCGTACCCTACTTAAGCCGAGTGGTATAACAGCCCCGACTGGCGCCTGTTGGTGGGGGGCCGATTGTTAGCTCCCATGGAGCGTAGTCGGGAAGATGACGTCCCGACTGGCGCAAGTACTCGGTAAGTAGCCCGTCATGGAGCATCCCGAGTGTATTTTGTGGTCGGCAGGGTCGACTTGTCCAGCCCCCCGAGCAATAGGAGATAGGCTCGAAGGTTGCCGCTGAGTTCCTGTCACGCATATCGGAGGGGGCTGGGCCTGCAATATAAAATATCGGATGAGTAGCATCTGATGATGAAAATAATCACCCGAATAAAATGTATTTTTACAATGTAGTGTAAATACGTGTTCTTCCTCTTTTTGATATTAATTTCCTCGAGTAGTTGACCCCTTACGTTTAAGCACTCTGCCGGCGACTAGTCATAGCCCCTAGCGTCGGGAGTTGGCTCATGGCTCTTTCCCCAGGCACTTGCGTTTTGGGTGACTTGAGTTCGTCTTACATGGAGCAGAGTTTCACGGATCGAGATTTATGGTACCTCGAGTACTTTTTGTAATCATTTAAGAGCAAAAACGGAAAAAAGTAAATGCGCAGCTTATACATCATATTGGTGTAAGCGGCTGTGGCACTAGCAAGGCCGAGTGAGGAGATGTGTTTTCAGAAAAGCGACTTAGCTGTTTCGGTATTTTGGGAGTGGGGATGCCATCCCTCGTGTTTGAGCTTGTGAGCCCCGTGAGCATGTCACTTGTTGTTCTGATAATCCTCAGTTGTTGAAGGTCGAAGGCGGTCGTGACCGACTGCCAATGGAGCCGTCTGACTTGCGTTTGCCGATTCCCAGCTTTAGTTCGGACGATCTGCGTGTCGGTGTCGTCCCGCTTCTTCTGTCAGGGTGACTTGTTGTCATCGAGGGCCTCGGCACAGCGTGGGCCGAGTCGGCGTACTTGTTTGCCATGTCGAATAGGGCCTTGACAGAGTTTGGGAGGCTTCACGTGAATTTGTCGATGAACGAGGTGTCTTTGACTCCTTTTCGAAAGGCGGCGATGACGACCTCATCCTTGATCTTTCGGGATTGAGTTCCTCCTCTCAGAAAACCTCTTGATGAAGTCACGAAAGAGACTCGTTCTTTGCCTTTGGCCGCAACTGATATAGGTCGTACTCGGAAGATGGCCTCTCGTATGTTCCCTGGAAGTTGGTGATGAACCGTTCCCGGAGTTCTCCCCAGAGCCGATTGATCGCTTTGGGAGGGAAGTCCTGTTTAGCTTCATGGTCCTCGGGATCTGAGTCAGCTAGAGCAACTAGGATTAGTTAGCCATGACTTTTGTGGTCACCTCCAGCAGCTTTGGATTGCAGGGGTGTATGATGTGAGCCAGGACTCGGGATCGGTCTTGCCGGGGCCTCGTATTTTTCGATGCTTGTAGGCTTAAACCCGACGGCCAAGTCGACCTGTTGTAGCTCCTGGGTGAGGCCGGGTATGCCTTCGTCTTCAATGAGGACTCCGACCCCGACTACGGCGGCGAAACCGCTCGTGGTGGAGGCGAAATGCTCGTTCTCGTCTTCCAGTTGGCGTTGCTCGTCTTCTTTTCTCGTTCGCGGTGAGTTGTTGGCGCCGAGCATTTGGTGTCCTGCCGAAGATCACGCCAATAGTTGGCCTCGGAGATCCCGGTTTTGTCCCGACGGTCACTTCGACGTTGCCCTGGTTGTTGTTTGGGTTGGAGTGACGTTTTGGCGTGACTTCCGTGTGCAGCTGACTAGAGCCGGCCACTCGGTCGTTGAGGTAGATGAGACTTGCCATTGGGGATGCCACCGTTTGTCGGTATGAGGGTATCTCCCGACTGTTGGTGCTGCTGACGTGCAGCAGCGTAAGCATGGCTTTTATCCTTGCAATCGTCGGGGTGGCTGATGATCAGGCCCAAGCTGGACTTGTGTCCAGTAGGTGTTGCAGCGGCCACGATGTTCTGTTTGGGGAGTAACGAAGACATCGTGGTCGCCGACTCGGGTTTGAGGATTTGCTGCTGAGCGGTTTGCTCAGCCTTTGCGTAGATCGTCGTTGCGGCGGTGTGCAGGCGTCTTGCTTCTTCCTCCTGTTGTTCTTTATGCAGTCGGCTAGGCCTCCTCCTCTTGTGGCTCGTGTTGTCCGGCGTGATTCCTGAGTTGGAGTAGAGCCTTTGGATGCCATGAAGATTTCTCGTGGCGGGAAGAAGCTTGCCGAACTGCTGTCCGATTTAGAGTCGGAATCCGACTGGGAGTCGTAGTCCGACTTTTCGAGTCGAAGTCGGGATGGTTGATGGGGAGAGTGTAAACTGCCGACCTTTTTGTATTTTTTTCCCTAGATCCGATCTTCGAGCGGCTCGGGCTCGCATCCGAGTCGAACGTCCAGGGGATCAAGGTTTGCCGTCTTAGTGTCGGATGTAGACTGTAGATATCCGCGGCGTCTCCGAGTTTCGAAGCGGGAAGTTAACGATCTCTTCCCTTCTCGGCCCGATCTCGGCTGGCTTCAGAACCGAGTCCGAGTCGAACACTGGAAGGGAGAGTTGTCCCTGGACTCGGGCGTGTTGGAGATCGCCGCAGCATTGTCGTCGAATAGATTGCCGCAGCGTCATGGTGTGGGCCGACTGGCGCGGAGTCAGCTGGTTCTCGGCCGTTGGATCGGGTCCGTGTTCGGCCGGGGTGAGATTGCCTCGATCTGGTCGGCGACGAAGTCAAGGCTTCTGAATGCGATTGTATCTCCGGGGGGGAGTTTGCCGCCGTCGACTTCGTTGCTGGATCCATCGAGCTTGTAGATGTAGATCGCGCCGAAGCCCCTACCTGGCGCGCCAACTGTCGATGTTTTACACCGGCAATAAATATATGGGGCTACTCGGCGGATAGAAACTCGGTGGATTGCAAAGGAACACAGAGGGATTTTATACTGGTTTCAGGCCCTCGATGTGAGGTAATACCCTACATCCAGTTGTGTTGTTATTCCTTTGAGGATTTGTGGTGGTGATTCTGGTGAACCAACTCAACCTGCCCTCATGGGGCGCCCTGCCTCCCCTTATATACTGGGGGACAGGGTTACAAGGTAAGGAGTCCCCATCGGATTATGACTAGGAGATCTCCCCTTAGAGATATAACGCACCCGACTAGGACTGTATATTCCTTTCCATACAAGGCGAAGTCTGCCGAATTTAGCTATATCTCTAATTACAAGGCTAGGCCCATCCTCTATCCGAGTGGCCCATATGCTTGTCATGAGGTACCCACAGCACCAGCACTACGATTTTAACACAGCCCGCGAGCGGCCCATTATGAGCGTGCTACTGTAAAAACTCATATCTTGGTGGCACAGTGCCGACTGTATAAGCCCAAGCCCATTTAGTTGGCACAGGCTCTATAAAAGACGGGAAGAGAGAAAAAGGTTCCTTCATCTTCCCCAAAGCAACCAATCATTTCATCTTCCGCCTCCATGCCCAAATTTCGCCTTTCGCTTTGCTAGGGTTGCTGCTCTGCTCGCTTATTCCCCACTAGAAACTCGAGGCGATTTTCGATCTTCTTCGTCTATTCCAGCCACAATAGCATTTCCCCCAAACTTCTCCGCCCCCAACCATGTCGAAGGCTTTAGATTCTGCGGGTGCGTCGGAGAACGCCTGGCCGACTTGTTCGGTTATTTCTCCAGCGGGGTGGTCGAGACCGAAGATGAGAAACGCTGCATCGCGTCTTATAGCCACAATCGGCCCCGTCCCTAGGTAACCCTCGTCTTTCTTTTGTAATGAATGTTTGTCGACTTGTATCTATGATTGCCCAGCATTGTGTGATGTACTTTGTTGAATCATCTATAGTGGTGCGAGGAGTTTGATGATGACTCCTGCCTGTTGTCAACCTCCAAGTCGAAGAAGAGGCCGAGGAGTCCTTCTGCCGCCCAACCCGACTCCAAGAGAGCGGGGAAAAGTCCAGTTACGTATCGGGGCAAGAAGGCCGTGACGCCGAGTGCCGCAGTAGGAAGCCTGAGGATAAGGGACACAGCCGACGTAGCACCCAGGCCATCAAGTCCCAGACCGGGACCAGCGAAGCCGGGCTCAACACGGTCGAGCCCGTCGAGGGTGCCACTGAGCACGCGGTTAGGGCAAGTGCCGCCGAGTACCCAAGCATCCGAGCCAGCCATGCCACAAATGAGGCTGACTCGGGAGAGAACGCCACCACCGACTGCCCGCGCCAACTGGCTCTGTAGGCCGGTCGCAGTGCGCGCGGGGCCTAGATCACCCGGTGGGAAACTTATGTTCTCCAAGAGGTGAGCTGTTTTGGATCTTCTGGAATTCTTGTCCGCTATAGCAGTGTCTTGATGTCCGACTTGTTATGCAGGAAATGCGTCGATATCGATCTTAAGGAGACCGCACCGGCCGCTCTAATCGTTGAGCCTGCCCCAGCCGAGCCAGCGTCCGCGAGCATACCTACCGAGCCAGAGGCCATCCCAGTCATGGAGACCGAGATGGTCCTGACTGCAGGGCCGCCAGCGCCGTCTGACCAAGGGGCGGTTGCCGAAGCTACCGACCCAACCCCCGAGCTAGCTCCCGAAGCCGCAGGGGCCGCCAAGGCGGGGGCCAGGACTCCATCACCGTCATGGTCGTTACTGTCGTCATCGTCGTCGCCGCCGCCTAAAGTGCCGAACCTCCCTAGGATTGAAGCGCCACAGTGTAAGTTCGCCAGGACATTCCACCGGACGGCGCCCGACGGAACCGCGAAAAGGTACAAACACGACGAGACCGTGGCGGAAAAGGAGCTTGAGGGCTTGCTCTAGGCCACGATCACCGCCTCCCAGGGGATTCAGGTGTCGTCTTCATCGTGCTGGGGATTTGATAGTCTTCCTTGTGTAGCGTCCTGACAACTGACTTTGCTCCAACTTGCTTTTCTCAGAAACTCGTTGACCGTGCCGAGAAAATAAACGAGGTCCTGACCGAGGTTGCCCCTCACCTCCAAGAATTGGACCAGCTTCAGGAGCTGAAGGCCACGTTGGAGGGGCGAGAGACTTGGCTGAGGGATGCCGTTGCTCAGCTCAGGACCAAAAAGTGGGACCAAGCCAAGAAGATCAGAGGTAAGTTGCCCGCATAAACCCTCCTGACCAAGCCCCTGTTGTAATTCCTCCAGCTATGTTGTCTCCTGACTGCCCAGTTGCGTCCTAACTACCATGCTGAGTTCTTGACTGTTTTGATGTGCAGCCCTCGAAGCCGAGTTGGATGCCCGACAAGAGGAGAAAGTCCGGCTAGAGGAGGCCGAGAGAGCCAGGGCCAAGCTTGAAAGAAGCGAGGCCAATCTGACAAAGGCCAATGCCGAGCTCGAGCAAGAAAAGGCCGATCTGAAGAAGGCCACCGCCAAGCTCAAAGACGAAAAAGACGAACTGGAGAAGGCCATAGCCAAGTGGGAGGCCGACTATAAAAGTAAGCCTCCGCCCTGACAGTGACTTTAACCAATCCATTTACTGCTCCGTCTACCGTTTTGCCTAATGAGTTTACTCGTCGATGAACCTGGGCAGCTGCAAGGGTCAATTCCCAAGCCCAATTTAAGGCTTACAGAGAGGAGATAAGACTTGTGCAGTGGTCGCGGGAGACCCTTGTCAAGTCGGTGAAAGGGCTCCTTGACCTTATAGATCCTTGCCCCGTGGGAACCAGTTGCACCAGGATCCCCCAAGTAGAGGCACGCCTTGAAGATGCACTGAGTGCCCTGAAAAGGTACTCAGATGAGCGTGTTATTGCCGGCGTGACCCGAACCCTAGCGATGACCAAATCCATCTACCCAAGGGCAGACATTGAAGCCATCGGGGAGGGGTTGGCCGAGGAGACGACGCCTAAGGACGCTCTGGAGCTGATAGCCGGGGCAAGGCCGACTGCGGAGATAATCACCCGAGACCTGGGTCTGTAAGAGCAATATATCATGTAGTCAGTATGCAGAAACTTTTGTGAGTACATGTGTAAATATATGTGCAATGCCGCCAAGCCCTAAGTTGTTACTCAGTTGTCCTTCGTTTTACCCGACTATATAGTCTACACCAAGTTAGTCTGTAGGAACTTAACAAAAATGATTCACTAGAAAGCTGTACTCGGGCAAACATAATAAAGTCGTAGTAAAACTTCATAACTTAAGTAACACAGTCTCGTATATTATTGACAAAGCACATATGATACATGCAGCCCCCGACTCACTACTCGATTGGAACAAGCAGCGTAGTGAGTCGAGAAAGAACTGTACACATGGAAAAAAGTAAAACTCAGGTATAGAAAGGACGTAGCTGTTCTATATTCCATGAGTTGCTGATAAGGGCCCGTCTTCGGTCTTTAGTCAGTAGGCGCCTGGCCGCGTGACCTCGGCTATAATGAACGGCCCTTCCCAAATTGGTGATAATTTGTGCCTATCTTTGGTGGTTTGTATTTTCCTCAAGACGAGATCCCCGACCAAAAAGGCATGGCCACAGACATTGTGATTGTGGTAGCGACGCAGGATTTGTAGATACCCTGCCGACTGGATTGTTGCGATGTCCCTTGCTTCTTCCAACTGATCTAATTCGATCAATTGGCTATTATTGGAGATGTCTTCTGAGTAAGCCCGAACTCGTGGAGAGCCGAACAGTAACTCGGTAGGTAGCATGGCCTTGGCACCGTAGACCAGGAAGAAAGGGGATTGCCCTATTGCTCGACTAACCATGGTTCTGAGAGACCAAAGAACAGATGGGAGTTCTTGTACCCACCGGCCCGCATATGGTTATAGTCGGTCGAATATCCTGGCCTTGATACCTTGTAAGACCATACCGTTGGCTCGTTCAACCTGTCCGTTGCTCCGTGGGTGTGCCACAGATGCGTAGCAGATCTTGATGCCGAAATCTTCACAGAAGTCTTGGAATACGCCGCCCGTGAACTGAGTACCATTGTCAGTGATGATGCGGTAAGGGACCCCGAATCGGTATAGTATACTCATGAGGAAGTCCTTTGCTCGTGCCGCTATTATTGTTGCAACGGGTTTAGCCTCAATCCACTTGGTGAACTTGTCAACCGTGACGAATAGATGTGTGAACCCTCCTGGCACTTTCCTGGAGGGGCCGACCATGTCGAGCCCCCATACTGCGAATGGCCAAGAGATAGGGATTGTTTGGAGTTCTTGGGCTGGGTTTGTCGTTGTTAACGCCAAAATTTGGTAAGGCCCTATATCAGATTCGGTCAAAGGAGAGATTACAGTCAACTGACGGAGAAGAGACCAGAATCGGGAAGGAGCCGTGAAGACCGTTACTTGGCAGTTGTTTACTATACCTATTAATTAGGCAGGTGTTTATCTTTAGGAAACCTGACCTCGTGTCCGGTCAAGATTAGTTAGCGTTTTTCTGTTATGGATAGGAAATCATGTATCGTGTCCTATAAGGACTCATGTAACTCGGGGTTTAAGTACGTATGCCCGGGCACCTTGTAAATCATCACAACGATCAATACAAACTTCGGCGCATCGCCACCCTTCCGACGGGATCTTGCTTCTCGAGCCGGGCTGCATCGGTTAGGTCCGAACTCCTGCGAGAGGGTAAGTCTCGTCACCCCGGCTACCTATCGGCTAGGACTTCCTCGGTTAGGTTCGATATTCTAGTCGGTTTATGGTAGTCGGCTTACCACGATATATTTACTTTATCTATGGCTGCATCAGTTCAGTTTGACCTCATAGATTGATTAGGTATATCACATCACGCGTGCGTAGATCGTATCGGCTTACTGGGAGCGGTTTATCATCAGTTTGTGCTGCATCGGTTAGGTCCGACCTAATAAACTGCTAGCGATAAACCGATCCTGCTAAATCGATGCTTTATGCGTAGGCGTCTTATCGGAGTGTATAGCCGGTAAGTTATCTTCATCACGATCGCATCAGATCTATCGGCCTATTGAGGTGTCGTTATCATCATTGGTTTGTGCTGCAACGGTTGAGTCCGATCTACTAGACCAATGATAATAGCTTTACTCTTGATGAGCCGATGGGTGTTATGCGATGGTGTTATCGGAGTGCTTAGCCGATAAGTTTAGTAGGTCGGACCTAACCGATGCAGCACAAACTGATGATAAACCGCTCCCAGTAAGCCGATACGATCTACGCACGCGTGATGTGATATACCTAATCAATCTATGAGGTCAAACTGAACTGATGCAGCCATAGATAAAGTAAATATATCGTGATAAGCCGACTACCATAAACCGACTAGAATATCGGACCTAACCGAGGAAGTCCTAGCCAATAGGTAGCCGGGGTGACGAGACTTACCCTCTCGCAGGAGTTCGGACCTAACCGATGCAGCCCGGCTCGAGAAGCAAGATCCCGTCAGAAGGGTGGCGATGCGCCGAAGTTTGTATTGATCGTTGTGATGATTTACAAGGTGCCCGGGCGTACATATTTGTACCCCGAGTTACATGAGTCCTTATAGGACACGATACATGATTTCCTATCCATAACAGAAAAACGCTAACTAATCCTAACCGGACACGAGGTCAGGTTTCCTAAAGATAAACACCTGCCTAATTAATAGGTATAGTAAACAACTGCCAAGTAACGGTCTTCACGGCTCCTTCCCGATTCCGGTCTCTTCTCCGTCAGTTGACTGTAATCTCTCCTTTGACCGAATCTGATACAGGGCCTTACCAAATTTTGGCGTTAACACATGCCCCCCAATTTCGGAGTTCTTCTATAGGACTTCGAAATTCTTTCATTTGTGGGCCTTCAGATTTCTTCCATACCGAGATGGCCCAAGATAGCCTACTTGCCATAAATATTTGAAACAGTGTCAACGACCTCGATTCCCTCTCGGTTGTCACATATCTATAAAAACGCTTCGTCTCCTTGCCTTTTTTACGCTTTCACATCACCAGAGCACCACCGCTTCATCTTCCAAATCTTCACCAAGCTCTAGCAAATCCAGACGAATCGTCACAACCTTCTTCTCTGGCCGTTGATCCCTGCATCTTCTCCCACTCCCGTGATGGCATCGGCATCTGCAGTTCCTGAGGTAATCTTCTCACCCGATTATTTTCCCCCAATCTGCAACCTATACGAACCCGATCTACTCCGTTTTCATCTGTTCTTCGCCGTGTTCTTGTCTACTGTAGCATCTTAGAGACCAGGTCTTGATCCCAGCCGCCGATTACCCAAATTTTTTCTATCATGGCCCCATGGGTAGCGAAGACCCCATCGATTTCATCAGCGCCGAGACCCAGCGTATTCCCTTCAAGAACTCGGCCATGCGAATCAACGACTGGACCAACAGCTTCAGGTCATGGCCGAGCAAACTGCCTGGGTGGAGAGATTGGTACCTCAGAGTGTTGGCTGCGAAGAGAACCTATTGGGAAGAATCTCATATCGGCCACTGCATCAATCTTTCTCTAGCCGATATGGAGAGAAATGAATCCCTGCTCGCATCAGCCTCATACTTCTGGTCCGATGCTCTCAATGCCTTTCTGTTTGGGCATGGGCCTATGACCCCCACCTTGCTGGATGTGACCATGCTCACATGTCTTGACACAACAAGCTACATCGACCCCTTCAAGCTTCGCTTCAAACCTACTCATCGGCTCCAGGCAAAGAACATCGGCGGCTGGTCCAGGTACATATCTCTTCACAACAAGGGGACTGGATCAGTTGATGACCGGGAACATGTTGCTTTTCTGAACTTATGGCTGGAGCGGTTTGTCTTTGGTGGCGCAACCCTCGGTCCGACGGTCAACATGCAATGTTTGGCAGAATGCTTGGTTGATCGTAAACAGATCCCCTTGGGGCAATTCCTCCTTGGTGCCACCTACCACCTGCTTCATCAAGTGACAACTAAATTATCGGCCGGCCAGCCCGTTGGCCACATCGGGGGTCCTTGGTGGTTTGTTCAGCTCTGGCTCAATATCTACACCTCCAAGGCTGTTCTTGGAACTTCTCTCTCCGATCAATCTTTTCCGGCCGATTACACAGAAGACCAAGATCCGGTTCTCCGCCGATGCACCTCTATGGGCAAAGTTGCATCGGCCCTCTCTGGCGGCAAGATGACCCCTGCTGAACTTAGTCAGTGGTTCAAGGGATTTTACTATGGTTTCACCAGGGAGGCCACTCTCTGGTTTGCATATAATGATGCATCATTATTCGAGATGCCTTCTAATTTCGACCCACTCAAAGCTCTGGACAATGATGAGTCCAAGGCCATCTTTCTATCGGCCATCACCCCTCGTCTGCTACCAACTGGCTTCTCTTTGGGCCGATCACAGCCCTCATATGAGTTTTACCACCCGTCGGTCGCTTCCCGCCAGCTCAGCCTTGGTCAGCTTCCAATTGGCCTGTTCTTTATTGGTAAACTTCAGGCTCGGGGCAATGTCGGCAATGCCCTAGAATATGACCGGATGCGGACTTTGACAGATTCCTTTCTTCTAGGCGCCGCCACCGAGATATACATCTGCACTGCCAACACCAAGCTTTTCGTCCGATGGTGGTCAGAATGGAAAAAACATCTATTCAGCTTAGCGGTCACCTGTTATTGTTCCCACCTTGACACTGAGTACACCGAATCTGATGAAGAGGTAACACCTGTAAGTCTTAACCATCATCTCCAATCATCTCTAACTCCTATTTTGCAGGCTACCAGCGTCGAGCCCCCGAGAACAAGCAACAGCGGTCGTCCGATTCTGTATCAACCTCCATCGGCCACTCCAAGCTTAGGGCGCGACGCTCCATCCCCATCGGCTCTCCTCAAGGCGCCTCGGTTGATGGGACAAAAGCGGAAGAAGTTAGCGCATCGCCCCTCCCTGAAGAAGCAGAAAACCGATGCCGATGCCGTTGTGCCGACGCCACCTTCTCCTCAAACAACACTGGCCCCCTCATCTCCTCAGGTATTCGCCAAATCTTAACATTATTACCTGCTTTCCCATTTATCTCACCGACTTCATTTTCAGCACGAGTCATCGGCTCCAGAACTTCAACCGTCTTCTGATATCCCTCCAAGCACTGAGCCGATGGCTTCTTCAGCTGTTCCACTCTCGGCACCAAGTCCTTCAACCGTCGCCGAGACCGCTCATATCCCATCGGCTAACATCGGCCCCTCTGAAGAACCCCCTATTCACCCCACTAAAGCCGATATCACCCGACCTGCTGACATCCTTCCTCAGGTAACCTTTTTATATCCATAATTTGCTTCTAATCTTCTATTGATCACTTTACCGATGTCAATTTTGCAGTCCTTGGCCGATTTGTTTTCTTTCGACATCGGCAAGTATTTGGAGGTAGAAGACGAAACAACCACCAGCGCAGCAACCAAACCGTCGTTTCCAGCCGATGTGCGTGATTATTTAACAAGCATCAACAATCGGCTGGAAAACCCAATCGATGGGCTAGTAGAAGATTGTGGGCCGATTCGGGCAAGGTTTGCAGAAATCGAACACTATCTGCCCGAAGAACTCGTCGATGCATTAACCCCTGCAGCATACCTAGACTCTCACAGATTTAAACTTATCAAGCTTAGACAACGCATAGCCGATCGTACTGACCAACAGAAGATCACCTCAGATATCCAAGCCGATCGGCTGCTAGCCCAGACAGAGAAGAAATGACTTGATGATATGGCTGCTGCCCCCCAAGAGCTCCAACCCAAGCTAGACCAACTGAAGAAGAAGGCAGCCGACTTGCTGGTAGCACTTGAAAAAGTTCGCAAGGATCTTGAAGCCACAGAATCCCAGCTTATCGGCTTGCCACAAGCCATCCAAGACCAAGAGGCTAAGGTTGCAGCGACGGTGCACCAAGTCATCCATCGGCGCAAGAATTTGAAGACCATCCCAGGCTCCGATGATGACGACATCCGTGCCATTAATGAAATTGATCAAATCCGTCTGCGTGCAATTGAAACTATTCAAAAATTCTTGTAACTTAACAATTGATGGCTTCCTGAAATACGCCAGCTGTGCTGTAACATAACTTGATCGGCTCTGCTGCCTGTTTCCTTCAATTGCCCCTTAGTATTATTTTTGTTTATTTGATCTAAAGGCGATATCAATTGATATCGGCTGTCTTTAGGCGATGCAAAATATCGGCTTTCCAGACTATTTTAGAAATCGGCTATACTTAACCGATTTAAGAATCGATCCACACGCTAGGGTAGTATTTCTTGAGATATTTTCCGTTAAGCACTTTAGCAAACTCTGTCCCATCAAGATCTTCTAACACATAGGCATTACCAGGTACACAGCGATTAATCCGATAGGGCCCTTCCCAATTAGGCGACCATTTTCCAAACTTATTATCTCTGGACCCGATCGGCAAAATCAACTTCCACACAAGATCTCCCTTGGCAAACGACTTATTCACCACCTTTTTGTTGTAGTGCCGAGCTGCCTTAGCCTTATTCTCCTTGATCCTTTCCAACGCCCTCAACCGATTCTGAACCAAATCTTTAAGTTCATCTGTCATTAAGTTATAATAATCATCGGCTGTCAACTGATTTTGCAAAGAAATTCTCCTAGAGCCGATGTTAGTTTTCCCATGGTAAACTGCCTCATGTCCATATACCAGCTGATACGGTGGCACCTCGAGTAGATCCATGACATGCCATCCGATAAGGCCCATAGTGAATCGGCTAACGTAGTATGCCATTGCCTCGGGCTGCTCATCAATCTTCCGCTTAATCACTTGATCAAACTCTTGTTAGAAGCTTCTGCTGTCCATTGGCTTGAGCATAATAAGGCGAACGATTTAATAGCTTATTCCATACTGGCAGCAAACTGTGTTGAAAACTCATCAGACACAAGAATAGAAGCCCCTGATCAGTAGTTATCGTCTGAGGAATCCAAACCGATAAATTAATATGCTCCTTTACAAACTCGATCGCTTCCTTGGACGTAACTTTCTTCCAAAGGAACCGCCTCTACCCACTTGTAAATATAATTCTTTTTGGCCGCCAATATGAACTTATGCCTTTACTTTGATGGAGGAAAAACCTGGCCGATCATATCAATTTCCCAACCTCTGAACGGCCATGGTTTGATGATAGGATTCATAGCCGATGCCTGGTGCTCGCTGTATATTTCCAAATTTCTGGCAATCTTGACACCCTTTATAAATACCTAAAGCAATCCTCCAGCATTGTCGGCCAAAAATTATCCACTCTTCTCAACAACCACTTCATCTTATGGGCTGTTGATGAGTCCACAGACGCCTTCATGCACCTCGCACATAACCACTTTGGCTTCTTCCAATTCAGGCAACTAAGCAGAACTTTTCCTTTCGAAAAGTTCGATAATAACCCTTCCCATCAAGCACACATATTTAGTAGCTTTATACCAAATTTTCCTGGAAACCGATTGCGATCGGATTTTGCAAAAACAACTAATCATCGTCCCTGTCTCCAGTCATCGGCCTTGTTCTGGAATCATATCGGCTATCATCAACCTCAACCTGCCTATTCAGCCGATACCCTGAAGTTCAATCTGTGCAAGATCAATTGGCTTCTAAATTTTGCTCCCTGGGAAATATGATCTATTGATACTATTTGAAACCTTTAACAATCCGTACACTCCTCATAATATGACCTCAAAAATCATCCTTGCACTCATATTCTCCAGACACTGTTGACGCACTAATAAAGAATCGCCAATTATCTCTATGACATCGGCTCCGATCTCTTTTAAGAGTTGAAGTCCTTTTAGCACCGCTCGTACTCTGCCTGATTATTAGTCCGATAAGGGCTTAATTGTAAAGCAAACTCAAAACTTGCCCCCCGAGGCGATATGATAACCAACCGATACCAGATCCATTCTTGCAAACCGATCCATCGAAAAACAAAGTCCATGGGGTCGGCCTACATAGTCTTTCGTGAGCCCCTCTGTGCTTGTACAATAAAATCGGCCACCGCCTGTCCCTTAATCGCTTTAGCCGATTCATACCTTAAGTCGAACTCTGTCAAAGCAAAAATCCATTTCCAACTATCGCCCTTTCAAGACTGGAGCCGACAACATATATTTGACCACATCGGCCTGGCAAATCTACTGTACACTCAGCCGATAGGATGTAATGCCTTAACTTTTGTACACGAGAAATTATAGCACAGGCATAACTTCTCCCCGCAGGATATCTTGTTTCAGTATCAAAAGCCTTCTGCTCAGATAAAACACAACTCGCTCTTTTCCCTTCAAACTCTTGTATTAAACATAGATCCGATGGACTTTCTCATCGGCTGACAATACAATTTGAACGGCATTCCTTTCTGCGGCGGAATTAAAATAGGTGGGGAACTCAGATAATTCTTGATTTCATCAAATGCCTTCTGCTTGTGCTTGCTGCCCCACACAAATTCTTGATCGGCTTCAACTTCAATAATGGAGTAAAAGATTCAATCCTCCCTGACAATTTGATATAACCTCCTCACAAAATTAATCTTGCCGATCAATGATTGCAACTCTGTCTTATTGCTCGGTGGATCTGTAGTCTTAATGGCTCTTGATACTTGCTGACTAACTTCAATCCTCGCTCATTGAACATAAAACCCAAAATTGCCAGCCGATACACCAAAAGCGCACTTATTGGGATTCATTCTTAGTCCGTATTTCTTGGCTCTCTCCAGCACTTTTTGTAGATCGGCTATATGGCTCTCATCACTTTTAGACTTGACCACCACATCATCAATATAAATCTCGACCAACAAGCCGATGAGATCATGAAACATATAGTTCATTGCTCTTTGATAAGTCGCACCGGCACTTTTCAATCCAAAAGTCATTACTACCCACTCATATAGGCCGATAGCTCCTGGACACCGAAACGCAGTCTTATGTATATCTTCTTCAGCCATAAAAATCTGATTGTATCCTGCATTGCCATCCATGAAGCTGATAATCTTGTGGCTCGAGGCTGCATCCACCAATAAATCTGCTATCGGCATTGGGTACTCATCCTTGGGGGTAGCTTTATTCAAATCCCGAAAATCAATACATATCCTTAATTTTCTGTTTTTCTTTTCCACCGGGACGATATTAGAAACCCATTCAGCATATCGGCACGGCCTTATGAACTTGGCATCATACAACCTCGTGATTTCCGCTTTGATCGGCTCATATAACTCTGCCTTGAATCTCCTTGGAGCCTGCTTGAATGGCCGATATCCTGGTTTAATGGGCAGCCGATGTTCAACAATCGATCGGCTTAATCCTGGCATCTCATGGTACTCCCAGGCGAAACAATCCCGATACTCCTTCAATAGTGCTATCAATTCCTCTCGTAATTCAGGACTTAATTTTTTGCTTATGTACGTCGGCCTTGGCTTATCTCCTGGTCCTATATCAATCTCTTCCAAATCATCAGCCGACGTAATCCTTGCCCAGTTTCCCCCTCGAAGTCTTCAATAGAGCCCATCAGAGTAACAATTCAAAGCCGACTTGCTGGATCGGCTGTATCCCCTGGCTAGTGACCTTAAGGTAATCTCCTTCCCATATCTTTCCGGATAGGCAATCAACACCATCGGTTTCCCAGACTGGTAGATCGGTCATTGCGATGTTGGTCGACCGATCTGCTAGAACCATCTCAACTTGATCTCCCTGCCATTGTATCAAACATTGATGCATCGTCGAGGGCACACAACAGTTCGCATGAATCCAGTCCCTACCGAGAAGTAAACTATATGATCCCTTCCCGTTAATGACGAAAAACGTGGTAGGTAATGTCTTACTCCCTACTGTCAACTCCACGTTTAATACGCCCTTTGCTTCTGATGAATTCCTACCGAAGTCTTTTAGCACCATATTTGTCTTGATCAGATCTTCGGCAGTCTTCCCCAACTTCCGGAATGTGGCATGAGGCATGAGATTAACTGCGGCTCCTCCATCAACCAACATCTTTGTCATCGGCTTCCCATTTACGTAACCCTTGATGTATAACGGCTTTAGGTGCCGATGCTCTAACTCCTCAGGTTTATCAAATATGGCCTGATCAGGTTGTAACGTCAGCTGAGTGAAAATCTCCTCATCGTCCTCTTCATCTAATGAAAGCGCTTTATACTCCCGAGGCAAAAAGAACACCATATTTACCGGTGCTGATGCATCCTCATCGTCCTTCTTCTTCACTTGCCAAGCTTGCTTAGTCTTTTTGGGACGATGGTCAGCTTCCTCTTGGTCCTGGCGTTGTTCTTCCTGTTGCTCTCAGTGCCGTAACCGTTGTACCCTTCTCTTTTGATTCTTCGTGAATATGCTGCTAGGACACCACTGAGGATTCTGGATCTGTTTTTCATGCGCCTCCTCTTCATCCTCTTCAAGGAACTCTTCATGGATTGGCCCTAATCGGCTATGAACCGATGCTCTTTGCCCAAGCGACCGATCCCGCGAAAACTCCTGCTGGCGATCATGCCGATTCCCCGCACTGCTGCACTCGGGGCAATTTTCAGCCGATGGCAGTCTCATTCCTTGATCCCAGCAGAATCGGAAGAACGGGCAGTTCCAATGCGGATTATACATTTCTGTTTCATCCCTCTGCTCCTCATATCTCGAATATTTCTCTATCATGCCCGATGAAGTAATCCTTGATTTATACCTTTGATGTCTTGCTCCATCGGCCTGATCCCTTGATGATGACCCCGCATATACCATGTTTACGGGGAACGGATGCCATCAATCTTCATCGGCTTTTTTTATCTTCAAACTTGATTCGTCCTTGTTCGACTGTCCGATTGAATTGTTGCCGAAAACCTTGCACTCGTTGGTATGATGTGATATCGCATTGTGCCACTTGCAATATTTCTTCTTTTTTAATTCTTCGGCTGATGGAATCACGTGGTTTGGCGGAAGTTGTATCTGCTTCTCTTGTAATAGCAAATCAAATATTTTATCGGCCTTATTAACATCAAAATCATACCGTTCCTCCTTGCCGATATCCTTGACCCATGGACACGATACTGACTTCTTATTCCTAGACCACTCCGCAAGCCAACTTCAGCATCGGATTCCTCGTCATCTAAGTCCGATGAGTAAACTTGTACCTGGGAACTCGTCTTGAAATTTATCCTTCTTCGCTTCCTGAATCGGCTTTCATGAGCCGATACCCTCTGCACCAGATGCGCCAGGGACTCGAACTCTTGGGATGAAAATCTTCTCTGATAGGGCCAAGAGTCCCTGGAAAACAATCGGCTAGCTACCATCGCTCAGGTTCAGACTGTAACATCGGTTTTTAACCTCCGAATCGCTGAATGTATTCCGGTACTGTTTCATCTGTTCGTTGCCTAACGAAGTCAAATCTGTCAGCTTCATCTCATGGATTCCAGCAAAGAAATACTTGTGAAACTGTTTCTCTAGATCGGCCCACCCCCGAACCGAATTCGGTGGTAATGAAGAGAACCATGCGAAGGCCGATCCTGATAAGGACAAAGGGAAAAATCAAACTCTTAGCGCTTCTTCAGCCGATGCCTCTCCGCACTGTGCGAGGAATCGGCTAACATGTTCCACCGTAGATGTATTATCTTGCCCTGAGAACTTAGAAAATCGGGACCTGTATCGGTGTGGTAACGGGACCCTGTCAAACCACTCGGGGTATGGATACCGATACATAAACGTCTGTTCTCTGGGCTTCATCCCAAACTGTTCCCTCATTATTTCCTCAACTCGTACCGATAAGTCTTCTTCCCTTGGATTCTCCTATTGATACTGTTGATACTGTATCGGTGGAGTTGGTTGTCGGTTCTGTCTATGATACTCCCTCTGGTAAGTACCTGGATCGGCTCCTCCTCCTGGATAGTTCTGCTGATATCCCCCATAATAAATAGATCGGTGATATCCAGGAGGAATATCCTGTTGCCCCCCAGCCTGGTTCTGTGCGAACAAGTGTTCTGGTACATCTCTACTGATGTTGTAATTAACTTGATTTGGCTCCATCTTTGGCGGGAGAAAAACAGGACCCCGAGTTGGTTCTTGGGCAATCGATCCATCAACAGTCTTCTTGATGAGGTTATGCAGTGTGTTTACCAAGACTCCCGACTGATTAATGAGCGCGTGGTGAACAGCCTCATTGACCATCTCCTGCAAAGGCTTGAGTGGTGGGCTCTCGGGTTGTGTGCGGCTCGATTCTCCTACCAGTACTGGTTTTGGAAACTGAGACTTCTGAATCGGCCCTTGCCTCATCATGCTGAAGGATTCTAAGCACAGTTTCTGGAAATTTGTCATAGTTTGTTCAACTTGCTGTTTTTGTTCTTCAGTTAAGTCCTCCATGCTGACTGGAATTACGTTGTCTGTCTTGACCTCTTTCCCAACCATGTCGCAGGTCTGACTGTCAAAACTTTTCATTGAAACTTTGGGTTGAAACTTTGTGGTCCCACTGGGCGTGCCAAAAACGTGTTGACGCCGAAAATCACCGAGGACCTGGTCCGGCGTCTTGATGACACACGAAGGCCTGGGAGATCTGCTTAGCTCCAGTGCAGGTCCTAAAATCTTGAGGTTCGTAGGCGTGCCAGTCAATTTGACCCCGCAATTGACAAGGAGAATATTAGTTCAGGGATTCAATCGGCCAATAAGAATCCTGCTAGCCGATTGTCGAAGGAATGCTTGAGCATCGGCTGAAAACCGACGATAAAACTTTGTCCGGGCCCCAGCTGTCCGCACCGGTGTGCCCGTGCCCGGGTCCTCGTGCCAGGTCTCGCTCCGGGTCCTCGCTTGTGCCTCGGTGCCCGGGTCAGCCTAGCAATTGCACATCGGCTATCGGCCGATACGGACTGATGTAGGCTCTTGTAGCCGATGGCGATGGCACCTGTGTATCGGCTAGGAAACCGATAACGCTATAAGCAAATAGATAACTGTCAGTATAACATGTGCATCGCTAGAAGCGTGATAAATAGATAGGCAGAATAGTAAGCTAGCCGACTGCCAAGGAAACACATGTGCATCGGCTAGAAAAACCGATGATAATTATAGATGATCAAAATAGTAAAGATAATACAGTCGGCTTTATATAGAAGATACCTATCGGCTAAGACTCGATAGAACGTCACATATAACCGATCGGCTCGACAAGGATAAATCTATTATTATCAATCTAGTAGTTCAGACCTAACTGATGCAGTACAGATTAATAATAATAAAGGAACCTCAACAAGCCGATAGACCTAATGCAACTGTGATGTAATAAGATAACTTATCGGCTATACATTCCGATAAGACACTTGCGCAAAAACCATCAACCTAGCAGGAACGATTTATCGCTGGCAGCTCAGTAGGTCGGACCCAACCGATGCAGCACGAACTGATGATAAATCGCCCCCAGTAAGCTGATAAGATCTACGCACGCGTGATGTGGTATACCTGATCGGCCTAAGAGGTCGGACCAAACCGATGCAGCCGTAGACAGGGCAGATACACCTGGGTAAGGGGTGACGAGTCTTACCCTCTCGCAGGAGTTCGGACCTAACCGATGCAGCCCCGCTCGAGAAGCAAGAACCCGTCGAAAGGGTGGCGATGCGCCGAATTTGATTGATCTGCGTGGATGATTTACAAGCTACCCGGGCATACGTATATATACCCCGAGTTATTACAGTCCTTATAGGACACGGAATATGACTTTCCTAACTAGAAAAGGAAAACTAATAGACCTGATCGGACAAGAGATCAGGTTTCCTAAAAGATAAAACTATCTAATAGATAAGATAAACAACTGCCATAATGTGGTCTCCACGATTCCTTCTCAAATCCGGTTTCTTCTGGATTAATTTCCTCCGGTTGATATAGCTTCTATCTTTACCGAATCTGATATGAGCCGTGCCAAATTTAGGCGTTAATAGTCGTGCGTAGAACTGGCAACCTTCGCATGTGCGAACAATGTCCTTAGCGTCTGTTACTGCTGTTGGCCAGAAAAATCCCTGCCGGTAAGCCTTTCCAACTAACGTCCTGGATGCGGCGTGGTTGCCACATATGCCCGAGTGAATTGACTGCAGGATCTGCTTGCCCTCCTCGGTGGTGACACAGCGCATGAGGACACCGGATGCACTTCTTTGATACAGGTCTTCTCCGACTAGCAGGAAGCTCTTGCTTCAACGTTTGACTTGTTCGGCCTAACTACGATCGTCTGGGAGTTCATTGTCCAGGAGGAATTTGAGAACAAGAGTCCGCCAGTCTTGACACATGTGCAGCACCTCATCTGTGGCCGAGGTAGGTTCGTCTCCCGACTGCTCCGGCACCGGTTTCTTCTTGACTGATGGCTCTATGAGTTGCTCGACAAAGATTCCAGTCAGGACTGCTTCTCGCTTGGATCCCATGTTTGCTAGTTCGTCTGTAGCATCATTGTATTGTCGTAGGAAATGTGTTATCTCCAGCCCGTCGAACTTGTTTTCCAGCTTGCGGACCTCCTGACAGTATGCCACCATGGTGTCGTCAAGACATGTCCAGTCCTTCATGACTTGGTTCACCACGAGTTGAGAGTCCCCGTGCACAACTAGTCGGCGAATGCCGAGTGATATAGTAATGCGGAGCCCGTGGATAAGTGCCTCATACTCGGCGACATTGTGGGAAGCTGGAAGTGGATCTGTAAAACATACTTGAGTTTTTCGCCGGTGGGCAATGTTAGTACGACACCAGCCCCGGTGTCGCCGATCCGTAGAGAACCGTCGAAGTACATTGTCCAGTGCTCTAGCTTTTCTGTTGATGTAGGTAGGTGAACTTATGTCCACTTGGCCACGAAGTCAGCTAGAGCTTGTGATTTGATTGCTGTCCGTGGCTGAAAGGTGATATCGAACGCCATCAACTCGAGCGCCCATTTAGCGATTCGGCCGGTGGCCTCGTGGTTGTGTAGGACGTCCCCGAGTGGAAACGATGTGACCACCATGACTTGATGTGCTTGAAAATAATGCACCAGCTTCCGGACAGTGATGAGTAGGTCGTAAAGTAGCTTTTGGACCTGTGGATATCTCGTTTTTGAGTCGGCAAGGACCTCGCTGACAAAGTAAACTGGCTGTTGTATTTTTTGGATGTGACCCGGTTCGGATCGCTTGACCACCAGCATCGTGCTGACTACCTGAGTAGTTGCCGCCAGATATAGCATTAGCGGTTCTTGGGGCATGGGTGATGCCAACACGGGGGGCGGTGATGTGAGAAATTTCTTGAAGTCTTCGAAGGCTTGCTAGGCTTTGGGAGTCCACTGGAAGTCGTCGGCTTTCTTCAACAATTTGAAAAAGGTCATACCCCGTTCGCCCAGTTGGGAAATAAACCGGCTGAGTGCCGCCATGCAGCCTGTCAGCTTCTGGACGTCCTTCTGGTTAGTCAGGGGAGCCATGTTCATTATTGCATTGACTTTCTCAGGGTTGGCCTCGATGCTGCGATGCGAGACGATGAAGCCGAGTAGCTTGCCAGATGGCACACCAAAGGCGCATTTTTCCGGGTTCAACTTCATCTTGAATCTTCGAAGATTGAGGAAGTTATCCCGCGTGCCGAAGGTTACCGGCAAGGTAATCTGCCCGAGTGGCGTTGAAGAGAGGCCAGGAATTATCCCTTGGAAGGGTGTCGTACTCGGCCGCAGATTTGAACGAGGAATCTTCATCTCGTCCATGGTCTTGGCGAATAGGATGTTGAGTGCGCTGTCTCCGTCTATGAGCACCTTCTTCAACTTGATATTCTTGACAACCGGGTCCAGGACGAGTGGATAGCATCCCGGGTGCGAGACCCGATCTGGGTGATCTACGCGATTGAATGTAATGGCCATCTCTGACCAGCGCAGGTACTGGGGGGTGTCCACCGTAGAGACCGTGTTGACGTCGCATGAAGATAGCTTCTGTTTTTGCTTGGACTCGTACGCGAGCGGCCCTCCGAAGATGTGATTGAGCTCGGCCTGAGGATCTTGAAAATCGTCGGCCGGGCCTGAGTCTGGCTTGTCCTTATCCTTGTAAGCGCCAGACGATGAAGCCTGCTCGGAGGCATACTTCTTAAGCATGTAGCAGTCTTTGGCCACGTGCTTGCCCTTGGGGTGGAAGGGGCATGGCCCGCTCATGACTTTCTGGTAGTCGTTATTCCACTGGGGCCGCGACCGAGTACGCTCCATGTTGCCCACCTCGTTGTCCGACTTCCGCTTGCGGCCGTCGGTCTTGTTTTGAGATGGCTCGCCAGCTTTCTCCTTTTGTTCTTTCTGTCGGGACTCCTTCTTCTCGTCGAGGGCCTCTGCGACCGCTTCAGCCGAGTCGGCGTACTTGTTTGCCATGTCGAAAAGAGCCCGGACAGATGATGGTGGCTTTCGAGTGAATTTCGCGATGAACGGGGCGTCCTTTACTCCCTTGCGGAAGGCGGTGACGACAGCCTCGTCTCTGATCATTGGGATCTTGTTGCGCTTCTCAGAGAATCTTTTGATAAAATCACGTAGAGACTCGTTCTTCTTCTGGTGTAGTTGATACAAATCGTGCTCAGAAGATGGCCTCTCGTAGGTTCCCTAAAAATTGGCGATGAACCGCTCCCTGAGTTCTCCCCAGGAACTGATCGACCGCCTTGGGAGCCCTGTCAGCCATGTCCTCGCTGAGTCGGCTAGCGTGACTGGGAGGTATTTAGCCATGGCTTTGTGGTCGCCCCCAGCAGCTCGAACTGCTAGGGTATATACGATGAGCCAGGACTCGGGATTTGTTTTGACGTCATACTTTTCAATTCCTGTGGGCTTAAAGCCAGTCGGCCAGTCGACATCCTGTAGCTCCTGGGTGAAAGCTGGAATGCCTTCATCTTCGTGAGGGCTCGGGCTTCGACCACGGCGGTTAAACCGCTCGTGATGGAGACCAAAGCGCTCGTTTTCGTCCTCCAGTCAGCGGCGCTCGTCTTCGTGTCGTTCGTGGCGCCGGGCGTTGATGGTGTGGCGGAGGTCATGTTGTAGGCGTTCTCGGAGATCTTGGTTGGGCCGGCGGTCATACTGGCGACGCCGCTGGTTGTCATTGTTGGTATTGCCAAGTGACGTTTGCCTAGACTCCTCGCGTGGCTGACTTGAGCTAGCCACTCGGCGCCGTGTTGATGTAGATGAACCCGCCGCAAGAGATCCCGACCGGTTAGTCGATACTATGGTATCACCCAACTACTGTTGTTGTTGTTGGCAGGCAGCAGCCGTAATCATCGCCTTGATCTTGGCGATAGTTGGGGTGGCCTGGTGATCAGGCCTGAGCTGGAGCGTGTCCAGCAAGGTTGCGATGGCCACAACATTCTGTTGTGGCGTGACGAAGACATCGTGATCGCCGACTTTAGTCTGGAGAATCTGCTGCTGAGCTGCTCACCTAGCCTTGTGTAGCCTGTCATTGCGAGCCTCACGGTCAGCCTCCTCCTGTTGTCACAGTCGGCGCGCCTCCTCCTGTTGCTCCTCTTGTAGTCGGCGCACCTCAGGTGGTGGTGTTGAAGCCATGAAGATTTCATGGGGGAGGAGGAAACTCGCCAGACTAGAGTCCGAACTAGCGTTCGAACCATTATCTGACTTGGAGTTGGACTCCGAGTAGTTTATCGAAGTAAGAACGACTCCGACCTCTCTAGATCCAATCTGAAATGGCACTTGGCCGTGTCCAAACTAAATCACAGGAGATCAGGTCTGCTGCGCGGGATGTAGATCCGCAGCGTCACCGAATCCGTGTGGGAGATTGTGGAGGCCATGGGTGTAACAGCCCACTTTTGCTCATTGGTGCATAAAACCGTTTTTCATCTGCATGCACTGCATGTCATCTTTCGTGCATGAAAAATCCCAGCCTTGCCTCCAAGTTTCTTTCGGTTTGAAGCAAGTTGCCCCATATCGGACCGTCCACCTAGGGATCGGACCATCCGAATCCCTCCAATCGGACCGTTGCCGCCTCCCGAGCCCGCGCCCTCTTCCTCGCCCGCGCCCTCTCTCCCGCCCACGCCCTCTCCTGAGCCCGCGCCCTCTCCCGCACCGGCGCCCTCACCCGCACCCGTGCCCGCGCCCGCGCCCTCTCCCGTGCCCGTGCCCACGCCCTCGCCCACGCATTCATCCAATGGGTCTCGTGTTTGGATCGTATTGTTGTTGGAGATAGTCCTCAAGTGTGAATCTTTGATACGTGGTACTATTATTTGTGCCCCTATCCTCCATCGTCCAAACAAGATCACGTGAGTATCTCTCTCCGCCCGTGTGGCTCGACCAGGTGGCTTCCCCTGCACGCCCCAGACCACATGAGAGGGAGAGGCAGAGCCGCCTTGGGACCTCGCGAGATGCCCCTGACAGCCTCAGCAGTGCCCTGTCCTGTCCCATCTGTCTGCTGCACGCTTGCCCGCGCACACACCATCGCGAGACCGTGGAGCAGAGCAGCGCCCCTCCCCTCTCCTCTCCCTTCCCTGTCTTCCTTCTTAACCAAGCCCATATCCTCCTGCCTCCCCAGCTCGCCCTCTTGCTCACACACCCAAGGACCCAGGGGATTGCCCCTTGGTTCGCCAGGAACGTGAGGTGCCGCCCATGGCGCCGGCGAGCACACGCCTTCCGTCTAGGAGCTCCGGTGAGTTTTACCTTGTCTCAGCTGTGTCACCATGTGTTCCTGCCCGACCTAACTCCGTTTTTGCCCTCGGCAAGCAGCAGGCACCACCGCAGCCCCATCGTGTTTTGCGACGCCGACCGGGTGCCGCCGTGACCTTGCAGCCGCTAAACTGCGCCCTGGTGAGTTAGCGCTGTCCTGGCTGTATCACCATCTTCCCTTCACTCATTGAACTCATCACAGCGCTTGTCTGCAGCCTCCATCACGAGCAACCCTGCCGCCGAGCCGACCATCGCCTCAACGTTGCACCTCACCACCCGTACTCTTCAGTGAGCTCCTGTTTCTGCATGTGCTTTCTTTTTATTCCTGGGAGGCCACTAGTGCTCCCCACATCCTTGGTTTGGCCTGTCGTGCTGTTGTTTTGCCATCCACCCAAGCAACACCGCCGTGGCCACATGTGTGGATGAGGCTCAATCGGAGCATGGCCGCATGTATTAGAGCCCTACGACCTTGCATGCAGGACCCCTAAAGCTTCCCCACGCCCCTGCATCACTAGCCATGCACTAGAGCATGAGAGGATAGAGGTAGACAAGCTGTACTTTAGCTTGGCTTTTCACCGAATGTGGCGCCTCCCGACTAGGTGGAAGGCCACCATGTGCAATGGCACCCGATCCCAGGATCAGTAGTCGGGTACGCACAACAATGATACAACTCAGAGTTACAATAAATACATAACAGAGTACACATATAAATACAAGGAGATCCATCCAGGACAAACCCGGGATGGGCAAAAATAATCAACAGGTAAACTAGCGGAACAGCAGAAACAGGGAGGAAGCTGGACAAAAACTACACCACAGGCTCGGTTGGGAACTAGGCTCGAAACCTTCAGAAGTCTTCGTAGTCGGCCTGGTCTTGGAGGAACTCGGCAGCAGTCGGGCCTTCGTCTTCTTCTCCAAAACCTACTATACATATATATGAACAAGGTGAGTACTTTCATACTCAGCAAGCCGGAAATGATGCCATGTCGGTCAGACAGAAAGGCTAAGGGTTTCATTTGCGAAAAACTGCCTTTATAAACCCTTTTCTTTGCAAACACTAGTGAGTTCCAAATTTTAGTTGTCGGACAGAGGCTCACGCCTCTATCCATTCCGCAAGTTGCTTTTCAACAACTCGCCACTTAATGAAATCAAGCACATATATTCATATCCTCTTTTACTTTTCATTTGCTGGTCCTGTATCTCCCGAGTAGCTACAACCACTCGTTGACCCTGAGACTCGGCTACAACCAAATCTCAGCTGTGGCACTTGATGCCCGCTACACTGGCTACAACCAGCTAGCCAGTCGGCCGCCCTGGCTACAACCCGGGGGCTCATCATTGCTGCCCTGGCTACAACCCGGGAGCATAATCATGGCACTAAATGCCCGCTAGGCTGGCTACAACCAGCTAGCTAAAACACTGCCGCCCTGGCTACAACCCAGAAGCGTGCTCATCACCGTCTTCTGGCTACAACCCGAAGACTGAATTGCCGCCCTGGCTAAAACCCGGGGGCTTAAACTTTGCTGCCCTGGCTACAACCCGGGAGCATGATCTTCATCCTGTTTACTTTTCATACACTTGTTTATGGTGCTTAACACCCCAGATCACACAGATCCGTTTCTAGCCACACAGGCCTTCCGTTTGCTTACTCGGCAAACTCTGGTCACGGTTCCCTTTCCATCAAACACTTTTCACAAATCACTGGCAAACAAATCTACGCTATGGGGATCACCTTACAACGCCCTTAACCGTGGGCACGGCTGTTCGAACAGTTCTGCTAAACTCTGCAGAGGGTGTGCGCTTTACCCATCCGACACGAAAATTACACCGAGTACTGGCCTGTACCCAGAAATTCGTGACAAGGCCATTTCCAAAGCCAGTCTAGAGTCATCCAACGCCAGCCGAAAGATCCACACAGGATTCAGTGGTCGGCACTGAACTCCCCTAAACCTACTATTTACTCGGCCAGGGGCATCCCATAATACCCGTCTGGTCGCACTGTAAGATGCTCGGATGGAATCCCCAAAGGAAACGGTCCTTAATGATAATACATAGCCAAGCCACACAGGCATTGTCTCTGTATATCAAGATTTTCACAACTTTATTTGTTTCGCAAACACGCCGATACACAGGGTACCGGGTTTTTCAATCAGTTTGGTAAAACCCAATGTTTTTCCCAACGACAAACAACGTTGCAGAGCTAAGCCATTCTACTCGGCATCGTATCCTCAGATAGGATGCTAGCGTGCCATTTGTGGGGCTCTTTAAGGGAGAAATATACCAACATCCTACCAAATATGTGCGGCTACTGGGTAGGTCCATCGGTTTCGCTTGTAAACCGAGGCCAACAGTTTAAAAAGGTGTAAACTAAGCATGCATATATTTTCCAAACAACATAGTTTTGCATATATGGGAAACAATATGTTCAAAGAGGCTTGCCTTGTTCCAAGGAGGGGTCTTCTTCAGCGAAGGCGGCTTCTGGATCGTCCACCGGTTCAGGCTCTGAACAAGCAGAAAGAAACACTGATAAGCAGGAGGGTTAAAACACCAAGAAAAGGATCAAGAAGTAGTCGGCTGCAGAAAAGGGGGCAGTCGGCTGAACCAGGTTTGCGAACCAGGCGACAGAGCTCCAAAGCTTGAGAGGATGGAAACTTAGCAGAGCTGGAGCTGGTCGGTTTGCAAAACAAAGGAAGAAGGAGGCACGGTTGGCCATATATATAGCCGACGTGCAAGGTTGAGGCACGGTGGAGCTGGGCAACGGGTGGAGCAAGGAAGTCAAGATGAACTGACAGGGATATGACAGGGAGTGACTTTGGAGTCCAACTGGTCAGAGGAGTTGGCAGGCACTGTAGCTGCGATGAGACATTAAGGTCAAGGCTAGGACAGGTTGGAGAAATCTCACTGACAGGGCTTCGGACTGACCACTGGTCCAAGCGATGCCGCGGGCAGGTGTAGACTGGTTCTTCTCTACTTCGGTAGTCGGCGTCCAACGGGCGGGTGCAACTCGGGGACAAAGAAGCAACAGGTCTCAACAAGGTAGTTGGCCTCTTCACAGTGCTTACTCGGCAGCAAGGAGGTCCGAGTAAGACAAAGGAAAGGGCAGGATACAAGGACTGAGTAGCAATCTACTCGGCTCAAGGGATAAGGTAGTCGGCTGGCCGGGGAGAAAAACTGGGCACAGCTGACAAAATAGGAAGGGAGCTCAGGAAAACGAAGACTAGCGGGAAAAGAAAAACGGGTCGATACAAACCTCCCCCACTTAACAGAATCTCGTCCCGAGATTCCGCTACTCGACGAAGAGCTCCGGGTACTCAGCTTGAAGGCGATCTTCTCGTTCCCATGTAGCTTCATCCTCCGAATGGTTACTCCATTCCACCTTGCAGAATCTGATTGTCTTTCCTCTTGTGCATCTGTCCCTTGTCTCTAAAATCCGAATAGGGCGTTCCTTGTAGGTGAGGTTGCATTGTACGTCGATCTCTTCCAACGGAACTTGCTCTTCTGGGATGCGAAGACATTTCTTCAACTGGGACACATGAAACACGTCGTGGACGTCGGAGAGTTCTTCGGGCAACTCCAGTTGATACGCCACCACTCCGCATCTGTCAACGATAGGGTATGGTCCGATATAGCGAGGCGCTAGCTTTCCACCCATTCCAAATCTCTTTGTTCCTTGTAGGGGTGATACTCGGAGATACACATGGTCTCCTATCTGAAACTCGAGCTCTCGTCTCCGATTATCTGCATAGTTCTTCTGCCGGGTTTGGGCGGTCTTCAGGCGCTCTCGGATAACCTTAACTCGCTCTTCTGCCTCTTTCAAAATGTCTGGTCCAAAAACCATCTTTTCTCCCACGTCTGTCCAACAGAGTGGGGTTCTACACTTGCGTCCATATAGAGCTTCATTGGGGGCCATCTGGATACTGGCTTGATAGCTGTTGTTGTAGGAGAACTCGGCATAGGGCAGACAGAGATCCCAGGTTCCTTCAAAATCCAGGGCACACGCTCTTAGCATATCTTCCACGATCTGGTTGACTCTCTCGGTCTGTCCATCCGTCTGGGGGTGATATGCAGTACTGAAATTCAGGTTGGTGCCCATTGCCTCATGCAACTTTTGCCAAAAGTGGGAGGTGAACTGAGCTCCTCGGTCAGACACTATCTTCTTTGGGACTCCATGTTGGCAGATAACCTTGGTCAGATACAGCTCGGCTAGCTTCTTGGCCGGGTAGGTTGTCTTGACGGGGATAAAGTGGGCGACCTTGGTCAGTCGGTCCACTATTACCCAGATGGAATCATGTCCTGTCGGGGTCTTAGGTAATCCAACGATGAAATCCATCCCTATTTCTTCCCATTTCCACTCGGGTATCCTTAAGGGCTGAAGCAATCCTGTTGGCTTTTGATGCTCTGCTTTAACCCTTTGGCAAATGTCACAAACTGCGACATACTAGGCAATATCTCGCTTCATTCTAGGCCACCAGTAATGATCCTTTATATCCTTGTACATCTTGGTACTTCCTGGGTGGATGGAATAAGCGGACTCATGGGCTTCTCTCAGGATTAAGTCTCGGATTTCCTTTCTGCCGGGCACGCAAATGCGTTTCCCAAACCAAACAGTTCCTTTGCTGTCAACGGAGAACTCGGGGGCTTTTCCTTCGGCCAAGCTTTCCTTAATAAACACAATCTTTTCATCTACTTTTTGAGCTTCTCTGATCTGGTCCTCCAGGGTAGGCTGAATCAGCAAAGTCGCCAGCGTTCCTGGCTTGACCATATTTATCCTTAGCTTTTCCAGCTCTCGACTTAGCTCGGGTTGAAGGGGCGGGGTCAAGATGGCATTACAATGGACTTTCCGACTGAGGGCATCGGCAACAACATTTGCCTTGCCAGGGTGGTAATGTATTCCAAGGTCGTAATCCTTAATCAACTCAAGCCATCTTCTTTGTCTGAGATTAAGCTCGGTCTGAGTGAAGATATACTTCAGGCTTTTATGGTCAGTGTATACTTCACACAGATTTCCGACTAGGTAGTGTCGCCATATCTTCAAGGCATGCACTACTGCTGACAACTCTAGGTCATGGGTCGGGTAGTTCAGCTCATGGGGTCTTAACTGTCTTGAGGCATACGCAACCACTCTTCCTTCCTGCATAAGTACACAGCCTATGCCTAGTCGGGATGCATCACAGTATACCTCAAAGTCTTTCCTGATATCCGGAAGGATCAACACAGGTGGTGTAGTCAGCCTTTTCCTTAACTCCATGAAACTTTTCTCACAGGCGTCGCTCCATTCAAACTTCTTTTCCTTCTTTAGTAATTCTGTCATGGGTTTGGCAATCCTTGAAAATCCTTCAATGAATCTCCGATAATAACCAGCCAAACCTAGGAAACTTCTCACTTCCGTGACCGTAGTCGGGGATTTTCAAGAAAGCACGTCTCTCACTTTCCCCGGGTCCACTTCTACTCCTTGGGCAGTGACCACATGCCCGAGAAAAGCAACTCGGTCTAGCCAGAACTCACACTTCGAGTACTTGGCAAACAACTGGTGCTCTCTTAGCTTTCCGAGAACCATCCTCAAATGTCCAACATGTTCTTGCTCGTCCTTGGAGAAGATTAAGATATCATCCATGAATACCACGACAAACTTGTCGAGATATTCCATGAATACCTTATTCATAAGACTCATGAAGAAAGCTGGGGCATTAGTGAGTCCGAAGGACATCACTGTATACTCATATAATCCATAACGGGTCAGGAAAGCTGTCTTGGGTATATTCTCAGATCTGATCTTCAACTGGTGGTATCCTGATCTCAAGTCAACCTTAGAGAAAACTTTAGCTCCTTGCAGCTGGTCGAACAGGTCATCAATCCTTGGTAGAGGATACTTATTCTTGATGGTTACTCCATTCAGTGCGCGATAATCAACGCACATCCTCTTGGTCTTATCCTTCTTTTCCACTAGGAGCACTAGAGCTCCCCAAGGTGATGTGCTAGGTCGCACAAAACCTAGGCTCTCAAGTTCTTCTATCTGCTTTTTCACTTCGGCTAACTCTTTAGCCGCCATTCTATAGGGTCTCTTGGATATGGGTGCTGTGCCGGGTAGCAACTCTATAGAGAACTCAATCTCTCTATCAGGGGGCATTCCGGGTAGACTGTCTGGGAAGACATCAGGGTACTCATTGATCACCGGCACTTCTTCCAAAGGGACTACTTGCACCGAGCTCAGGAGGGGTCGGTTCTTAGGGTTTCCAGGGGAGGCAAACTTTACTTCTTGTCCAAAAGGGCACTCCAGGGTTATGGTGCTAGTTGCACAGTCTATTCGGACTTTGTGCTTAGCTAACCAGTCCATGCCTAGAATCAAATCCAAGCCTTGTGATTCCAGGACAACGGGGTTGGCTGAGAAACTAACTCCTTTAATTACCAGGTTAACTCCAGGGCAAGACTGGTCTGACCTAAATTCCTTACCAGGGGAGTGTATGACCATAGGTATTCTAAGACCTTGAACATCCCAACCATACTTATCCACAAAAGATTGAGAAATGAAAGAATGCGATGCTCCAGAATCAAACAGAACAACTGCAGGTACGGAGTTGACAAGAAACGTACCCATTACCACATCTGAAGCTTCTCGGGCTGTCTCCGACTGGATATGATTGACTCGGCCACGTCCAAAGGCCGGAGGGGCACGGGAGGCAGATCCACTAGCATTTGTAGTCGGCTGTCCTCGACTAAACACAGGGGCTCTTGAAGCGCTGGCGTTGGGGCGTCCAGAGGCTGCAGGGTCTTGCTTCTGGGGGCAGTGATGGGCGAAGTGACCCAACTCGTTGCAGTTGTAGCATCGGCTTCCTGGGGCACTCGGGATACTCCTCTGCTGTAGGCCGACTTGGGTATGGCGACTTGCACCGGTACTTGCACTGAGGGGTCGGGACTGAACAGAAGAAGCCGGGCGAGAAACAGATGGGCGAAACACCTGCTCTTGAAACTGGGAGGGGGCAAACTGTCGGGAAGGACTGGGGAGATAGGGCCTGGTACTCGGACCACTACGAGACTGCATCTGGGAGGCCTTGCGCTTGCGAAAAACTTCGATCTCCTTCCTCGCGTCTTCAACTACTAGGGCTCTGTTGACCATGTGCTGGAAAGTAGGGAAGTCATGGGCAATAAGCTGGATCTTCATTGCCACATTCATCCCTTTCAGAAACCTTCTGATTTTCTTCTTATCCGTGTTCACGTCCTCTGGTGCATAGCGAGCTAGATGGTTGAACCTGCTCAGGTACTCGCTGATGCTGGAATGTCCCTGCTTGAGGTTGTTGAATTCTTCTCTCTTAATGTCTATTACTCCTTCTGGGACATGTGCAGCTCTGAAGGCTTCAACAAACTCGGGCCAGGCGATGTTGGCGGCATCTGGATGGGCAGCACAGTAGTTCTCCCACCAATCGGCTGCTGGTCCACGTAGTTGATGTGCAGCAAATTGGGTTTTCTCCACAGGTGTGCACTGCGCTAGGTTCAGCTTTCTATCCATATCCTTCAGCCAGTCGTCAGCCTCCGCTGGCTCAGCGGTCTGCGAGAACTCGGCTGGACGGGACCTCATGAAGTCGGCAAGCTTGGAGCGGCCACGGGCTTGTTCTGGTCGAGCTTGATGGAGAAGAGGCTGCATTGCGGCCAGATTCTGAGCTATGCCTTGCAAGATCTGGGTCTGGATGGCCATAAGCTGCTGAGGGTCTGCTGGAAGGTGAGGAGGTTGAGGCAATCCTCCAGGGTTTGCTGCTGCAGCGTCAAAGGTACCAAGGCCGGCTGCACGGCCATTTCCGGACATCCGATCATGAGTCTGCTCCACTTCTTGTTCCTCCGTGGCGGTAAGCAGGTTGTTGCGGACTGGACCTTGGTCTTCAAAACCCAGGCGAGCTGGAGCACGAACATTCTGGCGCTGGCATTCTGCCATCAGGTCCTAGAAAAGGGCAACCAAGGGAAGAAGGGCTCAGCAAGGTTATCGGCAACCAAACCTATGGAACAGATGAAAGAGCAGCAAGATCAGCAAGATGGATTCAAGCAGCAGAACAAGGAACACACTCGAGAACCCAGCCACAACGAAAAGACGACAGATAGGGCACTGGAACCTAAGGGCTGATACCAAAGATCCACGCAGGAGCCAAGGTAGGGAGATAGCCAAGAGTTTAGAAACTTTTCCAAAATTCTACAAAGCAGAGAGGAAAATACCCAGACAAGTCCTAGATTTTTGCAAATAGTATAGTTTTCAAAATAAGATCCTCAAAGACATCTACACGGGTGGGGTTTCGTTCCTAGGGCCAACCTGTCTCTGATACCATTCCTGTGGCGCCTCCCGACTAGGTGGAAGGCCACCATGTGCATATGGCACCCGATCCCAGGATCAGTAGTTGGGTACGCACAACAATGATACAACTCAGAGTTACAATAAATACATAACAGAGTACACATATAAATACAAGGAGATCCATCCAGGACAAACCCGGGATGGGCAAAAATAATCAACAGGTAAACTAGCGGAACAGCAGAAACAGGGAGGAAGCTGGACAAAAACTACACCACAGGCTCGGTTGGGAACTAGGCTCGAAACCTTCAGAAGTCTTCGTAGTCGGCCTGGTCTTGGAGGAACTCGGCAGCAGTCGGGCCTTCGTCTTCTTCTCCAAAACCTACTATACATATATATGAACAAGGTGAGTACTTTCGTACTCAGCAAGCCGGAAATGATGCCATGTCGGTCAGACAGAAAGGCTAAGGGTTTCATTTGCGAAAAACTGCCTTTATAAACCCTTTTCTTTGCAAACACTAGTGAGTTCCAAATTTTAGTTGTCGGACAGAGGCTCACGCCTCTATCCATTCCGCAAGTTGCTTTTCAACAACTCGCCACTTAATGAAATCAAGCACATATATTCATATCCTCTTTTACTTTTCATTTGCTGGTCCTGTATCTCCCGAGTAGCTACAACCACTCGTTGACCCTGAGACTCGGCTACAACCAAATCTCAGCTGTGGCACTTGATGCCCGCTACACTGGCTACAACCAGCTAGCTAGTCGGCCGCCCTGGCTACAACCCGGGGGCTCATCATTGCTGCCCTGGCTACAACCCGGGAGCATGATCATGGCACTAAATGCCCGCTAGGCTGGCTACAACCAGCTAGCTAAAACACTGCCGCCCTGGCTACAACCCAGAAGCGTGCTCATCACCGTCTTCTGGCTACAACCCGAAGACTGAATTGCTGCCCTGGCTAAAACCCGGGGGCTTAAACTTTGCTGCCCTGGCTACAACCCGGGAGCATGATCTTCATCCTGTTTACTTTTCATACACTTGTTTATGGTGCTTAACACCCCAGATCACACAGATCCGTTTCTGGCCACACAGGCCTTCCGTTTGCTTACTCGGCAAACTCTGGTCACGGTTCCCTTTCCATCAAACACTTTTCACAAATCACTGGCAAACAAATCTACGCTATGGGGATCACCTTACAACGCCCTTAACCGTGGGCACGGCTGTTCGAACAGTTCTGCTAAACTCTGCAGAGGGTGTGCGCTTTACCCATCCGACACGAAAATTACACCGAGTACTGGCCTGTACCCAGAAATTCGTGACAAGGCCATTTCCAAAGCCAGTCTAGAGTCATCCAACGCCAGCCAAAAGATCCACACAGGATTCAGTGGTCGGCACTGAACTCCCCTAAACGTACTATTTACTCGGCCAGGGGCATCCCATAATACCCGTCTGGTCGCACTGTAAGATCCTCGGATGGAATCCCCAAAGGAAACGGTCCTTAATGATAATACATAGCCAAGCCACACAGGCACTGTCTCTGTATATCAAGATTTTCACAACTTTATTTGTTTCGCAAACACGCCGATACACAGGGTACCGGATTTTTCAATCAGTTTGGTAAAACCCAATGTTTTTCCCAACGACAAACAACGTTGCAGAGCTAAGCCATTCTACTCGGCATCGTATGCTCAGATAGGATGCTAGCGTGCCATTTGTGGGGCTCTCAAGGGAGAAATATACCAACATCCTACCAAATATGTGCGGCTACTGGGTAGGTCCATCGGTTTCGCTTGTAAACCGAGGCCAACAGTTTAAAAAGGTGTAAACTAAGCATGCATATATTTTCCAAACAACATAGTTTTGCATATATGGGAAACAATATGTTCAAAGAGGCTTGCCTTGTTCCAAGGAGGGGTCTTCTTCGGCGAAGGCGGCTTCTGGATCGTCCACCGGTTCAGGCTCTAAACAAGCAGAAAGAAACACTGATAAGCAGGAGGGTTAAAACACCAAGAAAAGGATCAAGAAGTAGTCGGCTGCAGAAAAGGGGGCAGTCGGCTGAACCAGGTTTGCGAACCAGGCGACAGAGCTCCAAAGCTTGAGAGGATGGAAACTTAGCAGAGCTGGAGCTGGTCGGTTTGCAAAACAAAGGAAGAAGGAGGCACGGTTGGCCATATATATAGCCGACGTGCAAGGTTGAGGCACGGTGGAGCTGGGCAACGGGTGGAGCAAGGAAGTCAAGATGAACTGACAGGGATATGACAGGGAGTGACTTTGGAGCCCAACTGGTCAGAGGAGTTGGCAGGCACTGTAGCTGCGATGAGACATTAAGGTCAAGGCTAGGACAGGTTGGAGAAATCTCACTGACAGGGCTTCGGACTGACCACTGGTCCAAGCGATGCCGCGGGCAGGTGTAGACTGGTTCTTCTCTACTTCGGTAGTCGGCGTCCAACGGGCGGGTGCAACTCGGGGACAAAGAAGCAACAGGTCTCAACAAGGTAGTCGGCCTCTTCACAGTGCTTACTCGGCAGCAAGGAGGTCCGAGTAAGACAAAGGAAAGGGCAGGATACAAGGACTGAGTAGCAATCTACTCGGCTCAAGGGATAAGGTAGTCGACTGGCCGGGGAGAAAAACTGGGCACAGCTGACAAAATAGGAAGGGAGCTCGGGAAAACGAAGACTAGCGGGAAAAGAAAAATGGGTCGTTACACCGAACACCTTAGGTGCGCTTGTGTTTGAGTGAGAGGCAGCCATCCCGTCAACCCCATGCAAGCCTGGTTAGCCCCACTAGCGTTAGAACTAGATAAAACCACGAGTAGAGCTGCTGCTGTTGGATTCCCGATTTTGCCGGTCATCGTTATCGTGTGAAGATGTGTAGTTTGCGCGTACGAAGACATCGTTTTTGGACCGAGGCGTTCGCCACTACCGAAGCCTTCCCATAGGTTCCACTTGTACATCCAGTGACCCCTAGGCCCTAGAAACCCTCCACGCCTCCAAATGCCTTAGATTAAAACTTCACGCCTGGTGGATTTCACGTGTTAGGCCGTTTTAGTGACGTGTGAGCGTGTGCGATTAATATCCTAGCGAGTTGGAGTATATCCACTTTTGGGAGTTGTCCTCAGGTTCACAGTAGCACATATGTAGGTTTCGTACCATATAAATGCCCCTAGAACCAAAAACGTCCCAAATAGACCACCCGTTAAGTCGGTAGACTGTTTTCAGCCGTTTCAGCCGTTCGGTTGAGCGAAAACGCTATTTCTCAATTATTTTCGATTTTAGAATAGAGCAGACTTCGTTTAGCCGTATCTCCCTCATATGAACTCGGATTCAAGCGATTCTTTTTCCTAAATTCATCTAAAATCATGCACTTCCATATTCTGCAAAAATATTTGTACTTCCTATACTATTAAATTTTGCCGTTGTTTTCATTGCATTCGTTTGGTATTCTCGTAGAACACGACGTTGCTGACCCAGTTGAGGAGGAATCAGAGGAGTACCAGGAAGTCCAGAAGCAAGGCAAGCACCCCCTTGATCAATTGCTCCTATATTTCAAACTTACAAACTATATTGATTGCAAACTATTATGCATGCGATGTTTTACTTAGAAATGTGTGGGATTCTTGGGTAGTTAACCTCTTGTTGCATATGCCTTGTCTTTGTTACTTGAGTATCATGAATTCCTTGTCACTTACGTTGCCACTGAAAATTTGGGTTCATGTGGTTGGGAGGATGTCAATAGGTATGCATAGTTTGCTAATTAATCAATGCGGCTTGTTACTTGATTTTGGGATGTTGGGAAAATGAAGCGTTTGCGAAATTATGGAAATGAACAGTGGGTAATTCCCCTGTGCTCTTGGTGGAAAACAAAAACTGAAAACATGCTTTTGACTTGGGCGAGTGGATGTAGTGTTTGGTGCCTTGTTTGTGGTACCGATTAGGTGGTTGCCTCGCCCGGGTCGCTAAGGACCGATTCTATGGTGTAGCTAGAACCAAGAAACATAGTACAAACCACATGTGGCTCTTATGGGGAGTCCCTGGCTCAGTATAATGTTGATACCTAGCAATAGACCCGCCGGTGGTAGTTGTAGGTCATTATTGTTGACATTGGGTTAGTGCGGGTTATGGTTTTTGTCCATGGCCTGAAGGTACCTTGATTATTGTTCAAGGGTGACCAGCACATCGTGTGAGCCTTGGGGTTTTGGGAGGCCTACCAACTCCCTAGGGATAGATCATAAGCGCGGGATATTGCTAGGTCAACGATAGAAAGGCTTTGTCATTGATGGTGTGAGCCTCCTGTGTGGTAGCTCATATTGTCCTTGTCATGTGGGTACAGTTGTACACACTCTCGAGAGTTAAAACTATTCGAATAGCCGTGTCCTCGGTTATGGATGACTTGGGAAATTCTCCACCGTAGTAGATTTAAATTTTGGGAACTGTTTTGGGGGAAAATCATGGTGCAAATGGGGAGTTCGCTGGACTAGTTGTGGCAGCGTGTTGCCTTAGTTGGCTGGCATGTGCCAGGAGCCTAGATGGTTGGAAACACTTGGGGTCGATGCTTATATACTTGATTTTCTGTGCTAGCTTGATTTATGAAAATTTCATTGCAAAACCGCAATGTTTTCGCTATGCATATTATGATTTATGCAAAGTGCAGGACCTGAACCATTCCTTGTTTATCTTCGCATATTATGGAATACCATTGCAAACACTAAAAGTCTTGTAGAGTACGTATTGTACTCACACACGCTTGTGTGACTTCTTTTTTTTAGAGATGATTGAGGAGGACCCGACAATCGGGTACTTCTATGCAGCGGGTTTTGGTGACGACGACGACGGTGCTTACTAGGGCTTACCGGTTGGTTGCCTGTGGGCGGGCAGAGGCACACTTGCTGGTTTTTGGTGCCTATATTATCTTGTTTCCGCTATTGAACTCTTTGTTATTTTGTTGTTCTATTTGGCCGGTCGGCCTCTATGTAATCGCTAAGTCTAGACTCTTGTACGACTTATGTTTGGACTACTGTGAGCTGAACCTGTGATGTATGGATTATGACGTCAATGTTTAATGTCTGTGCTAGCAATTGATCGTGGGACTAGCACGGTACACACATAGGGTTCGGGGTCAAACCCGGGTCCGACAATGGGCCCCGGGTACCTCACCACCAGCATATGGGCCACTCGGATAGAGGATGGGCCGAATTATGTAATTAAAGATAAGATAGCACCCGGCAGGCTTTACCTTGTATGATAAGGAAAACAGTCTTAGTCGGATAAGTTTCTATCTCTAAGAAGGAAATCCCTTGGCCGTATCTGGCTAGGATCCTTATCATGGACCCCTGTCCCCTACTATATAAAGGGAGGCAGGGCGCCCCATGAGGGCACGGAAGATCATTGATCGACATAACCTCTCAGAGGAATAACACCACAACTGGACGTAGGGTATTACCTCACATCGAGGGCCTGAACCAGTATAAAATCTCTTTGTGTTCCTCTGCAATCCACCGAGCTTCCCCTTGCCGAGTAGCTCTATAGTTCTATTGCCGGTGTAAAACATCGACAGTTGGCGCGCCAGGTAGGGGGCTCCGGCGAGTTTCACATCTACAAGCTCGATGGATCCAACAAGCGGAGTCGACGACGATAAGTTCTCTCCTGGAGACACAATTTCCTTCGGAAGCCTCGACTTCGTCGCCGACCAGATCGGCAACCTCACCTTGGCCGAAGCAGATTCAATCCAGCCGGCCGAGGAACCAGCCGACGTTGCGCCAGTCGGCCCACAGGACGCCGCAATCTCCTTCAACGATCTACTGCGGCAGTCTTTTACTTCGCCGAGAATTGGGACAACTCTCTCCTTTGGCGTCCAACTTGTGCTAGGCCTTGAGCCAGCTCGGGTTGGGCCACGAAGGGGAGAGATCGTCAATCTCCCACATAGATTCAGCGACGCTGCGGATCTACATCCCGCGCAGTAGACCCGATCTCCTGCGATTCAGTTTGGACACGGCCAAGCGCCGTTTCAGATTGGATCTAGAGAGGTCGGAGTCGTTCTTACTCCGATAAACTACTCGAAGTCTGATTCCAAGTCGGATAACGGTTCGAGCACTAGCTCGGACTCTAGTCTGGCAAGTCTTCTTCTGTCCCGTGAGATCTTTATGGCTTCAACACCACCATCCGAGGTGCGCTGACTACAAGAGGAGCAACAGGAGGAGGCGCGCCGACTGCAACAACAGGAGGAGGCTGACCACGAGGCTCGCAATGACGGGCTACGCAAGGCTGGGCGAGCGGCTCAGCAGCAGATTCTCCAGACCAAAGTCGGCGATCACGACGTCTTCATCACGCCACAACAGATTGTTGTGGCCGCTGCAACCTTGCTGGACACGCTCCAGCTCGGGCCTGATCACCAGGCCACCCCAACTATCGCCAAGATCAAGGCAATGATCACGGCTGCAGCCTGCCAGCAACAACAACAGCAGTCGGGCGACACCGTGGTACCGACTAACCGGTCGGGATCTCCAGCAGCGGGCTCATCCACGTCAGCACGGCGTCGGGCGGCCGGCTCAAGTCGGCCACACGAGGAGTCCAGGCAAACGTCACTCGGCAATGACAACCGGCGGCGTCACTAGTATGACCGCCGGCCCAACCAAGACCTCCGAGTATGCCTACAACATGACCTCCGCCATACCATCAATGCCCGACGCCATGAACGAGAAGAGGACAAGCACCGCCGACTGGAGGACGAAAACGAGCGCTTCGGTCTCCATCACGAGCGGTTTATCCACCATGGTCAGAGCCCGAGCCCTCACGAAGACGAAGGCATTCCTTCTTTCACACGGGAGCTCCAGGACGTCGATTGGCCGACTGGCTTCAAGCCCACAGGGATCGAAAAGTATGATGGCAAAACAAATCCCGAGTCCTGGCTCACCGTATATACCCTAGCAGTTCGAGCTGCTAGGGGCGACAGCAAAGCCATGGCTAACTACCTCCCGGTCGCCCTAGCCGACTCAGCGAGGACATGGCTGACAAGGCTCCCAAGGCGGTCGATCGGTTCCTAGGAAGAACTCAAGGAGCGGTTCATCGCTAATTTTCAGGGAACCTACAAGAGGCCATCTTCTGAACATGATCTGTATCAACTACACCAGAAGAAGAACGAGTCTCTACGAGATTTTATCAAGAGATTTTCCGAGAAGCGCAACAAGATCCCAATGATCCGAGACGAGGCCGTCATCGCCGCCTTCCGCAAGGGAGTAAAGGACGCCCCGTTCATCGCGAAATTCACTCGGAAGCCACCACCCTCTGTCCGGGCTCTTTTTGACATGGCCAACAAATACGCCGACTCGGCTGAAGCAGTCGCAGAGGCCCTTGACGAGAAGAAGGAGTCCTGACAGAAAGACCAGAAGGCGAAAGCCGATAACAAGTCGTCTCAAAACAAGTTTGGCAGCCGCAAGGGAAGTCGGACAACGAGGTGGCCAACATGAAGCGCACTCGGTCGCGGCTCCAGCGGAATAACGACTACCAAAAAGTCATGAGCGGGCCATGCCCCTTTCACCCCAAGGGCAAGCACGTGGCCAAAGACTGCTACATGCTAAAGAAGTTTGCCTCCGAGCAGGCTTCATCATCTGGCACCGACAAGGACAAAGACAAGCCAGACTAGGGTTCGGCCGACGATTTTCAAGATCCTCAAGCCGAGCTCAACCATATCTTCGGAGGGCCATCTACCTACGAGTCCAAGCGCAAACAAAAGCTATTAGCACGCGATATCAACACGGTCTCTACAACGGAAACCCCCTAGTACCTGTGCTGGTCAAAGATGGCCATTACCTTCAACCGCGTAGATCACCTAGATCGGGTTTCGCACCCGAGACACTATCCACTCGTCCAGGACCCGGTCGTCAGAAATATCAAGCTGAAGAAAACCCTCATTAACAGAGGCAGCGCGCTCAACATCTTATTCGCCAAGACTTTGGACGAGATGAAGATTCCTCGTTCAGAATTACGGCCGAGCACTGCGCCCTTCCATGGGATAATTCCCGGCTTGTCATCAACTCCACTTGGGCAGATCACATTGCTAGTAACCTTCGGCACGCGGGATAACTTCCACACGGAAAACATCTGCTTCGAGGTTGCCGACTTCGAGACCGCGTACCACGCGATACTCGGACGACCGGCACTCGCCAAATTCATGGCGATACCGCACTACACATATATGGTGCTCAAGATGCCAGGGCCAGCAGGAGTCCTCTCCCAACGCAGCGATGTCAAGCAAGCCTTCACCTGCGACAAGGAGAGCTACGAATTGGCTCAATTACAAGAGGCGGTAGTCGGGCGCAACAGCATTCGGCAAGCTGCCACAACTGAAGTCGAGCAAGATCTAGTTCCGGCAAAAAAGGCAGCAAAGTCGGGAATTTTAGCGGACTCTGACACAAAGAAGATCCCCCTGGACCCTTCCGACCCCTCCAAGACTGCTCTAATAGGGACCGGACTCGGCCCCAAATAGGAAGACGCGCTCGTCACCTTCCTCCAAGCTAACAAGGATATCTTCACGTGGAAACCGTCCGACATGCCGGCCATACCAAGGGAGGTGATCGAGCATGCCCTCAATGTGAAGACAGACGCCAAGCCAGTCAAGCAACGGTTGTGGCGCTTCACTAAAGACCGCAAGGATGCTATTTGGGAGGAGATCACCAAGCTCCTCGCAGCCGGGTTCATCAAGGAGGTCTATCACCTGGACTGACTGGCAAACCCAATTCTGGTCCGGAAGAAAAACGGTAAATGGCGCATGTACGTCGACTACACCGATCTCAACAAGGTGTGCCCCAAGGACCCATTTGGTCTTCCCAGGATAGATCAGGTAGTCGATTCCACGTCCGGGTGCGACCTACTCAGCTTTCTCGACTGCTACTCGAGATACTATCAAATCAGCCTGAGGGAGGAAGACTGCTTAAAGACGTCTTTCATCACGGCATTTGGAGCATACTGCTACATCACAATGCCGTTCGGTCTGAAAAATGCTAGAGCAACCTAACAATGGGCAATTTAGCGGTGTCTGCACACTCAGATCGGGCGCAACATGGAAGCCTACATCGACGACGTGGTGATCAAGACCAAGTCCAAAGAAGACCTCATCGCTGACTTGGAAGAAACCTTCCAAAATCTTCGAAGATTCAAGATGAAGTTGAACCCGGAAAAGTGCGCCTTCGGTGTGCCATCCGGCAAGTTACTCGGCTTCATCGTCTCGCATCGTGGCATCGAGGCAAACCCGGAGAAAGTCAACATCATAATGAACATGGCTCCCCCGGCTAATCAGAAGGATGTCCAGAAGCTGATAGGCTGCATGGCGGCACTCAGCCGATTTATTTCCCGACTGGGCGAACGGGGTATGCCCTTCTTCAAGCTACTCAAAAAGGCGGACAATTTCCAATGGACTCCGGATGCCCAACAAGCCTTCGAAGACATCAAACAATTTCTCACATCACCTCCCGTGTTGGCGTCACCTATGCCCCAAGAACCGCTAATGCTATATCTGGCGGCAACCACTCAGGTAGTCAGCACGGTACTGGTGGTTGAGCGATCCAAACAGGGTCACATCCAGAAAATACAACGGCCAGTTTATTTTGTCAGCGAGGTACTTGCCGACTCGAAGACAAGATATCCGCAGGTCCAGAAGCTGTTATATGGCCTACTCATCATAGTCCGAAAGCTGGTGCACTACTTTCAAGCACATCAAGTCACGGTGTTCACATCGTTTCCACTCGGGGATGTCCTTCATAATCGCGAGGCCACCAGCCGAATCGCTAAATGGGCACTCGAGCTGATGGCGTTCGATATCACCTTTCAGCCACGGACAACAATTAAATCACAAGCTCTAGCCGACTTCGTGGCCAAGTGGACAGAAGTTCAACTGCCTACATCAACAGCGAAGCTAGAGTACTGGACAATGTACTTTGACAGTTCTCTATGGATCGGCGGCGCCGGGGCTGGAGTCATATTGACATCCCCCACCGGCGAAAAACTCAAGTACGTTCTACAAATCCACTTCCCGGCTTCCCACAACGTCGCCGAGTACGAGGTACTTATCCACGGGCTCCAGATTGCTATATCACTCGGCATACGTCGACTGGCTGTGCGTGGGGATTCTCAACTCGTGGTGAACCAAGTCATGAAAGACTGGACCTGTCTCGATGATACCATGGCGGCATACTGTCAGGAGGTCCGCAAGCTGGAAAACAAGTTCGACGAGCTTGAGATAACACATGTCCTACGCCAATACATTGACGCGGCAGACGAGCTGGCAAATATGGGATCCAAGCGAGAAGCGGCTCCAACTGGAATCTTTGTCGAGCAACTCATGGAGCCATCAGTCAAGAAGAAACTGGCGCCGAAGCAGTCGGGAGGCGAACCTACCCCAACTACAGACGAGGTGCTGCACATATGTCAAGACTGGCGAGCCCCTGTTGTCAAATTTCTCCTGGACGATGAACTCCCAGACGATCGCAGTCAAGCCGAGCAGATCAAGCGTCGAAGCAAAAGCTTCCTACTAGTCGGAGAAGACTTGTACCGAAGGAGCGCATCCGGTGTCCTCATGCGTTGCGTCACCACCGAGGAGGGCAAGCAGATCCTGCAGTCAATCCACTCGGGCATATGTGGCAACCATGCCGCATCTAGGACGTTAGTCGGAAAGGCATATCGGTAGGGATTCTTCTGGCCCACAACAGTAACAGACGCAAAAGAAATTATTCGCAAGTGCGAGGGTTTCCAGTTCTACGCAAGACAAACAAATCTCCCAGCCCAAGAACTCCAAACTATCCATATTTCTTGGCCATTCGTAGTATGGGGGCTCGACATGGTCGGGCCTTTCAAGAAAGCGCTAGGAGGGTTCACACATATATTCGTCGCAGTTGACAAGTTCACTAAGTGGATTGAGGAAAAACCTGTTGCAACTATAACAGCAGCACGAGCAAAGGACTTCATCATGAGTATACTATACCGATTCAGGGTCCCTAACCGCATCATCACCGACAACGGTACTCAGTTCACGGGCGGCGTATTCCAAGACTTCTGCGAAGATTTCGGCATCAAGATCTGCTATGCATCTGTGGCATACCCATGGAGCAATGGGCAGGTCGAGCGAGCCAACGGTATGGTCTTACAAGGCATCAAGGCCAGGATATTCGACCGACTACAACCATACGCGGGCCGGTGGGTACAAGAACTCCCATCTGTTCTCTGGTCTCTCAGAACCACGGTTAGTCGGGCAACAGGGCAATCCCCTTTCTTCTTGGTCTATGGTGCTGAGGCTATGCTACCGACAGAGTTACAGTTCGGCTCTCCGCGAGTCTGAGCTTACTCAGAAGACGTCTCAAACAATACCCGACTGGTCGACCTAGATCAATTGGAAGAAGCAAGGGACATCGCAACAATCCAATCGGCAAGGTATCTTCAAGGCCTACGTCGCTACCACAATCACAATGTCCGTGGCCGTGCCTTTTTGGTCGGGGATCTCGTCTTGAGAAAAATACAAACCACCAAAGACAGGCACAAATTATCCCCACTTTGAGAAGGGCCGTTCCTTATAGCCGAGGTCACGCGGCCAGGCGCCTACCGATTGAAGACCAAGACAGTGTCCTCATCAGCAACTCATGGAATATAGAACAGCTACGTCCTTTCTATACCTGAGCTTTATACTTTATCATGTGTACAGTTTTCTCTGACTCACTACGCCGCTTGTATCAACCGAGTAGTGAGTCGGGGGTTGCATGTATTATATGTGTTTTGTCAATAATATACGAGCTTGTCTTACTCTAGTTATGAAGCCTTGCTACGACTGTCACGTTTGCCCGAGTGCACTTTCTTACAGTGAACGATTTTATTAAGTTCCGACAGACTAACTCGGCGTAGACTACACATTCGAGTAAAGCTAATGACAACTGGGTAGTAATTCAAGGCTTGGCGGCACTGCACATATATTTACACATTTTTTGCACAAAAGTTTATATATACCGACTACATGATATATTACTCTTACAGACCCAGGTCTCGGGTGATTATCTCAGCAGTCGGCCTCGCCCGGGCTATCAGCTCTAGCGCCTCCTCGGGCGTCGTCTCCTCGGCAAACCCCTCCCCGATGGCTTCAATGTCTGCCCTTGGGTAGATTGATTTGGTCATCGCCAGGGTTTGGGCCACGCCGGCAATGACATGCTCATCCGAGTACTTCTTCAAGGCACTCGGTGCATCCTCAAGACGCGCCTCTACTTGGGGGATCCTGCTACAATTGGTTCCCACAGGGTTGGGATCTATGAGGTCAAGGAGCCCTTTCACGGACCCGACAAGGGCTTCCCGTGACTCCCTGATGACTCTTATCTCCTCTGTGTAAAACCGATATTGGGCCTGGACATTGGCTCTCATGTCTGTCCGGGTCCACCGGCAAGTAAACTTGTCAGGCTCGGTTGCAAATGGAATGACTAATGGATTGGTTAAGATCACGGTCAGGTTGGGGACTTACTTTCGTAGTCGGCCTCCCACTTGGCTACGGTTTTCTCCAGTTCGGCTTTTTCTTCACCGAGCTTGATGGTGGCCTCTTTTAACTCGGCCTTTTTCCGTTCGAGCTCAGCGTTGGCCTCTGTCAGGTCGGCCTTGACCTTCTCAAGCTCGGCCTTGGCTTCTTTAGCCTCCTTCAGCTAGGCTTCCCCCTCTGTTCGGGTCTTTAACTCGGCTTCGAGGGCTGCACGACAGATTAGTCATGGACTCAACCTTGCGGCCAAGACGCAACTGGGTAGTCGGGAACAACACAGCTGGAGAAATACATCAAGAGTTCAGTCGGGAAGACGCATTCGGGGGACTTACCTCTGATCTTCGCGGCTTGGGCCCAATTTTCATCCCTGAGCTGGGTGGCGGCATCCTTCAGCCAAGCTTCCCTTCCCGCGTGGCACTCCTCCATCTCGGCCTTCAATGCCCTAAGCTGCTCTAATTCCACGAGGTGGGGGGCCATTTCGACTAGGATCTCAATCATCTCCTCATTGCGATCGACAAGTTTCTGCTCAGGGAAAGAATAAGTCAAGAGTGGAGTCAGATGTCAAAACAAGAAGACCACCACGACTCTGCCACAAGAATTATACCCCAACTCCCTGGGACCTGGTGATGGCGGCACGAAGCAAGCTTTCGCGTTCCCTTCTTGCCGCGGCCTCATCAAGCTTGAAACTCTTCACTGTTCCGTCAGCCGCCGTCCAGGTGAACGTCCGAGGGAGCCTACACGGAGGAGCTTCAATCCGAGGAAGGTTCGGGATCTCCGGTGGCAGCGACGATGACGACAATGACCATGATGGAGACGGGGTCCCGGCCCCCACATTGGCGTCCTCTGCGGCCTCAGGGGTCGACTCGGGGGCTCCGACAACGGCCTCGGCAGCGGGCGTTGGCTCAAGGGCTGGGGCAGCAACCTCAGCAACTACTCCTTGGTCGGGTGGCACCAGCGACCCCGCGGTCGGGACCACCTCAGTCTCCGTGACTAGGCTGGCCACCGGCTCAGCGAGTGTGCTCATAGGCGCCGGCTCGGCTAGGGCGGGCTCTTCAAGAGGAGCGGTCGGAGCGGTCTCCTTGAGATCGATATCGGCACGCTTCCTGCATGGCAAAACAGACACCGAAGTACCATTGCAATAGACGAGAATCTCAGAAGATCCGGAGCAGCATACCTCTTGGAGAACTTCAGTCTCCCGCCGGGCGATCCGGGTCCCTATGGAGTGCTGCGCCCGGTTGTCGGCCTGGTCGGCGAAGCAGTCGGTGGCGGCGTGGCAACTGGAGGTGACCCCGTCGGTGGCGTGGCCGACTCAGACACCCATGTGCTTGGCGGCGCCTGCTCGGACTGCATACTCGGCGGGGCTTTTGCCGGGCTTGGCAACGTCGAGCTTGGCCGTATTGATCCCAACCTGGGACTTGATCGCCTGGGCACCGCGGCGGCGGTGTCCTTTATCTTCAGGCCTCCAACCACGACACGCGGGGTCATGGCCCCCTCGCCCCGATATAGAACAGGTTTTTTCCTGGCTCTCTTGGAGTCGGGCTGGGCAGCAGGGGGCTCCTCAGCCTCTTCTTTGATTTGATGGCCAACAACGGGCAAGAGTCCTCATCGAGCTCCTCGCACCACTACAGATGAATCAACAAAATACATCACACTATGCCGGGCAATCATACATACAAGTCCACAGGCATTCATCACAGAAGAAGGACAAAGATTACCTTGGAACGGGGCCGAAGGAAGCTATAGGCCGCAATCCGGCGATTATCATCTTCGGTCGCGATCACCCCTTCGGAGAAGTAACCAAACAGGGTCTCGGTCACCGTGCGCTTGTCGGCCGACTCATTGCTTACTCGGTCATGGTCATTTTTGCCCTTAAAGGCCCAGCCGAATGCGCTCCTCAGCTTCAGCGGCTGGATGCGTCGAGTCAGGAAACGGTGGGCCACCCAAGGTCCAGTCAGGCCAGCTTTCTTAAGGTCATCTAATTTCCCCAACAATTGGTGCACTTGCCCCATCTCCTCAAAGGTTGGATCTACTGACCAACTTGGTAAAACTACCGGCGGCAAGCCGGTGAATGGACGCAAGGAGGGAGCCAGATCTGCGCAATAGAACCACTCCTTATGCCAGCCTTTCAAGGAAGATTTCAAGGGGAGATCAAGATATGTTTTCTTCCTATCACTCCTCAACTAGAGACCAGCCCCCCAAATCACATTGACATTATTCTTAGAGGGCTGGGGTTTGATGTGGAACAGATGCCTAAAGAAATTAAAGTGGGGTTCCACACCCAAAAAACACTCGCAGAGAGTAACAAATATGGAGATTTGAAGAATCGAGTTGGGATTCAAATTCACCAACTCCAACCCATAGAAGTCAAGGATGCGGCGGAAGAAATCAGAAGAGGGAAGGCACAAACCCCGATCGAAAAAAGAGGCAAAAACTACTGTTTCGCCAGATTGGGGATTTGGGACCGACTCACCCTTAGCCGGCCGCCAACGGATCACCTCCTGACTAGGCAACTTCAATTCACTCTCCAGCAACCTCAGTTTCACCGAGCCGCAATCCGAAGTCAGCCAGGCATTCCCCAGCGCACCCGCAAGATCCGAAGCTTTCAGCATGGTGGGGAGCGGAAAGATTTGGGGGAAAAGCGAATTGGGGGCTTGGAACAGACGAAGCGGACTGGAATCGCCCGAGTTCGAGCAGGGAACAGCAGCAGCAGCTAACCCTAGCTGAGCAAAAGGCAAAATTTGGGCGTGGAGACGGAAGACGAAACGATTGGCTGATTTGGGGAAGACGAAGGAATCTTTTTCTCTCTCCTCGTTATTTATAGAGCTTGTGCCGACTAAACAGGCTTGGGCCTACACAGTCGGTGTTGGGCCACCAAGATATGAGTTCCTACAGTAGCCTACTCCATGTGGGCCACCCGCAGGCTGAGTTGAAATTATAGCGCTAGTGCTACTAACAGGAGCCGATGAGGTAAACAGATATGCTTCGTGACAGCCTTATTGCTAAACATATATTTTTGGGTATCTGTTTTATCCACAGGTCTCGAGGATATATCCTTACAAGGAACACAAGCTGGTCTTCATTAAAATTGGGGATGCAGGTATCTTTCTCGACTACACCTGACCACGCCGTGGATTTATTGTCATAAAAGTGGTACTCGGCCTATATGCTTGGCCAATAGTTGCCATGAGCAACATTATTCCAGCCGACATGACGCTGAAGAGTCTAACTTTTGAGTAGTGCACTACTCGGGAGAGACTATAAACATATTCCCGCTGACATGACGCGGAGGAATCTAACCTCTGGGTGGGACGCCACTCGGAAAAGACTATAAACCCCTCTTTTCCGGCTGACATGACGCTGAAGAGTCCCATATATGAGTAGCACCCTACTCGGCAAGACTATAAACACATATTCCAACTGACATGAAGTTGAAGAGTCCTACATACGAGTAGTTCCTACTCGGCAAGACTATAAATCATATTCTAGTTGACATGATACCGAAGAAGTCTCATATACCAGTAGTAATCTACTCGGGAAAGACTTCCAGGTTAAAGATCTTTGACTTTATGTTTAATTGTCTTCACAATTAAGCACAAAGTCGGGGGCTATACCTAATAGGTGCGCCTATTCGGCGCACACTATTCATATATCTCCATGAAGCCCTTCATAGCCTCGCTGCCAGCTGACATGAAGCAGGACTCAGGAAAAAGAAGCACTTGGACAAAAGAGTACTCGGGAGCATTGCACTCGGGCAATCTTCACCGTGGAGGATGAGCACTCGGTATCAACTGTGACTCAACTATGAAGGTCTCAGGGGCTACTGTGGAGGCCATGGCCCCGGGTACCTCACCACCAGCATATGGGCCACTTAGATAGAGGATGGGCCGAATTATGTAATTAGAGATAAGATAGCACCCGGCAGGCTTTACCTTGTATGATAAGGAAAACAATCTTAGTCGGATAAGTTTCTATCTCTAAGAAGGAAATCCCTTGGCCATATCTGGCTGGGATCCTTATCATGTACCCCTGTCCCCTAGTATATAAAGGGAGGCAGGGCGCCCCATGAGGGCACGGAAGATCATTGATCGACATAACCTCTCAGAGGAATAACACCACAACTGGACGTAGGGTATTACCTCGCATCGAGGGCCTGAACCAGTATAAAATCTCTTTGCGTTCCTCTGCAATCCACCGAGTTTCCCCTTGCCGAGTAACCCTATAGTTCTATTGCCGATGTAAAACATCGACAAAGATTGACGATCTCTCCCGTTCTTGGCCCAACCCAGGCTGGCTAAAGGCCTAGCGCGAGTCGAACGCTGAAGGAAAGAGTTGTCCCAATGCTCGGTGAAGTGAAGGACTGCCGCAGTAGATCGTTGAAGGAGATTACGGCGTCCTATGGGCCGACTGGCACAACGTCGGCTGGCTCCTCGGTCGGTTGGATTGGATCCGCTTCGGCCAAGGTAAGGTTACCGATCTGGTCGGCGTTGAAATCAAGGCTTCCGAAAGAGACTATGTCTCCTAGGGAGAACTTGTCGCCGTCGATTCTGGTTGCTGGATCCATCGAGCTTGTAGATGTGAAACTTGCCGGGGCCCCTACCTGGTGTGCCAACTGTCGATGTTTTACACCGGCAATAGAACTATAGGGCTACTTGGCAAGGGGAAACTTGGTGGATTGCAGAGGAACGCAAAGAAGATTTTATACTGGTTCAGGCCCTCGATGTGAGGTAATACCCTATGTCCAGTTGTTGTGTTATTCCTCTGAGGGGTTATGTCGATCAATGATCTTCTGTGTTGTTCTCTGCCCTCAAGGGGCGCCCTGCCTCCCCTTATATACTGGGGGGCCGGGGTACAGGATAGGAATCCCTGCCGGATACGGCCAAGGGATTTCCTTCTTAGAGATAGATCTTACCCGGCTAAGACTGTACACTCCTTATTATACAAGGCAAAGCCTACCGAGTGCTATTATATCTCTAACTACAAGACTCGGCCCATCCTCTATCCGAGTGGCCCATATGCTTGTGATGAGGTACCCGAGGCCCATGGCCTCCACAGAAACCTTCTCCAAGCAGGATGAGCAATCGGCGTCAGCTGTGACTCAACTATGATGATCTTAGGGGCTACTGTGGAGACCATGGGCCCCAGGTACCTCATGGGAAGCTTTGTGGCCACTTGGATAGAGGAAGGGCCTAATCCTATAATTAGGGATACAATAGAACTCGGTGCATATTACCTTGTATAATAAGGAAAGGATATAGTGCTAGTTAGGTACGTTGTATTCCTAGAAGGAAATCCCTTGGTCAGAGTCCGACTGGGATTCCTATCATGTAACCTCACCTCTTCAGTACATAAGGAGGGGAGGGGGCCCCTTGGGGCAAGCAGAACGATCTCATTAGAGAAACCTCAATGGCAATACACCACAGCTGAAAGTAGGGTATTACCTCACCTTGAGGACCTGAACCACGATAAATTATTTCGTGTTCCTTTGCAATCCATCAAGTTTAAGTCTTATGAGTAGCCCCATATAATCATTGCCGATACAAAACATCGACAGATGTCCTTTTGTACTTGCCGCCCGGCATTGTGCAATTGACGGTTACCGCCTGAGGATGGTATGGAAGACAGCTGCAGTGTTGGCGAGGCCAAGTGAGGAGCTGATGATCTCATCTCCCCTAGATCCAATCCCGACTAGTGCTAAGCCGTGTCCAAGTTGAACCCTAGGAAAGTGAGTTGCCTCTGGTCATTTAGATCGTGGTTGTTGCCGAAGCATGTTGTTAAGGATTGCCGTAGCGCTATTGAGGCCAATCGGCACATAGTTGACCAGATCTCCCCAGATCGGTTTGTCTCCGACTCGGAAAGAGAGAGATTGCCACAGACGTCAACGAAAAAGTCGAGGCTCCTGAATCGGAAGGCCTTCTAGGGAGCGCAGGTGATGCCAGCAACTTCAGAGATTGGATTCATCAAGCTTGTCGAGATGATCTCGGCACTTCCCCCTACCTAACGCGCCAACTGTCGATAATTTGTATCGGCAATAGTGAACACGGGGCTATGTGTTTTACCTAAAAATAGATAGATTCAAAAGACAAGAAGATTTAGATAGATTCAGGCCCTCAACAGGAGGATTGTTTTCGCTTATGTATGAGTTGTTCCCCGAGGGGGCTCCCTGCTCTCCTTATATAGATCGAGGGGCGAGGGTTCCCTTATATGGCCTAGGATTCTCTTATCTGTATGTAGAATACGGCTAGGATTATATCCATTTCCTTGTCGTATAAGGTAACATGAAGCCGAGTTCTACTCTATCTCTAATTACATGGGCCGGCCCACCTCCTATTCGAGTGGTTGTGTTTACCTTCTCTAAGGGTACCTAGGACCCATGTCGTTAACACAGATACTACTCATCCTACATGTTTATAGTGCATGGCCCAGATCTGGATACGCATAACAGGAACTCAGGTCATGAGCCTATCTCCAACGTTGGGAACTGTACCACTCGGCCAGGATGCTTAAAAAAATGGATGTTAACCACTCAAGTTTCTCTTGGACAATCAAATTGACACCATTCAAAGATTGGGTACTACAACAACTACTTGGTATGCCCCAAGTGGGCCGCCAACTAAGTACTCACACTAGTAAGGACTCATATACCATCTCTGCTTCAGTACACCCAATGAGGGCCGACAGTCGACCATTGGCACCAGTCGAAGTTTAGGTACCACTCTGCTAGATAGGGTACTCCCCATGAGGGTTGCCTGTCGAATCCTATTCTAATGCATGGTTTGGGTACCTTATTTGGCCACAACTCTGCCAGGTTGAGTACGGCCCACCATGGTCGCCAGCTGAATCCTGTGCTAGCATAGTGTTCACATACCAATTTGGGTAAAACACAGTGTGCTCCACGATGGGCCAAAAGTCTGGCACCGCATTAGTTGGGGTTGAGCGTCGTACGATACAATTACGGACTGGGTTGTGAGGTTATGCTCTATGCGAGCCGACAGCTAGTCATCACAAAGTGGGATGCACATGATGTCAAATCAGTCCCATATACTCAAGTGTTACTTTAGAGGTGTTTGGAGCGTTTTCATTGGGGCAGTACAACTCAAAAACATATAAGTTCACAAGCATGGTGTCAAATCACTCCTATATGCACAAATGTTTCTTTAGATGTGTTTCGAGCATTTTCTTCGGGGGCGGTACAATTTGCGAATAATATTAGTTCAACGAGTGGTGTCAAATCACTCTCATAAGCTCAAAAGTTATTTTAGATGTGTTCCGAGCGTTTTCTTCGGGGGCAGTACAACTCACAAGGAATATAAGTTTGCAATGAATGGTGTGAAAACACTCTGATATGCTCAACGATTACTTCAGATGTGTTTTGAGCATTTTCTTTACATGCCCTACAACTCGCGAAAAATATAACTTCACAATGAATGGTTTCAAATCATTCCTGTAAGCTCAAGTGTTACGTTAGAGGTGTTTCAAGCGTTTTCATTGGGGTGGTATAACTCGCAAAAAATATTTGTTCGCAACGAGTGGTGTCAAATCACTCCCATTTGCTCAAATGTTATTTTAGAGGTGTTTCAAGCGTTTTCTCCTGGAGCGGTACTCCTCACGAAAAATATAAGTTCGCAACTAATGGTGTCAAATCACTCCCATATGCTCAAATGTTAAAACTTAGAGGTGTTTTGAGCATTTTCTTTACAAGCCATCTAACTCGTGAAAATATAAGTTTTCAATAAATGTTGCCACATCACTCCCATATGCACAAAATTTACCTTAAGGGAGTTTCAAGCATTTTCTTTACATGTCATCCAACTCTCGAAAAATAAAATTTTGCAACAAATGTTGCCAAATCACTCCCCTATGCATAAAATTTTGATTTGGGGAGTTTGCAGCATTTTCTTCAAGAGTGGTACAACTTGCTAAAAATTGGAGCATTTTCATTGGGAGCGGTACAACTCGCGAAAAATATCAATTCCTAAAGAATGGTGTCAAATCGCTCCTATATGCTCAAATATTACTTTAGAGGTGTTTTTACCGTTTTCTTTACATGCCAGCCAACTCACAAAAATATAAGTTCTCAACAAATGTTGCCAAATCACTCCTATGTGCACAAAATTTACCTTAAGGGAGTTTCAAGCATTTTCTTTACATGCCATCCAACTCGCGAAAAATAAAAGTTGGCAACAGATGTTGCCAAATCACTCCCCTATGCATAAAATTTAGATTAGGGGAGTTTCAAGCGTTTTCTCTAATACCATCCAACTCGCAAAAAATAAAAGTTTGCAACAAATGGTACCAAATCACTCTCCTATGCATAAAATTTACATTAGGGTAGTTTCAAATGTTTTCTTTACATGCCATCCAACTCATAAAAAATAAAAGTTTGCTACAAATGTTGCCAAATCATTCCCATATGCACAAAAGTTACTTATGCGAGTTTCAAGCGTTTTCTTTGCATGCCATCCAACTCGCAAAAAATATAAGTTTGCAACATATGATGTCAAATCACTCCCATATGCACAAAATTAACCTGATGTGAGTTTCAAGCGTTTTCTTTGTGACGCCAAAAAAAAAGTAGCGCGCAAGAAGCAACATCTTCAGAAGTAGAGTGCAACGCCAAAAAACATGTGAAACATAGTAAAATCTCAGTTGAAACATAATTTGCGAGGCTTCATGAAACATTGAATGTTAATGGTTGAAACATATATATTCATTTCATCAAAATATAATCATCTAAGATCTTGTTTTGAAGATTTAACTACAGTGAATACAACAGTGTAATCGGATCATAGATCAGATAAATAATTTAGGATAAAAATCATTTAAAGCTCATGAATTTGGAGCCTTCTCCTAGTTAAATGCATGCATGCTTGCATGCAGACTTGCAGTGGGTGGCGTTGGTTTTGCATGGGAGGCGCGGGAGTCCAAATGCGCTTCCATGCAGAATTGCAGATGGGTGGCGTTGGTTTTGCATGAGAGGCGTGGAGGTCCGATTTTGTTGGCTCGCGTGGGGTATCCACACGGAAGAAGTATTGTAAAAAATAATAATAATCCAACATAAAATTTGATGCAGAGGTGGAAGTGAAACCCTAACCAGCCGAATTCCGCCGGTGCATTGGGGTGGGGTCTGATCGCTTGTGGTGAGGGAGTTGTTGGGGACGTGTGTAGGTTGGTGGCGGTGGAGCTACGTGCTAAGGTTGTTGTTGGAAGAAGGGAGGAGAGGGGTTGGTCACAAGCTAGGCCGCCGGAGACTACGGTGGTGACGATAGGGAGGGCATGGCGCTGTTGCGGAGGCTGTTCCACCGGAAGCCACCGGATCGACTCCTCGAGATCGCTGACCGTGTCTATGGTATACCCATTCTACCTCCTCATCTTCCTTCTACAATGTTTGTCCGCTTTTGAAATGCTAGGGGAATTAGGGGAAATGCTGAGGGAACATGCGAGGGTTAGGGGGCAAGGAATTGGTAGAATTGCATAATGTGTTGTTGATTCTACCTTTAGAAATGAAGCTGCTTTGTACAATTTCCCTCAACGACACATTGCATACTATCAAACTATATAATACAGTATGATGGATTATATATGTTTTAGACTGCATATAATTTTTACTCCAAATTCATTATGTAAATAACAGCTAATTCCATATGTGATAACTTAATAGATGACTTGCTAGTGTTGTACAGTGTTGCTAAAATGTTTGCTAAGATTCCCTTCTCAATCCAATTTGACTTGAAGAGAAAATGATTGGCATGTTTAATGCTTGCAGTATTCGACTGCTGCTTCTCTACAGAAACCATGGAACAATTTGAATACAAGAATTATCTGGACAACATTGTTTTGCAACTTCGTGAGCAATTTGCAGATTCTTCATTAATGGTATTCAACTTTAAAGATGAAGGAAAAAGTCTGGTTTCAGGCTTGTTCTCCCTTTATGGTATCACAGTTAAAGACTACCCCTGCCAGTATTTAGGATGTCCATTGCTTCCTTTGGACATGGTCCACCACTTCCTAAGGGTGAGCGAGAAGTGGCTTATGCTTGAAGGGCAGCAAAACTTTCTGCTCATGCATTGTGAGAAAGGTGGATGGCCAGTTCTGGCATTTATGCTTGCAGGTCTTCTTCTATACAGGAAACAATATAATGGGGAGGAAAGAACTCTAGTCATGGTTTACAAACAAGCACCTAAGGAACTTCTTCAGATGTTAACAACATTAAATCCACAACCTTCCCATCTTCGATATCTACATTACATATGCAGAATTCATGATGAGATGGAATGGCCTACACAGCCCATTCCTTTTACTTTGGATTGTGTAATTCTTAGTGCAGTACCAAATTTCGATGGAGTAGGTGGTTGTAGGCCAATAGTTCGTGTATATGGGCAGGATTTTCTGACTGTTGACAAAAGTTGCAATGTTATCTCACCACCATTAAAGGCTAAGAAACATGCTAGGCATTACAAACAGGTATTACTAGTCCCAGTTTACAATTCAATCGTTCTTCTGATGTTTTAGTTACTATTGAACTGTTGTTGCAGGCAGACAACGTATCGGTGAAGTTAAATGTTGGATCATGCGTGCAAGGAGATGTTGTCCTTGAATGCTTGCATGTAGATGATACCCTAGAAGATGAAAAATTGATGTTCCGAGTGATGTTCAATACATGTTTTATCCAGTCTCACATTCTGCCATTGAAATTTGAGGACATTGATGTCTCCTGGGATGCTGAACAACGGTTCAACAAAAATTTCAAAGCAGAGGTAGGCATCCTTCTCTTGTGTCCATGGGTAAAATTATTTTCACGTTAATCAAATGTAATTGTAAATGCATCCCTGAACCAGGTACTCTTTTCAGAGTTTGATGGTGAGTCGGATGCATCCACTGAAGGTATATTTGACTATGACGATGAGGTGGAAGTTGGCTCTACCGATGAGTTCTTTGAAGCAGAAGAAATTTTCAGTAATTCTGACTCACAAGAGGGGCAGAGAGATGCTGACATCCTTTCTACAGCTTCTACAGAGAGTACTCCAAGTGCTGAACTAATGAAAACTGCACCCTTTTCCGATTTTGAGGTGGAGATTGGCCTTAATGGTTCACAAGAAAATAAAATTGATGATATGGTTTTGTCATTAGAAATATCAAATGATAAAAGTAAATGTACATCTGTTGAAGGAGATATTATGCACAACAACATAACTGGATTAGTGAGCTCAAATTCAGCCATTACAACAAATGGAGACAGAAATACTAGAAATCCACGTTGTTCTACTTACAGAGGTAAAGAGGATGCCTGCATATTAGAAAACAACAATTCCCAAAATATAACTGTGGATTCAAGTGAAGACTTGGGGGTAGAAAATGTGTTGGTCAAAGAGGTGATTATATTAGAAACTAATAGCCCAAAGGATATACAGATGATCAAAGAGGTTATAATATCTGAAGTCACAACTTCAAAACCAGTAATGGAGGTAGATACAATGGAAATCGTGTTAGGTGATGTGGTCCACAATTCTGAAACCATTGCACTGACAGAGGCTAACAATAGGGAAGAAGTTCAGGTTGCTGTAAAGCAGGATGAGGAAGATAATCTTGTCGAAGAATGCATTGTTTATGACAACGGCATTATGATCAAACAAGAAAAGGATATCAAGAAAGAAAAATATAACATCAATTCCACAAATGAGAATACCAGGGTGGAGCTTCTATTAATAGAGAAACCAAATTTGCATAGCATGGCATATCAGGATTTAAATTCTCCCCAGCAAAAGACTGTACTACTCAATGTTTCCAATAGTAATTGTGTTGAGGAACAAACAGAGGGAATCGGGGCTTCAATATCAAATTCAATTGGTCATCCCTCTAAGGGGTTTCTGACTTGTGCCAACACAAGTACAGTTGCAATTGAATCAGCTCAAGTGGTGCTAAAGAGAAAACCTTTTCTTCCTTTGTCAACATCTAATCTTTTTTCTCCATTATCCCCTAGGCGTAATTTGCTTCGTTCAGCATCTATAGATTTATCCTTTCTATCTCAATTGCAAATAGAATTGAATCAACACCCAATTCCATGTACAAGTAGAAGAGATGTTTTCACTTCATCTTCCGTACCTCCACTGCACCCACCATTTACATCACTAGGAACATCAAAAGTATCATCTCTAGTACACCCCTCTCTACGACCACTTAGAACTGTTTCATCTCTACCTCAATCTTCATTTGAAGAATATCTAGATATCTCCCCTCCTTCTCCAACGTTTCATGAAAAATATCAACATTTTAACCCTCATCCTCCCCTACTACCACCACATTGGCAGCTTCAGTCAGCAAAGACACAAGAAAATGACGATAGACATCCATGTACTCTATCTTTTCTTCCTTTACCTCCTTACAACAAGTATGCCCACCACCCTCCACTCCCACCACCGCCACCTCCTCCACCACCAGATGTTCCTCACACTGAAAATAATTCAAGCACCCTAACCTCTAAACATCAACAAGGAATAGCTGAATGGCCTTGCTCCTCTAGTTCTTGTAGACAAACTATTCTCAATTCACATGGTCTGTCTCTAACTTTACCTTGCAAAAGTAGTATAGATACAATAAATTTCTCCAGAGTAGCCTCCAATTTTAGAGATACCAAAGTAGTATGTAGACAAAATATACTATCTAGTATGGATGCTCCAACTAATAGTGAAGACACAAAACCTACCTTGATGGTATCACATTCTTTATCTCCAAAAATACCTCAACATGGTACACCACCTTCACCTCCACCTGCATCACAGTCTCAACTAAAGGTGCCAATTCTATGCAAGGATAGTGAATTAGTACCACTAGTATATTCAAAGTCTCCAAATTATCCATATAATGAACTAGCAATGTCACCGGAGCAGCAGCATCCCTCTCTTGGAAGACATGAAGAAACTGAGGTAGCATCAACCCAACCATCTAGTGTTGTTGAGTTATCTTCATCACACTATTCTGAATATACAAATCAACATATGTCCATCAGTATTGAAGACAAAACTCCAATCCTCTTGACCTCCATACCTATAGCAGCACATGCCGAATCCCCAAGTCTTGCTGTAACAAATGAACCTTCATGTTCAAATTATGTAAAGGAAGTACCCGAGGAACCACTTTTGGATCAACCAACATTATCAATTCCTTTGAAAGCATGCAAGGAGGAGTTATTGCAGTCTAAAATGATCAACAGAACCTTACCCTCTACAATTCATAGTAAAGAAAATGGAGGCATTCCAATTCCACCCCCTCCACCTCATCTATGTAGTAGGTATGGAGGAATTTCGCCAGTAAAATTCTTTCTAGGGTGTGAATTGATTTTGCTTCCACCACTTATCCCTCAACCTCCACCCCCACCCCCACTAGCACCATTTCCATTGGCTTCACCTTCATCCTCAACGTTGCCTCCAGTTTTACTTCAACTGTCATCCCCTATAAAAAACACACCTTCTTCTCTACTACCTAGAGGACTTGTAGCACATTCATGTTTATCTCCATTCGCATCTTCTCTAAAAGAACATTCAAAAACTCTACCTCGTTCCCCTCCTACACCTTTCCCCAAAGAATGGTTGCCAACTCCATCTCTAACTCTACCCCCTAATCATCCATCTTTTCCTAGAAAACATGCAATTACATCTTCTTCTTCTCCTCGTTCTCCTTCTCCTCCACCACCACCACCACTTCTTGCTAAAGAACATGAAGTAGTTCTTCCTTCACCTACAAGACATGTTGTAGTACCTACATCCCCAACACCACCTCCCTTTGGAGGACATCCATCAACTTTTCCTCCTTCTAGCCAAGATCTAACAACTTCACCTTATTCTATTTTTGAGGATCATACAAAAAGAGCTGCTAAAATTCCGTTACCGCCACCACCGCCTAACGGTAACCATGGAATTTTGCCTCCAACTTCTACTGAATGGATTGATGCTGGTACTCAATCTCCACCATTATGTCTTTTTGAAGAGAAAAGACGTCCACATCATCCTCCAGAAGGGCTGACAAGTGCTCCACCGCATTATCTTCTTGGGGAAAATGGAGTTGCTCCACCGCCACCCCCACCGCCCCCACCGCCCCCTCCGTTGAGTGAAACTACTGTAATAAGATTTCAAGGTGGTGCTACACCTTTGCCACCACCTCCGGGAGGATATGGAGAGCTGCCACCGCCACCTCCTCCCAGAGTTGGTGTGTGAGGGCTCCACCACCTCCTCCTCCACCTAGAGGAATCGGACAAGTTCCTCTTTCACCTCCTGTTGGAGGGCTAGGAGGACCTCCAGCACCACCACCTCCAGCTGGATTTCGTGGTGGAGCACCGCCTCCCAACGGACATGGAGGTGTTGCGCCGCCACCTCCACCTCCAAGAGGGCACGGCGGAGTAGGTGCCCCCCTCCCCCTCCAGGGGCACCTGCTCCTCCAATGCTTCCTGGTGTGCCTGGTGGTCCTCCTCCACCTCCTGGTGGAAGAGGTATGCCTGCTCCACCTAGTGGGAGAGGTGTAGTAGGACATGGACTTGCTTGTTCCTTGGGGCCAAACTCATCTTCCACAGCAAGGAGGTCAACTCTAAAACCACTACATTGGGTCAAAGTAACAAGAGCAATGCAAGGGAGTTTATGGGCAGAAATACAAAAGCAAGCAGATGCTAATAGTACCCTCTATTCTTTTTAGTTGTTTGATTGCCCGAAAATATAACTTCTCTACTTCTTTCACCACAGTTACAATGAAAAATGTTATATTGGTGCAAACTCTCTGTTGTCTCAATTTATTTCTCATATCATAATTTTTAATAATTTTACTAACTAGCAGTATCATGTATGTAGCCATTCTGAATTTGATGTGAAAGAACTGGAGTCTCTTTTTGCTGTTGCTCCAAAGATGAAAGGTGGCTCAAAATCAGATGGAGCTGGCAAATCTCTTGGATCAAAACCTGACAAAGTTCATCTGGTAACTTACTCTAACACGTTAATATGCTAGATAGATAACACTACCCATACTTTTGTTTAATCTATTGATATGCTAATGAATTACTTAATTCCATAGAAGTGTAGTGTGTACCGAATAATTACTTTCCTTTTAGAAGATAAATATTCTATACAGTTGTAGAAAAGCTCATTATCATATGCAATTTTGAAATGTGTTAAAAATGTGTTGGTAACTTTGGTGTCAACCAACATTTTACAGTTCTCCACTTTATTCTGATAGGCTAGAGTCTTAGAAAAGGCATGCACATGTATTTGCAGCAGCTTCTCATTAACTAAGCTATGTTCTTGTGTGTAGTCTCAGAGAAAAAAAGGAAAATCCATATTTAATATGATCATCCGATATTCTTTTTGGTTGAATAATCCATGGATAGTGTTTTTCTTCCATATATTTCTTAACTCACTTAACTCTCTATCAATGATCTTCGGGAAAATAAAACAGGTGGCTTTTCATACTGAGCTTGTATCTGTAGTTCAGATATAGCTAATTCACATTATGCTTTAGCTTCTCTGTGACAATAAAACATGCCCTTCATTTCTGGTGTCAGTTTTGTTGTCTAAGAGTTATCTTGGTGTCTTTGAAATCACAGATTGATATAAGACGAGCCAATAATACAGAGATCATGTTAACTAAAATCAAAATGCCACTCCCTGATATGATGGTAAGGCATCTTGCATTTCTTTCTTGCCTTTCTTGAAGCACAATAAAAGGACAAAAGGCGAGGTCATTAATTGCTTTGTTCCTGGTTAATAGTGTATAAGTTTCTGCTATAGTGATTGAATAGTTGCCATTGGCTATTATTTCCTTGCCATAGAATTGTTCCTTGCTGTAAAATTGCATGCATAGACCTTAGCATTGATACAAAATCCAACATAGCTTGTTTTAAACCAGTTTTGCTGAATTTACAATCTGTAGATTGGGTAGCTGACCAAAATAAATCGTCAATGGAGTTTAGGAAAGTTTCGTATTTGCCGTTGGGTTCTCCCACTGGCAAGTGGGGTGTCAGCCGGCATGTAAGTGATAAATTAAATGGCAAACACAAAATCATAATTCGTCTCAGCCACTAAAGTGGAATTTCCTACCTGTATATTTGGAACTTTTTGGGTTTTCCTTCTGACAAGTTGGAGACAACCCGGTCAAAACTGCATCCAATGGCCAGTAACTGCAGTGTTTGCGATATGTGAAGGCCGAACACTCCTGCTAGTTTTAGGTAGTTTTGAAAAACTGGACAGTAACGCCCCTATCAACTACTACAGTTGCACTGATTTATGTTGAATATTTTCAAGTCAATCTGCATGCACTTCAAAGCTTTGGAGTTTGGATTGAAAATGTGTTCTTCAAATGGTTCAACTATTGCATATTGGGTTGGCCTACTTATGTTTCAACCAAATGCACCGTATTTAGTCCATTTTCCAGGAGCTGAGTTCTATACCCTGTAACCATTTGCATTTTAGGCCCAGAATCACCTCCGTTTGATGAAACTCACTTCATGACTAAAGCTACTTCACTGTTAAGAATCATTCAGGTTTTAGGGGAAATTTGCTCAAAAGGCACTCCCATTTTTTAAATGACTGACACTAGTAAGGCTTCAAGTTTATCATCAATCTATCAAACATCATTTTTTTCCTTTATATGTTAATCATGTGACTATACATCTATATCTACTTTCTCTACTTATAACAGAGTGCTGCTCTAGCTTTGGACGATTCAGTTCTAGATGCTGATCAATTGGAAAATCTCATTAAATTTTGCCCAACAAAAGAGGAGATGGAACTTCTAAAGGTTGTTTTAAAATTGCCGCTTATATTTTCCTTGCACTCCTTCTGTAATCTTTAATTCTTCTCTTTCTGTGAATATCTTGCAAAAGTAAAGTAAATTATGTTGCACATTTTTCCTAACAGAACTACAGCGGAGACAAGGAAACTCTTGGAAAGTGTGAGCAGGTAAACCTTCATGTTTTTACTTGCATATACTCCAGTTTGAACCAACGTTCATCCATGTTTTGTTTTTAGGATACGAATGCATACTGGGTTCCCACATGATTACTAACTCTTCTCTTGTTATATATTGATTTTTATAATCGTATTTGATTTGGATTGAGGTTATAAACGGCAAATTATGTTTTGTACTTCAATGTTTTTTAGATAATAGAAGCTTTATTGATCTTAGCTAATTATGTTAAGGTGATACAACCGCTCTACTTCAATGTATCTTACTATTCGTCTCTTCCCTGTGCAGTTTTTTCTAGAGCTTATGAAGGTGCCGAGGGTTGAATCCAAGTTTAGGATATTTGCTTTCAAGATTCAATTTCAATCACAGGTCATACGCTGCTGCAATTTTGAGATCCTCCTTATTTAAAATATCCATAGATTTTTCACTATCCACCTTTTCATTTCCCTCTTAGATTAGGGATGTTAGAAAGAATTTGCTGACTGTGTCATCCGCTTGTGAGGAGGTAAATGTTTTAATACACTGAATTTTCTTTTGCATTAAGTATTCATGTTTATCATGTGAGAGCTCATTTCCAATATACCAATCAGCTCAGAGGCTCTGAGAAGTTAAAGGTCATCATGGAGAAAATTTTGTTTCTTGGAAATAAATTAAATCAGGGAACACCACGAGGTAATGGACTGTAGCCTGTTGATACTATAAATCTTTCAAATAATTTCATTCATGTGTTTAGCTTAAAATCATTTTGCCATTGAGGTTTCTTAAATCTTTCAAATAAATTCATTCATGTGTTTAGCTTAAAATCATTTTGCCATTGAGGTTTCTTGGATAGTTTCTAAGCTCCCTTTTAACAGGGAAAAATATCCAATGATCACCTTACTGTATAGTAACATTTATCATTTACACTGTCAAGAAAATGAGTTATTTCTCTAGGTGCAACATGTCAAACAATTCAGGGCACAGACTGAAATTGTTTTCATTTCAGTTTACTGTATATACAGGATCTGTGGATCACTAAATTGGCACAATAGTTTTAACTTTCTATACCTCGTATTCCCTGTTGAAGAAGAAATGGTTTGTTGTATTACTTTCCTTATCTTGTTGCAGGCCAGGCTCTTGGTTTTCGCTTGGACAGCCTTCTAAAACTTACAGACACCCGTGCAAATAACAGTAGAATGACACTAATGCACTTTCTTTGTAAGGTATGGAGAGAGCTTTCGTACACTACTTGTTCAAAAAAAATCTAGCTGGCATATACAAGATGATGCTCATCTCAAAATGATAACTTTGTCTACATATGCGCATTAGCTCAAATCTCATTCTTTACCTCAAACAAGAGGTTACGTCATTCTAACTATGTCGAGGAAATAAATGGTGATAAACTTCTATATGTGGGTTGTATTCTATGCAAAGTACATTTTGGATGCATTGTATAAATCAATGTTGTTGGGCAAGATAAAGATGAGTCACTTTCCTGCATAATTGTGCTTAAGGTTGGACGTTCTTTTTGGCCATTATGTCGGTTACATCCTCCTGAGCTTTTTGCAGCAGTGAATCGCTGGCCATGGTCGATTTTTCTCCAAAGTTTTAGTTCTTGCAGTAGAATAATTGCGAACGGGCTAGAAATAGAATGTTAGTGCTTGAAAAATTGAAATACTTGGGAGCAAGAGAAGCTGACAAAGACAAACAGTTCTCTCTGTCTCTTTTTTTTTTTTCAATTTGGCATAGCGCTTAATTTTTGGTGGACCTTACGGTGAATTCTTCCCACATGATCTAATGGTGATATTTTGCTTATCACCACATTTCACCCAAAGAGCACCTTGCATAACATACCAACCTTTCATTTATCTACTACCTCTGGTCTGATTAAATGCTCATTTTAGTTTTAGCTTAATGCACATAAGCCAAGAAATAAATTAGTTCTTCAATTTTTACATAGTTTGTCCCCAATCAGTTTTATACCAATAACTCTAACACCACTAATTAGCGATCGGCTGGGAAATTTGGTAGAAAATATTCCCTCGAAAACCAAAAGAGAACAAGTATTTACATTTGTTTTGGATTAGGGAGAGTAGATTTAATCTTTCAAAAAGTTATTCTTCCTAATGAGTGACCGCCCTATTTTTGGAATAAACATGGTTTTTGTAATTAACTCTTTTGTTAAATCTTTTGTTCCCAAGCCAAGTTTAACACTGAAACATAGATTGTGATATGGGTATTGTTTTAAAGATAGGTGGTCGGTATGTGCACATAGATTGTGATATGGGTATTGTTTTAAAGATAGGTGGGCGGTATGTGCAACCCCAATGGGCTATCAAATATTAGAAGCCATCTGACTATTGTTTTTTGTCATGTTTAACTTGTTGTCATCATATTTCTTACTCTGCTCCTCTGATAAAATGTTGATTTTGCTTCTATAATAAGCTTTAATTCTTTTTAACTCAGCGACTGGTTTAAGTGTTCTATCAGGGCCTTGCGGACAAATCACCACATTTACTGGATTTTTATGAGGATTTTGTCAGCCTGGAAGCTGCTTCAAAGGTGTGTAAGTGTGACTAGCACAAAGAACTTATATTGGTAAAATTTATTAGACATTCCGGAGTTACTTTGAACAGTTGCAACTGAAAGCATTGGCTGAGGAGCAGCAGGCAGTTGTAAAAGGGCTGCAGAAGGTTGAACAAGAACTAGCTGCTTCAGAAAGTGATGGGCCTGTCTCTGAGGTTTTCCGCAAGGTATACTTTAATTTCCAAGCTTTTTGGATGCTTTGCGTTTTGTTATGCTTTTCTCAGGTGTTTTCAGCTACTATAGCATATTTTGTTATATCGTCAAGCATATTCCTTACAGTTTCTTTAAGTATGGAAACTTAATAAACAAATATATTTATTGATTCTGTGCAATCTAGACTTTGAAGGAGTTCATTGATGCTTCTGGTGCTGATGTAAGGTCCTTGTCAGCACTATATGCTGAAGTAGTAAGCCATCGTGATTCAACTAGCTTTCAAAACTGTACAATTTAGATTCACCCCCTTTTAACATACTGAGTGCTGACAGGGTAAGAGTGCGGATGCACTGGCATATTATTTTGGAGAGGATCCTGCAAAATGTCCTTTTGAACAAGGTAATATTCAATCTCATTCATTCACTGAAATTGCTTGGGTAGGGTGCGGAAATGCTGAAGGATATGCCTTTTTTTCCTTCCTGGTTATGCATGTAAAGTTCTAGTGCTGTTACCGACATGTGATCATTAGCACACTGAGTGCCACTATGAGAAGTCATAGGCCAATGGTGTGTTTGGACTATTACTTACAATGGTCTGCATCTCCCATTCATCAAGATAACAACCCATATTTCAGTTGTTCTTCCTTAGTTGCAAACAGTAACCCATATTTTCAAGGGCGAAGGCAGGATTTTCTCAAGTACAGGGCTAAGCCATGTAATATAAAATTTTTAGAGAAATACTAACTAAAAATTAGTGTTTTTGCATTGTAATTTTTTGCCACATATGTGGCTTAGGCCCAAGCTGCCCCACACGTGGCTCTGCCCCTGCATAAATACTAAGTAAATCAAACTTGAATTGGGACCAGGGCTCTAGGAAACACTAAGGACTGGCTATAGCTAGCCAAACTGGCTGAAGGCTACATATTGAGTCCTAGCTGGCTTTTCTGATTTGATGACAATTTTGTCCAGTAAAGTTATGGCCGTTTTGGAGTGATCCATGGAGATTCTGGCTGATTTTCAATTCTCCATCAAGTCATGGTAGAGCACTGAACAAAACTAAGGCTTAGAAAATGGACCTTGGGCTGGTGCCATGTGCAGCACATTAGGTCCCATGTAGAAGCAGCAATCAACCTCTTAAAGGGATGGCATACAGCACGTGAATAGTACTCACGTGGTTACTGTTCATGCTTGTTTACTTATTAGCCTTCTTAGCTATTTTTAAATTGAGTTGTAAGTTTCTTCATCCTATCTACATAAGGATGGGGATTGTATGTCTATTAAGTTGGAATAATCAACAGTCTGTATCTCTCTCTTTTCCTTGCCCTTGTGATGTGGCCGCCTCCACAGCATGGCCATGTCACTTGGGTTAAGGACACCTGGACTAAGCCTAACGTACTTATCTTGACCACTGCAGTTATCAGCTAGCAGTGGCAGAGCAGGAATTTTACCTTATGGGATCAATCTCTAGTACTTCATATTTCATTGGGTCAATTTTATAAATTTTAATAGATTTACATATAAAATTACCCCACAGATTGTACGTGGCTCCACCACTGCCAGCCAGTTCCTGCCTGATTTATGAATTATAAGAGTTCTCTTTAAGTGATTGGTTACTTGCTTTCGGCTTCAATCTATGCTAAACTAATTTTCTTTTACATTTTTAAATAAGAGAAGCTGACAATGCTCGTACGTTCTCTCATCTACAAAATAATGGAAATATTAGGTAGTAACAGTGTCCTTTGCTCTTTCTTGTATTGGGAATTCAATAAAATACAGTCACGTCTACTCTTCTGAACTTTGTGGGGTTATATCGGAAAGCACACGAGGAGAACATCAAGCAGATTGAGGCTGAGAAGAAGAAAGCACAGAAAGAGGCTGAAAAGGAGGCAAACCAGGACCGGACTCCTGTAAAGTCTAAAGATGGACTAGTAGACAGATCACCAAGATCACCCTTCAGATGACATCTCCGCCAAAATTTATCCAGTCGTCAGTGTCTTCTCGACAAATGCCACCTGCATTAGGCTGAAGACCACCAAGGCTCAAGCAATGCATGGCTCCTGTGCCTGAAAGACAAGGTAACGTATCATTATGTATATTGCATAGTTTTGTTCTTACTGACGAATTGTAGTCGTAAGTACCATCCTAACCTATAAAATATTTTTTTATTGTGTATAGGTACTCAATCCATGCATGCTTTCTAGCTCGTGACAGTGTAAAAAGCTAACTCAGCAACTATTTAGGTCAATTTGTACATATTTCACTAGACATTTCTTGTATTGTGTATACTAGAAGAAGAATAGGTCAATAGTTGTAAACTAGGAAAATGAAAGAATGTAAAAGATGATCAGTAGGTCCGAAGCCATAGGAAAGGAATAGTGTTACCACAGGACAGTTACAGCAGCTGATGAATGTATAGCAATGTTCCTGACTCGTGTAATCAAATGATGCATCCAGGTTTACAACTTGTCTTTAGAAGCATGTGTTTGGTGTGGAGATCAATTAAAACCAAGCATAATTGTAAGGTTATGATGTTACTGGAGCTGTTAATGTCTTAATAGAAAGAAAAAGAACAGAATGTGAAACCTGCAGCACTGAAGAACGCTGTTGGTTGATCTCTTGGCCCAACGAGCCAGAGAGAGATACGTCGGGCTTGGTCTACCCCAAGCCCACACCCTCCTAACGACGACGCCGAGTCTTTAGGCTCGTGCGCTCGATTCTCTCCTTTGCGCGATGATCGGATGTGCTGTTCACCCTTGTGAACTCGTCCCCGATCTTCTCTGTGCCTATATAAAGGGGCCATCAGCCTATATAAAGGGGACATCAATCTCGTACGTGGTGACAACATAAGTACGGACTAGCTACTCCAAACCCTAAGAACACCGATCCTAACGTGCACAGAAGGGGACCAAAGGATAAGCTTCGTCAACTAGGGTTCTTCAATCGGTATCTATGATTTCATCTTCAACCGGTTAATATCCACTTCAATTCCGCATAAGCAAAATTAGGTGATTATGCATAGCCTAAGTTTATATCATAAGATTTAGCTCCAATATTGTGGTATCAGAGCCATTTTAGGCACTTGCATATTCCATCACTCCGGTGATGAAGCCCTAAGCCGCATCAAGATTCCTAGCATCGGCTTGTTGAGTTTTAAGGGTTTATGTGTTCTGTTAATATTGCAATTAAGTTCATCTTTTCATGATTTATGTTAGATCGAAATTAGGGCTAAGTCTCATGTTTATATTGCTATCCCTAAATAATTTCACGGGCTTAGGTAGCAATTAGAAGGAGGAGACTCATATCGGGTTGAGATTGAGAAATCCCCAATTTTTTCCCAAAATTCAGAACCCTAATTTTAAAATCCCCAAAATACCCGAAGCCCTGATTTGAGAAATCCCCAATGATTAAGAACCCTAAATTCCCAAATTAAGCAAATCCCGAACTCAGCAAATCCCAAATTAATGAAAACCCTAAATTTGGGACTCACACTTACTGGATCGTGGAGTTGGGTCGCCGGACTTGGCCGCGCGTGGCATGAGCTCAGCCCGCCCATGCCACCGGTCCTTCCGCCGCTTCGGACCGGCCTTGTGCTCGCATCAGACCGCCGCACGAGGTCGAGGCTCGCCTGTTGTGGCTTCACGCCACGCTGGGAGGAGAACCGAGGTGAGGGAGAAGCACTTGCACCGCCAGACTCAGTCCCCGGAGGGCGCCGCGCACTGGCGTGTCGTGCCTTCACCACGCACCACTGGTTCGCTCGGCATTAGGACCCCACGCACAGGGCGCGACGTCGCCACTCCGGCGGATCCCGCCGCCGTGCGCCATGGGCGCCGCCGTAGCCAGCGCTCCGCTCGGCGTGCCGCCACCGTCGCCACTCACTCAAGAGAAATTGGGAGAAAGGGGATCGAGGAATGAGTTAGGGTTAGGGGTAGCCGGCGATTTTGTCTCGAGCACCATCGATCCGAGCCGTCCAATCAGCATCGGAAGATCGACGTCGCGCCCGCGCCGATCTCAGTCGTCGCTGCTCGATCTCAACCGTCAGTTAGAATCCAACAGCTCGGGCTCATGGGCCTGCGGGGGAAGCTGGGCCGGCGCGCGTGTCTCTGGGCCACGACTGGCTATTGGGTCGAAATTGTTTTATGTCATTTTTTTTGTTTTTCGCCCGAAATAATTTTTTTTCTTTACAGTAATACTCCTTTTAGGTTTTTAAGCCATTTTTGATGCTATAAAATTACAGTAAATTTTTCTTATTTAATTTAAGATTTTCCTAGCTAAATGGAACCAACGAGAAGTTTGACTAGAATATTTAATTCATTTTCCTTTATCGTTTCGACCCAACGGAAGTTGCGATTTAGGATCCTCATCTTTCAGATAATAATGTTATTTTGTTTCATTTTGGCCCAACGGTATTATGAAGTAAAATTTTATGGTTTTATGATTTTTGATGACATCTTGACACTTAGATTTATTTTCTTGCCTATGGTGAGATTTCACGTGTTAATGCGCATTAAATTATCACCTAATAACTTTGTAAATTTCCTTCTATTTTACCTTATGGTATTATAGAATTAAATTATTATTTTTATGTGCATAACTAATTATATTATTCTAATCATGTTGTTTTACTCTATTTTGGCCCAATGGCATTATAGAGTGGAACCTCATATTTGTGCACATTTGTTTCTCGACATTTTGCTTTATTAGTGTTATGGAGCAAAAACCTTATTTTATTATTTTTTTTCATGTGTACAATTAGTGCGCATTACCTTAATGATAATAGTGTGTTTTTGCTTCATTTACATTTCTTCATGGAGTAAACCGTTTATATGTATAATTAACTAGACCAGCGTAGGGTTAATTGTCCATATTTATTATTGTCTATTAATGTCATTTGTCATTAAATTTCAGCTCCGAATGATGTCATGGCTCAAATAAGCAACATTGAGCAATTTAATGGCGCTAACTTCTCGAAATAGAAGGAGAAGGTGCAAATCATTCTTGGGCTACTCAATTATGATGTTGCCATGCGTGAGGATGCTCCCGTTGCTCCGTCTATTGATGCAACCCGTGATGTTAGAAGGGCTTATAAAGAAAGGGCGGAAACATGGGAGAAGGCCAACCGCATGAGCCTGATGATAATTAAGAACTCTATTTCTCCTAGCATTAGAGGTGGCATTCCTGATGCTGCAACTGCTAGGGGATATATGACTAATGTGGAGCAAAACTTTAAGAGCTCCTCTAACGCTCAAGCAAGTGTTCTCATCATGAGGTTGCTCACATCCCGCTATGATGATGAAAGCGGTGTAAGAGCACACATAATGTCATTGACCAACATGGCTGAGCGACTAAGGGGTATGGACATGATTATTTCTGATGGTTTTCTTGTCTATCTTATTATAAATTCATTGCCGCCTAGTTACGATTCCTTCAAATTAAACTATAATGCTCAAGAGGATATGTCATCAATTGCTAAGCTCATAAGTCACTCTGTTGAGGAGGAGGAGCACCAAAGGGCCGAAAAGCAGAATGAGCAGGTTCGCCTTGCTGAATCTAAAAAAGCTGATGAGGACCACACTAATGAGCCCAATGAGAAGCCTGAGACTTCCTCGATCAGATCTCAGGGGAAGGAGAAAGGACCTGCTACATCCATTCCTAATTCTAGCGCCATAATCATCTGCAAGTTCTGCCATAAGCCTGGGCATGTGCAAAAGAAGTGTGAAGGCTTCAAGAAATGGCTTTCTAAGAAGGGTAATAGTATTAGTTGCAATAATGATGTATTTATGTAATCTTATGCTCTTAATTCTTGGTGAATTGACTTAGGTACAATTATGCACTGCACTTATTCAACACAGGAATTGCTTTTCGCAAGGATAATGGCAAAAGGGGATCAAAGTCAGCTAAACGAGAATAAGCTTAATAAGGAGGCAGTCGCTCATCTTCCCTTAGTCTAGGAAGAACATTATTTATTGCTTTATTATGTCATGCTCTTTATATTTAGGAACCTTGCCTCCATAAGTATGGCTACAATATTGGATTTGATAATAAGGGATAATGTATTGAATTCAATAATAAAGTTGTGAGTCTCGTCTTCGAGCAAGATATAATTTGTTTGCCCTCTATTTATGTTTTTGTGTTGAATGCCCATGATGATATGTATTAAATTATAATAAGACCTCATTGAAATTATGACACCATTACTAAAGCCACATTTCGAAGGGGAGAATGTTTTGCCTCATTAAGCTAGAGACATTTCATTCCATACTTTAAATTCACTAAGAAATATAAGAAATAATGTGTTACTTCGCCTCATTTAAGTTCTCACTAACTCTAAAGCCTCTAATGTTTTCTTCCATTATGTTTTATGTTTCTCTCAATAGTGACCGATGATAAGCACTAGAGAGAAAATCAGCGTTAAATGGTGCATTTGGTCAAGGGAGGAGGATATTAGGATCTAATCTTATTATGTTCTTTATCAACAACTTTTCTGGGTCTTATGCCAAATTCCTATTCTACATGGGGATGTTGCAATAACCTAGTCAAATAAATTAGATATGTCTTTAGAGAATGACGAAATCTGTGGGAGCTTAATGATAAGAGCTCCATTATGAATTGTTATCTCGCCACATTTAAGTGGTCTATAATAACATAAAGTATTTATCTGTGAGCATTAGTAATGTCCAGAATTAATTAGAAATTCCTAAAGAAGTCATAAGAGCGTGTAAATGCGTCTACATGAATAAGCAAGATTCTAGATAGAATATTAAGATATTTGGCACTGTGCTTGCAGAAAAGAGTTTTTCATAAGAAAGAGAGAACTAAGTGTGACAATTTTTTCCTTGCCTATTAGAAAGACTCACTTGTTTGGACCAGTTTATTTTAGCTTGTCATGACACTAGTTAGTATAATAGATGAATACTTAATTTGCAATACTAAATGTTCACTTGCATAAGTTGTGTGCACAACACAGCCTGAGGTATTGGTTGTGAAAGTGTTAACGCTAAAATTTGGCACGGTTCGCATCGGACTCGGTTAAGGAAAGAAGTGATATCAGCCGTTGGGAGCTAATCCAGAAGAAGCCGGATTCGGGAAGGAATCGTGAAGACCACGCTATGCAAGTTAATTACCTTATCTATAAATTAGGTAGTTTTGATAATTTTTAGGAAAACCTAATCTCGTATCTGATCAGGGCTTGTTAGTTTTCCTTTTATAGATAGGAAGTTGTGTGCTGTGTCCTATAAGGACTCATGTAACTCGGGGTATAAATACGTATGCCCGGAGACCTTGTAAACTATCCACACAGATCAATCAAATTCGGCGCATCGCCACCCTTTCGACGGGTTCTTGCTTCTCGAGCGGGGCTGCATCGGTTAGGTCCAAACTCCTGCGAGAGGGTAAGACTCGTCACCCCTTACCCAGGTGTATCTGCCCTGTCTACGGCTGCATCGGTTCGGTCCGACCTCTTAGGCCGATCAGGTATACCACATCACGCGTGCGTAGATCTTATCAGCTTACTGGGGGCGATTTATCATCAGTTCGTGCTGCATCGGTTGGGTCCGACCTACTGAACTGCCAGCGATAAATCGTTCCTGCTAGGTTGATGGTTTTTGCGCAAGCGTCTTATCGGAATGTATAGCCGATAAGTTATCTTATTACATCACAGTTGCATTAGGTCTATCGGCTTGTTGAGGTTCCTTTACTATTATCGATCTGTGCTGCATCAGTTAGGTCTGAACTACTATATCGATAATAATAGATTTATCCTTGTCGAGCCGATCGGTGTATATGCGACGTTCTATCGGAGTGCTTAGCCGATAGGTTATCTTTTTATAAAGCCGACTGTATTATCTTTACTATTTTGGTCATCTATATTATCATCGGTTTTCTAGCCGATGCACATGTGTTTCCTTGGCAGTCGGCTAGCTTACTATTCTGCCTATCTATTTTATCATCGGCTTCTAGCCGATGCACATGTTATACTGACAGCTTATCTATTTGCTTATAGCGTTATCGGTTTCCTAGCCGATACACAGGTGCCATCGGCCATCGGCTACAAGGAGCCTACATCAGTCCGTATCGGCCGATAGCCGATGTGCAATTGCTGCTGGTAGCCGGACGCGAGCACGAGCAAGGACCCGGACACGGGCAAGGATCCGACTAGAGCACGAGACCCGGGCGCGAGTACAGGCGGGGGCCCGGGCACGAGCATAGCGGCGATCGGCTGGAAGGAATCCGTATCGGCTTGCTGGCCGATTGGATCAGTAATCTAATTTCTTCATCTCCTTGTCAATTGCGGGGTCAAATTGACTGGCACGCCTACGAACCTCAAATATTTTAGGACCTGCACTGGAGCTAAGCAGATCTCCCAGGCCTTCGCGTGTCTATAGGCGCCGAACCAGATCGTCAGCAAGCTTTTTGGCACACCCGGCGGTTTTCGGCGTCAACAGAAAGGCAAGGTACATGAAGACTACAAACTTATGTATTTCGTTTGTGGATTTAACCAAGTGTCTAAACAATCTTTAATCATAATGGTACCTCAAATTTGATTAAGTTATTTAGGTTCAAGGTGAATGAGGTGGATGATTATATAAAGGTGGAAATTGACTTTGCTAGTACTCTACATGTCTAATGACCCATTAGTTGGCACAGAAGTATGTGGTGCATCAGATGAAGGGATCTTATTCTAAAGGAGTACTGGACTTATTATTAATTCATACATATGACAGGAAATCAAGTCAATATTTAAGCTTACTCTGTCATATCTGCTCTATTAAGTTAAGGGGGTCAATTAGTATAAGATAATACAGATGATTCCCTATACTTCAGCTGTCAGAAGCCTTATAAGTGCTAAGTCTAGATGCGTATAGATTTGGCATTATGTATCGAAACTTTTGGCAGATTTAAGTTCAAAATTAGAATCACTGTAAGCTCATTAAAATGTCTTGCATCATTTGTAGGACACCTATAATAACACATTCACGTTTAAGAAGTCTGATAAGTTAAGTTATTCAAACGTTAATTTTCAAGGATGTGTGGATGATATCCACATTATGTTGTGCTCTCATCCTTGCATCAGGAGTAACACCATGGTAAATGGCTCCAAATATTATTCTATTGCATAGTCGACGATGCAAACTAAGATTGTGACATGTGATGAGATATTTGAGCAGGTGTATGACCAATGAATATTTTCCGGTACTAAGAGTGATAGACAGCCCTTTAAAACCACTCATCCACTGCAATAATGAATTGTGCAATACCAAGATTGCAGTTTTCTATTTGAGTAACAACGTCATGTGTTTCTGCAAAACATAATGGCATTATGCTGTGAAAGATAGGTCCCAGGATCAAGTTGTTTGAGCATATTAGTATTAAGTTACTGCTCGTGGATCTAAAAAATCAAAGACTTATGACTTAGTTTAAAGTAATAATTATGTTGCTGGCCAGTATAAGTGTAAGTAATATGCCTTTGAATGAGATCCTGGGTATAGGGGCATAAGAATCAATCAACACCCAATAAAGAGTGGTTGTTTCATGTCAAGGTATTATGATGGCTATAGGTACTGTTGTCATAGTGGTGTTCTGAACTATTGTGACACATTACTTTGGTTCGCTATTCTATTAAGATTGGACTCGTTAGCCTTACGATCAAGTGGGAGAATGTTGGTTAATCTTCTAGCCCAACGAGCCAGAGAGAGGTCATCGGGCTTGGTCCACCCCAAGCCCACGCCCTCCTAACGACGACACCGAATCTTTAGGCTTGTGCGCTCGATTCTCTCCTTTGCGCAATGATCAGACGCATTGTTCACCCCTGTGAACTCGCCCCCGATCTCCTCTGTGCCTATATAAAGGGGACATCAATCCCGTACATGGTAACGACCTAAGTACGGACTAGCTACCCCAAATCCTAAGAACACCGATCCTAACATGCACAGAAGGAGACCGAAGGACGAGCTTCGCCAACTAGAGTTCTTCAATCGGCATCTATGGCTTCATCTTCAACCGGTCAGTATCCACTTCATAAGATTTAGCTCCAATAAACACAAACTTCCCTGCTTTTTATATTGAAGAGTGTGTTTGCTTTCGGTTTTTTCTCTTTCTTGTACACCAGATCTCGTTTTTTTAGATTATTTGTGTCACGCACAAAAGTACATTGATTTTAAAAACTTTCTACATCAACGTTGCTTATATAGTTTTTTCCAAGTGATTTTGTTTTAATTTTGTACTATTTAGTTCATCCATGGTACATAAATTGTACCGTCATCCATAAATAAACAGGGTCAGCTGAGAGCTGAAGCTGAGCTCAAGCCTGGACCTCGAGGTCCAACTCCCTGAGCTCATCGGCTTCACTCTTGCAGCTCCAGTAGAACATGCAGCTGACGACGATGATCTCAAGGACAGATGGAGATGACGTGGAGCTAGAACAGCCCACTGCAGCGCTAGTGTGGTGGTCACCCGGACCAATGATCACCACGGACGGCCACCGACTAGAATTGACAAATTTGGTCGGTTCGTAACTTATGATTCTACTGGTATTTTTAAGATAAAGGCAACTTTATTAATCTTAAAAAATTACATTAAAGTAATATAACTACTCTAAGACCACTCTACTCGTAATTGATATTATCCGTTTTATCATGTATTGAACATCCTCATAATTGATATAAAAGTTAGTTGAGGATATAAAAGTTAGTTTTGGTATTCATTGATCGTCTGATTTTTTTTTCCTTATCCGTCATATGCCTAAACATACACAAACTTACACAAGACATAACTAAACTTGGGCAATATGAAATACTGCAATTTTTTTAAAAAAAGTACAACTTTTTAACTTGCTTTTTTTTCTTTTTTTATTAATATAGATGCATTATTATGCATATATAAATCATATCGATAAGAAGTTACAATAAAACATAGGGCCTGTTTGGCAGGGCTCTAGTTCCTAACTACTAACTCTAGCTCTAGCCAGAGCTTAGCTCCTATAGGATCTGGAGGTAAGCAGAAAAGTGTTTGGCTAGCTTGATCAGCTTCAGAAATCTTATAAGAAAGGAGGGGGAAGAGGGACTATACTATCCTTGGGTTTTTTTTTCTGTTTACTTGATGTATGATTAATAATTGTTTATTATCAGGTATGAATGTATGTTTGAAATTTCTCACCAGTATATCAATGTTAATTGTACTTAAAAATTTTAACACCACAAGTATGCAAGGTAAAAGAAATGACAAAATTGATATAACTAGCATTTAAGTTCATGTCGATGCATGACATATATATAAATATTCAATAATAATAATTAATAGCATAGTTATCCAAAGATAGAGCAAAATATAACAAAAGAACACAGTACGGCATATGTCCATCATCCTACAATACGCCTGGCTAGGTCATCACGAAATGCATCCATGGAGGCATCACTAGCACTCTCAGTTGATGTATCAGATGCATATTGAGAAAATTGCATGTCTCGTAAATCTAGATGGAATGGCAGGCACATAATCTGGATTCCTATCAAAACTATAAAAATGCTTATCCGGCACATCATGGTCACGGATGAAATTATGCAATATCATTGTTGCCGTCACAACCATTTTTTGTTTTCATAATGGAAAGCTAAGCATCTTAAGGAGAACTCGCCACTTCATCTTCCATACACCAAAGCATCTCTTAATAATATTGCACAGACTCAAGTGTAAGAAATTAAATCTTTCTTTCTCGCCAGTTGGTGCTAAACCTCTTCGAAATTCCGGGACATGATATCTTTGTCCCTTGTAGGATGCCAGGTACCCTGGGTGATTTGGGTATCTAGCATCGATAAGATAATATTTACCTGTAATAAAGTTAAATATATCATTTCGAATCAATTAATAAAAAGACATAACATGTGGTAACTACCTTGAGGAGGATGAGGAAAGATAGCCATATCAGTTTCCAATACATTAAATAGAACATAGGTGTCATACGTCGACCCAGGTTGTCTAATAGATGCATAGGTAAATCCCATATCATGATCACAAATAGCTATCATATTTTGAGTAGTTGTCTTAGATCTACTAAGTATATCTAACATTCTCTTCATCATGAACTACTGCATATATATGAGTACCATCACATATGTTTAATATGCTCAAAGTTCTAAGAGTCATGGAAGTTTCAAAACTCTCCGAAGTGGGCAAATTTCAGCTATGTTCACATTTGCTGCTAATTTCTGTACAAATAAACTGAATCCTAGGAAAGATGATGTGCACTTCCATAAACCGAAAGATGATGGGTTATTCCAGCATTTATTCAAATAAAAACCAGGTGGTTGGCGATAGACTAAGGATCACAGGAACAAACTAGCTGAAGAACACAACTCTTAGCACAGAAGTAGGCATTATAGGTTGTTGAAATCAAGGGCACATTATGGTCGTAAAAAGGAACATCTAGATACAAACGATGGAAAAGTTTCTTGATACTCCATCTACAAATTATCTATGTCATTGTCCTCTTTGTCAATCAAAAGCAACCAATTTTGCAATGCAGGAAAGTGGAAATTCTAAGCAGACTGATAAGATGTATTGTATAGGAAAGGAACAAAATGCCATCACTGTCCTGAAGAAAATTGTTCATAAGATATGACGACAGTAATTGACACTGAGAAAAAAGAGAAAAACAAATAACCACACAAAAGGCCAAAGAGAGATTCAGTCTAACAAATCGTTCAGTCTAACTGATTATAGTCACTAACACTGTCACACACATACACACACCCGCACTAAAATCACCGAAACATGGTAATTACTAAGGAAAAAATAACAGTCTAAATTAAAGGGGATGAGGCCATTTGATCCTGATGGCTGTATTAGAGGAAGAACTAATATAGATTTGAACGGAAGAGATTTGAGAAATTTTAGGGTTTGAACAAAAATGACCTTCGACAATCAAATATCGTACTGCCGCCGGGCGCCGGCCTCCGCCGCCCGTGAGCCTTGCAGAGAGGGGATGCAGTGAGGACCCCACCGGAGCACCGTGCGCCGCCGTTTCCCCTCCGCCGCCAAAGGAAGCCCACGAGACGAGGTTGGGACTCAGCGGGGTTCAGGAGAGACGGGAGAGGGAGAGACGGGGTTGGGAGAGCCTGGGCCGTGGGGGGTAGTGGAGTGGCAAAATACGGGTAATTTTTGCAAAATAGTATGGGCGTCGATGTCTTTTGGTCAGGAGCGGAGCGGTGGAGCGACCCCAGCCCCGCTCCGTTCCACCAATACAAGTTTTTAGATCGATTTGGACCGCTTCGTGATGAGGACATCACCGGCATAGATATGACCATGTTAACCACTTCTAAACCAAAGGTGCAACCACTCTATATGGGGCTTATCATTGATGCATTTGATGAATTGGTGCTGCACCATAAAGTGTGTTTATTTTTATTTTCAGAATTACTTACATGGATCAAGGGAAGGTTTGATTGCATATGGAAAGCATGGAAGGTTAATGAAGTTGATTGGGGACCAAATCTAAGTATTCCTAAAGTCCTCCACCAGGCCACCACGTCACTTTTGGCCAAAGGAAAGGAGTCCAAATTCAACACGTTTTGGAAGTTGGATTCGGACTGCAGGACAGTACCAACTTGCCACGGCTGCCACGACTTCATATGGACTCCGATTGGGGTGTTCTTGTACTTCATGGAAAGCTTATGAAGTCTACTTTCGAACGGATCCAACCTCATCTTCAAATTCCATCCGAGCTGGCCGCAATCATCAAAACAATCCACGTTGGTTCCTGAGTCCGAGTCAAACGGGTGCTGCGCCATCCCCACTTGGGCCCATGGGCCTTGTAACCCTAGGCGGACGTCCCTCCCTGGTCGTATCCCTATTTAAGAGCTGCCGCCTCCCTTGTTACGACTTGGATTTCGTTGAGTTTAGGTTTAGAGCCCTTGTGCAAACTTCTGTTCTTCAGTTATGTCGGACGACCACCTGTCAAGACAGCTTCGTGATCCCAACATTGTGTTCGCAATACAATTTATGCTTCATTCATATTCCAATATCAGATTGCCTACGTCCTATTCTTGCTAGTTCTTCGATTGCTCGCAGGGATTGAACCTCGTGTTCAGGTTGATCGCGCCGCCAGCGGGATCAATAACATCTCGGAGTTGGTTCAGCGATTGCTAAGGCGCAAGCGACGTCGTGCGTTTGTAGTCGGATTGCCAGGGTCATCTCCACCCACAAATCGATAGCTATCAACTCATCGAAAGATCGGGCACCTCAGTCTCCATCACTTCGTTTCAAATCTGAGAGGATCTAGACTGTTTGGTTGGGCTCTAGCTCCAGGAAAGATGAATCTGGGAGCTGGAGCCCTGCTAAACACCCATAGTTTGCTTCACCACACATCATCCCTCTGCTTTGTCCGTCATCGCTGCACCCCTAGCTTCCGTCGTCCGTAATACGTATCCGATCCGACGAGCGACGTCCCTTCCTAACTTCCTACATGAGGCAATAGTAACATGCGACACCCCTTGTCGCGAGTAGCCCGCGTAAGCTTAGTGGGCCAAATTCCACACACCCTACATGAGGCCCGCATATGTTCGATTCCATTAATTTGCAAATGACTCCGGTAAATGGTAATGATGCCTCTAATGAGTCCTGCTAAGTACTAAATTACTTTCTTCAATCAAAACTAAATCAAAACAAAACAGACCCATGAAACAGCGACCAGAACAGTTACAACGTCCTATTTTGATTCCATTATGTTTTAAGCAAAAGTAAAACAGAGATGTTGGTAGAACAACATACAATCAATTATCACGCGCTATGATTAGAGTTGGTTAATTCATTATAATAGTTTATCCACTTTTTTTGAAGGGATAGTTTGTTCTTAACTTAAAACACTCAATTCGTTTCATCCCAGAATATTTAGCAAACTCAACTTTTTTAGGAAACTATGAAAATTTATTCCACAGAATAGATGTTTTTAGTGCCAAGGTGACCCAATAAGTTGCATTTCACACCAATCAAAATTTTATATTAGATGTCGTGTATAGTTTGGTTGGGGTTACAATTTTTATTCCCGTTGCAATGCACGGGTATTTTTTCTAGTATACACACAAGTGTGAGTTCTTGATATTAATCTAGTGTTAAAAAGGTGATTGATAGATAAGAAAAAACCAGTCAACTGACAAAGAGATGGCCTCATTATTGAAATACCAATAGATTCGTAAACATGAAGTATACAAGTATAGTCAAGCCCGGTCCAACCACTTTATCTAACATATAGTTCACCAACTCGTTTTACTCATTCAATGTGTGACACATCCGACGTCCCATATTCATCGTCATCGATCAACCGAATGGCCCAGATCCACTTCACCTGTTAACGCAGCCCACGACGGCCCCTCACCCTCCTCCCTTCTGTTAACGCCAAAATTTGGTAAGGCCCTGTATCAGATTCGGTCAAGAGGAAAATTGCAGTCAACTGGTGGAAATTGATCCAGAGGAGACCGATTCCGGGAGGGAGCCGTGAAGACCGCTGTATGGCAATTATTTACTGTATCTATTAATTAGGCAAGCGCTTATCTTTAGGAAACCTGACCTCGTGTCGCGGTTGGGTCTTATTAGCGTTTTCTGTTATAAATTAGGAAATCACGTACGTGTCCAATAAGGACTCATGTAACTCGGGGTATAAATACGTATGCCGGGTTGCTGTTGTAAAAATATATCACTGATCAATAAATTCGGTGCATCGCCACCCTTTCGACGGGTTCTTGCTTCTCGAGCTGAGCTGCATCGGTTAAGTTCGACCTCCTGCGAGAGGGTAAGTCTCGTCACCCCGGCTACCTATCGGCTAGGACTTCCTCGGTTAGGTCCGATATTCTAGTCGGTTTATGGTGGTCGGCTTACCACGATATATTTATTTTGTCTATGGCTGCATCAGTTCAGTTTGATCTCATAGATTGATTAGGTATAATTCACATCAACGCGTGCGTAGATCGTATCGGCTTACTGGGAGCGTTTATCATCAGTTTTGTGCTGCATCGGTAGGTCGACCTATTAAACTGCCAGTGATAACTCATTCCTGCTAGGTTGATACTTGTGCGCAAGCGTCTTAATCTGGGGTGTATAGCCGATAAGTTATCATATTTTACATCACGATCGGCATCAGTCTATCGGCCTATCGAGGTCTTGTTTATCAATATCAGTCTGTGCCTGGCAGAAGGTTGGGTCCGATCTACTAGACTGACAATAATAATTTACTCTTAATAAGCCGATAGGTTTTAGATGCGATGTTTTTTATCGGAGTGCTTAGCCGATAAGTTATCTTTAAATACAGCCGTTTATACTGCTTCCTCATTATTACATTCTTGGCTCGCATTACTGTTACGATCGGCTAAGGGCTAACCGATTGGTTTACTCTGCGATACCGAGCCGCGAGCACAAGCAGGTTCCCGCGGCACGAGCTCAGTCAAGTTCCGGCAACGATCAGTGTGCAGGACCCGGGCAACGGGTACAAGCGAGCGCCCGAGCACGGGCACGATCTCAGGTAAGGACCCGGGCACGAGCCCACAGGTAAGAACCGGGCACGGGTACGGACAGCGGACGAAGATCCCGGGCGTGGGTACGAGAAGGGCCCGGGCACGGGTGCGGGCAGTATCTTCGTGACGACACTAGTAATTTTACCACGATCCGGCTGGAGTTTATTTATCTATTTGTTTACGCATCCTGCTTACTAGAGGGTATTTTATCAAGTTTACAGGATTTTTGAGCATCGGGGAGGGGGGGCTTCGATGATCGGCTAGTTTAATCTTTGTTTATTATTATGCTATTGCTCATGCCCATCATCGGCTTCCAGTCGATGTATAAGTGCTACAGTTCAAATCGGCCATCGCGATAAGACGAGTCTCAGATCGGCTTCCAGCCGATTGGTCATATGAATTTAATATTTTTTTTTTCTCCTTGTCAATTGCAAGGTCAATTGACTGGCAAACGCCTACGAACAGCCTCAAGATTTTAGGACTTGCACTGGAGTGAAGCAAATCTCCCAAGGCCTTCATGTGTCTCGAAGGCGCTGGACGGTCCCCGGCGGTTTTCGGCATCAACAACGTTTTTTGTGCACGCCCTAGTGGGACCGAAGTTTCAACAATCAGATTTGCAACATGGCCGGAAAGGAAGTCAAAAACAGACAAGATAATTCCAGTCAGCATGGAAGATTTAAACAGACGAACAAAAACAAGCAAGTTGAGCAAACTATAGCATTTTCAGAAAGCTGTGCTTAGAGTCCTTCAGCATGACAAGACAAGGGCCGATTCAAAATCCCTTGAGTTTCCGAAACCAGTACTGGTTGGAGAATCGAGCCGTACGCCACCTGAGAGTCCACCGGTAAACCCTTGCAAGATATGGTGAATGAAGCAGTTCATTCACGCGCTCATCAATCAATCGGGATTTTGGTGAACACACTTCATAATCTCAATAAAGAAGACGGTGGATGGGATCGATTATTCAAGAGCTACTCGGGGTCCTGTTTACCTCCACCGAAGGTTGAAACAAATCAAGTTGCCTTACAACGTCAGCAGAGGACATACAGAAAACCTGTTTACATAGAACAAGCTGGGGGCAACAGGACATTCCTGCTGGATATCATCGGTCTGCTTGTTACGGGGGATATCAGCAAAATTATCGCAGGAGGCGGGGCCGACCTAGGTACTTAACAGAGGGAGTATCATAGACAGAATCGGCAACAAACTCCACTGTGCAGTATCAACAAGACAACCTGAGGGAAGAAGATCTATTCACTAGGGTTGCTAAAATAGTAAGGGAGCAGTTCGGGATCAGCCCAAGGAACAGACATTTATGTATCGGCATCCCATATCCTGAGTGGTTCAACAGGGTTTTTCCATTACCAGGCAGGGGAGCCTTGATACAGGGTCCCGGATTTCTCTAAATTCTCAGGGCAAGACAGCACATCTACAGTGGAACATGTCAGCCGATTCCTGGTACAATGTGGAGAGGCATCGGCTGAAGAGGCTCTGAGGGTTAGATTTTTCCCCTTGTCACTATCTGGATCGGCTTTTACATGGTTCTCTTCATTACCTACAACCACCTTGAATTCAATTCGGGGGTGGGCCGAATCTAGAAAAAGTTTCATAAATACTTCTTTGCCGGAATCATGAGATGAGACTGATAGATTTGACATCGGTTAGGCAACGACCGAGATGAACAGTACCGAAATACGTTCAGCGATTTCGGACGTCAGAAACCGATGTTATAGTTTGAACTGAGCGATGGGCATTTGGCCGATCTGGCTTTCCAGGGTCTCTTGGCGCAATTAAGGAGAGGTTTTTCATCACAAGAGTTCGAGTCCCTTGCGCACCTGGTACAGAAGGTATCGGCTCATGAAAGCCGATTTCAAGAGGCGAAAAAGATAATATCAAAGAAGGGTTTGCTTCAGGTACAGTTTATTCATCGGACTCAGACGGTGAGGAATCCGATGCTGAGGTTGGACTAGTGGAGTGGGCCAGGAACAAGAGATCAGTATCATATCCATGGGTCAAGGATATCGGCAAGGAGGAGCGGTATGATTTTGATATCAATAAAGCTGATAAAATCTTTGACTTGCTGTTACAAGAAAAGCAGATACAACTGCCGCCAAATCACGTGATTCCATCAGCCGAAGAACTGAAGAAGAAAAGATATTGCAAGTGGCACAATACTATATTGCATCACACTAACGAGTGCAAAGTTTTTCGGCAACAAATTCAATCCGGCTGTCGAGCAGGGAAGAATCAAATTCGAAGACAAGAAGCCGATGAAGATCGATGGACACCCATTCCCCGTAAACATGGTCTATGCGGGATCGTCATCAAGGACTCAAGCCGATGGAGGAAGACATCGAAGGTATAAATCAAGGATTACTTCATCAGATATGATAGAAAAATATTCAAGGTATGAGGAACAGAGGGATGAGCCAGAAAGATATAATCCGCATTGGAACTGCCGATTCTTCTGGTTCTGCTGGGATCAAGGGATGAGATTGCCATCAGTAGAAGATTGCCCTAAGTGCAGTAATATGGGGAATCGGCATGATCAGCAGGAGAGGTTTTCGCAGGATCGGCCTCTTGGGAAAAAAGCATCGGTTCATAGCCAATTAGGGCTGATCCATGAAGAGTTCTTTGAAGAGGATGAAGAGGAAGTACATGAAAAACAGATCCAAAATCCTCAGTGGTGTCCTAGCAGAATATTCACGAAGAATCAAAAGAGAAGGGTACAGCGACTACGACACCGAGAGCAACAGGAAGAACAGAGACAAGATCAGGAAGAGACCGATCATCGTCACAAGAGAACCAAACAAGTATGATGTGTGAAAAGGAAGGACAATGAAGCTGATCAATCGGCTCCAGTAAATATGGTGTTCTTTTTGCCTCGGGAGTATAAAGCACTTTCATCGGATGAAGAAGGCAATGAGGAAGTTTTCGCTCAACTAATGTTGCAACCCGATCAGGCCATATTTGATAAACCTGAAGAGTCAGAGCATCGACACCTAAAGCCATTATATATCAAGGGCTATGTGAATGGGAAGCCGGGTGACAAAGATGCTAGTTGATGGGGTTGCAGCAGTTAATCTCATGCCTCATGCTACATTTCAGAAATTGGGGAAGACTGTCGAAGATTTGATCAAGACAAATATGGTGCTAAAGGACTTTGGTGGGAATTCATCAGAGGCGAAAGGTGTATTAAACGTGGAGTTGACAGTGGGAAATAAGACATTACCTACCACGTTTTTCGTCATCGACGGAAAGGGGTCATATAGTTTGCTTCTTGGCAGGGATTGGATTCACGCGAACTGTTGCGTGCCCTCGACGATGCATCAATGTTTGATACAGTGGCAGGGAGATCAAGTCGAGGTGGTCTTAGCAGATCGGTCAACCAATATTGCAATGACCGATTTGCCAATCTGGGAAGTCGATGGTGTTGATTGCCTATCTGGTAAAATATGGGAAGGAGATTATCTCAAAGTCACCAGCCAAGGGATACAGCCGATTCAGCAAGTCGGCTCTGAATTATTACTCTAATGGGCTCCATTGAAGATTTTGAGGGGAAACTAGGACAGGGGTTTACGTCGGCCGATGATTTGGAGGAGATCGACATAGGACCAGGAGATAAGCCACAGGCAACGACAGTACATAGCAAAAAGTTATGTCCTGAACTTCGAGAAGAATTGATAACACTGTTGAAGGAGTATCGGGATTGTTTCCGCTCGGGAGTACGCCCATGAGATGCCAGGATTAAGCCGATCAATTGTTGAACATCAGCTGCCCATTAAACCAGGGGATATCGGCCATTCAAACAGGGCTCCAAAGGAGATTCAAAGCAGATTATAATGAGCAATCAAAGCAGAAATCACAAGGTTGTATGATGCCAAGTTTATAAGGCCATGCCGATATGCTGAGTGGGTTTCTAATATCGTCCCGGTGGAGAAGAAAAACGGAAAATTGAGGATATGTATCGATTTCCGGGATCTGAATAAAGCTACCCCCAAGGATGAATACCCAATGCCGATAGCGGATTTATTGGTGGATGCAGCATCAGGTCACAAAATTATCAGCTTCATGGACGACAATGCAGGATACAATCAGATTTTTATGGCTGAAGAAGATATACATAAGACTGCGTTTCGATGTCCTGGAGCTATCGGCTTGTATGAGTGGGTAGTAATGACGTTTGGGTTAAAAAGTGCCGGTGCGACCTATCAGAGGGCGATGAACTATATATTTCATGATCTCATCGGCTTGTTGGTAGAAATTTACATTGATGATGTGGTGGTTAAGTCTAAAAGTGAGGAAAGCCATATAGCCGATTTACGAAAAGTGCTGGAGAGGGCCAAGAAATACAGACTAAGGATGAATCCCAATAAATGCGCTTTTGGTGTATCGGCTGGGCAGTTTTTCGGTTTTGTGGTTCATGAGCAAGGGATTGAGGTTAGTCAGTGAAGCATCAGAGCCATTAAAACTACAGAGCTGCCAAGCAATAAGACAGAGTTGCAATCATTGATCGGCAAGATTAACTTTGTGAGGAGGTTTATATCAAATTTGTCAGGAAGAATTGAGTCTTTTAAGCCGTTATTGAAGTTGAAGGCCGATCAAGAGTTTGTGTGGGGTCAGATCAGCAGAAGGCATTTTGACGAGATCAAGAACTATCTGAGTTCCCCACTATTTAATTCCGCCGCAGAAAGGAGTGTCGTTCAGGTTGTACTTGTCAGTCCGATGAGAAAATCCATCGGTCTGTTTTTGATACAGGAATTTGAGGGAAAGGAGCGAGTTGTTGTTTTATCTGAGCAGAAGGCTTTTGGATGCTGAAACAAGATATCCTGCGGTGGAGAAGTTATGCCTGTGTTTATATTTCTCATGTACGAAGTTAAGGCATTATATCCTATCGGCTGAGTGTACAGTAGTTTGCAAAGCCGATGTGGTCAAATATATGTTGTCGGCTCCAGTCTTGAAAGGGCGAGTTGGTAAATGGATTTTTGCTTTGACAGAGTTCGACTTGAGATATGAATCGGTTAAAGCAGTCAAGGGACAGGCAGTGGCCGATTTCATTGTACAGCACAGAGGGGCACACGAAGGTTATGTGGAGCCGATCCCATGGACTTTGTTTTTTGATGGAACGGTTTGCAAGCATGGATCTGGTATCGGCTTGGTTATTATATTGCCTCGGGGGGCAAGTTTTGAATTTGCTTTTACAATTAAACCTTATCGGGCTAATAATCAGGCGGAATACGAGGCGGTATTAAAAGGACTTCAACTTTTAAAGGAGATCGGAGCCGATATTATAGAGATTGTTGGCGATTCTTTATTGGTGATCAAGCAGTTATCTGGAGAATATGAGTGCAGGGATGATGTTTTGAGATCATATTATGAGGAATGTACGGATTTGTTGAAGGATTTCAAGATGGTATCAATAGATCATATTCCTAGGGAGTAAAATCTAGAAGCCAATGATCTTGCACAGATTGCTTTAGGTTATCCGGGCTGAATAGGCAGGTTGAGGTTGAAATAGCCGATAGTGACATTCAAGACAAGGCTGATGACTGGAGACAGGAAATTAATTGATTATCTGCAAATCCGTCGCAATCGTTTCCAGGAAAATTCAGTATAAAGCTACTAAGTATGTGTTGCTTGATGGGGAGTTATATTATCGGACTTTTGAGGGAGTTCTGCTTAGGTGCCTGAATTTGGAAGAAGCCAAAGTGGTTATGTGCGAGGTGCATGAGGGCGTCTGTGGGACTAATCAATCGGCTCATAAGATGAAGTGATTGCTGAGAAAGAGTAGGGGGGGGATACTTTTGGCCGACAATGCTGGAAGATTGCTTCAGGTACTATAAAGGATGTCAAGATTATCAGAAATTTGGAAATGTACAGCGAGCACCAGCATCGGCTATGAATCCTATCATCAAACCGTGGCCGTTCAGAGGATGGGAAATTGACATGATCGGCCAGGTTTTTCCTCCATCAAGTAAAGGACATAAGTTCATATTGGCGGCAACAGATTATTTTACCAAGTGGGTAGAGGCGATTCCTTTGAAGAAAGTTACGTCCAAGGAAGCGATCGATTTGCTACCAGTATGGGAATCAAGTTATTAAATTCATCGCCTTATTATGCTCAGGCCAATGGGCAAGCAGAAGCCTCTAATAAAAGTTTGATCAAGTTAATTAAGCGGAAGATTGATGAGCAGCCGCGGCGATTGGCATACTACATTAGCCGATTCACTATGGGCCCTATCGGATGGCGTGTCATGGATCTACTCGGGTGCCACGTATCAGTTTGGTATATGGACATGAGGCAGTTCTACCTTGGGAGACTAACATCAGCTCTAGGAGAATTTCTTTGCAGAATCAATTGACAGCCGATGATTATTATAACTTAATGACAGATGAACTTGAAGATTTGGCTCAGAATCGATTGAGGGCATTAGACAGGATCAAGGGAAACAAGGCTAAGGCAGCTCGGCATTACAACAAAAAAGGTGGTGAATAAATCGTTTGCCAAGGGCGATCTTGTGTGGAAATTGATTTTGCCGATCGGGTCCAGAGATAATAAGTTTGAAAAATGGTCGCCTAATTGGGAATGGGCCCTATCGGATTAATCGTGTGTGCCTAGTAATGCTATGTTGTTTACGAGGATACTTGACGGGACGGAGTTTTTGCTAAAGCGCTTAACGGGAAATATCTCAAGAAATACTATCCTAATCATTTGGATCAACTCTTAAATCGGTTAAGTGCAGCAGATTTCCTAAAATAGTTCAGAAAGCCGATATTTTTGCAATCGCCTAAAAACAACCGATATCAATCGATATCGCCTTTAGTTTAAACAAACAGAAATATTATCAAGGGTAAAAGAAGCAGGCAACAGAGCCGATCAAGATATATTACGGCACAACCAGCATGTTTCATGAAGCCATCGGTCGTTGATTTACATGAATTTTTGGATCGTTTCGATTGCACGCAGGCGGATTTGGTCGATCTCATTGATAGCACAGATGTCATCTTCATCGGAGCCAGGGATGGTCTTCAGATTTTTGCGCCGATGGACGACTTGACGCACCGTTGCTGCGACCTTGGCCTCTTGGTCTTGTATAGCTTGTGGCAGGCCGATAAGCTGGGATTCTATTGTTTCAAGATCCTTGTGAACTTGTTCAAGTTCTGCCAGCAAATCGGCCTCCCTTTTCTTCAGTTGGTCCAACTTGGGTTGGAGCTCTTGGGGGGCAGCTACCATGTCATCAAGCTTTTTCTTCTCTGTTTGGGCTAACAGCCGATCGGCTTGGATATCTTCGGTTATCTTCTGTTGGTCAGCACGATCGGCTATGCGCTGTCTAAGCTTGATGAGTTTAAATCTGTGAGACTCCAGATATGCCGCGGGAGTTAGTGCGTTGACGAGTTCTTCGGGCAGATGGTGTTCAATTTCTGCAAGTCTTGCCCGGATCGGCCCGCAGTCTTTCACTAGCGCATCAATTGGGTTTTCCAGCCGACTGATGATGCTCGTTAAGTAATCGCGCACATCGGCTGGGAAGAATGGCTTGGTTGCTACGCTGGTGGCTGTTTCGTCTTTTGCCTCTAGGTACTTGCCGATGTCGAAGGAGAACAAATCGGCTAAGGACTGCAAATTGATATCGGTAAAAAATCAGTAAAGAGTTAAAAGTGAAGTATGGGCGTAAAGAGATTACCTGAGGAAGGACATCGGCAGCTTGGGTGGCATCGGCTTCAAGGAGATGAATAGGTTGTTCTTCGGGGTGGCCGATGTCAGGCGATGGAATAAGAACAGTCTCATCGACGGCTGGAGGACTTGGTGCTGAGAGTGGGGCAGCTGGAGAAGCCATCGGCTCAGTGCTTGGAGGGATGTTGGAAGAATGTTGAGGTTCTGGAGCCGATGACTCGAGCTGAAAATGAAACTAATAAGATGAATGAGAAAGCGGGTAATGATATCAAGACTTGGCGCATACCTGAGGAGATGAGGGAGCCGATGTTGTCTGGGGAGAAGATGGCATCGTGGCAATGACATCGGCACCAGTTTTCTGCTTCTTGAGGAAGGGGCGGTGCGCTAACTTCTTGCGTTTTTGTCCTATCGACCGAGGCGCCTTGAGGAGAGCCGATGGTGAGGGAGCATCGCGCCCTAAGTTTGGAGTGGCCGATGGGGGTTGATACAAAATCAGCCGACCACTGTTGCTTGTCATTGGGGGATCGACGTTGGCAGCCTGCAAATTAAGAATGAGAGATGATCGGAGATGATGATTAAGGCTTGCGGGTGTTACCTCTTCATCGGATTCGATGTAGTCGGCGTCGAGGCGGGAATAGTAGCAAGTGGCCGCTAAGCTGAATAGATGTTTCTTCCATTCTGACCACCATCGGACGAAAAGCTTGGTGTTGGCAGTGCAAACATTCACCTCGGTGGCGGCGCCTAGAAGAAGGGGTTCTGTTAAAGTCCGCATCCGATCATACTCTAGGGCGTTGTTGATGTTGCCCCGGGCCTGAAGTTTGTCGATGAAGAATAGGCCGATTGGAAGTTGACCAAGACCAAGCTGACGGGAGCCGACCGATGGATGGTAAAACTCATATGATGGTTGCGATCGGCCTAGAGAAAAGCTAGTTGGCAGCAGGCAAGGGGTAATGGCCGATAGGAATATGGCCTTGGACTCATCATTGTCCAAAGCGTTAAGTGGGTCGAAGTTGGAAGGCATCTCGAATGATGATGCATCATTGTATTAGCAACCAGAGATTGGCCTCCTTGATGAAACTGTAATAAAACCCCTTGAACCACTGACTAAGTCCAGCGGGGGTTATCTTGCCACCAGAAAGAGCCGATGCAGCTTCGCCCATGGAAACGCATCGGCGGTAAATGGGATCCTGGTCCTCTGTGTGAATCGGCTGGAAAGGATTGGTTGAGAAAAGAGTCCAAATAAGGCCTGGAGGTGTAGACGTTGAGCCAGAGTTTGCACAAACCACAAGGACCCCCGATATGGCGATGGGCTGGCCGGCCGATAGCTTGGTCGCTACTTGGTGAAGCAGCTGATAAGTAGCGCCAAGGAGGTTATGTCCAAGGGATCTGTTTCCGATCGGCCAAACACTCTGCCAGGCATTGCATGTTGGCATCGGGCCGAGGGTTGCGCCACCAAAATAAACCGTTCCAGCCATAAGTATCAGAACAGCAACATGTTCAACGGTCATCGACTGATCCAGTTCCCTTATATGAATGGATATGTACCTGGACCAGCCGCCGATGTTTTTTGCTTGAGCCGATGAGCAGGCTTGAATCGAGCTTGAAGGGGTCGATGTAGCTCGTCGTGTCAAGGCAGGTGAGCATAGTCACATCCAGCAAGGTGGGGTCATCGGCCCATGCCGAAATTGAAGCGTTGAGGGTGTCAGACCAGAAGTATGAGGCCGATGCGACAGAGGTTCATTCCTTTCCATATTCGGCTAGAGAGAGGTGATGCAAGCGGCCGATATGTGATTCTTCCCAGAAGGTTCTCTTCGCGGCCGATACTCTGATGTACCAATCCCTCCACCAGGCAGCTTGCTCGGCCATGACCTGAAGCTATTGGTCCAGTCACTGACTAGTATGGCCGAGTTCTTGAATGGAATTGTTGGGTCTCGCGTTATGAAATCTGTGGGATCTTCGCTACCGCATGGGCATGGTAGAAAAAAGTTCGGGTAATCGGCGGCCGGGATCAACATTGGTCTCTAAGATGCTACAGTAAACAAGAACACGACGAAGAACAGGTGAAGAACATGGCGGATTGGGTGCATCTAGGCTACAAAATCGGGAAAAATAATCAGGCAGGAAGATTACCTCAGGGACTGCGGATGCTGATGCCATCGCGAGAGAGGAAGAAGATGCAGGAATCAACGGGCCGAAGAAAAGGGCTGCGACGGTTCGTCTGGGTTCGCTGGAGCTTGTTGAAGTTTTGGAAGATGAAGCGGTGGTGCTCTGGTGATGTGAAAGCGTAAAAAAGGCTAGGGAGACGAAGCGTTTTATAGAGATATGATGACCGGGCGGGAATCGAGGCCATTGGCACTGTTTCAAACAATTATGGCAAGAGGGCTACCTTGGGCCGCCTCGGTATGGAAGAAATCTGGAGGCCCAAAACGAAAGAATTTTGAAGTCCTATAGAAGAACTCCGAAATTGGGGGGCATGTGTTAACGCCAAAATTTGGTAAGGCCCTGTATCAGATTCGGTCAAGAGGAAAATTACAGTCAACTGGCGGAAATTGATCCAGAGGAGACCGATTCCGGGAGGGAGCCGTGAAGACCGCTGTATGGCAGTTATTTACTGTATCTATTAATTAGGCAAGCGCTTATCTTTAGGAAACCTGACCTCGTGTCCGGTCGGGTCTTATTAGCGTTTTCTGTTATAATTAGGAAATCACGTACCGTGTCCAATAAGGACTCATGTAACTCGGGGTATAAATGCGTATGCCCGGGTGCTGTGTAAAAAATATCACTCGATCAATACAAATTCGGCGCATCGCCACCCTTTCAACGGGTTCTTGTTTCTCGAGCCGGGCTGCATCGGTTAAGTTCGACCTCCTGCGAGAGGGTAAGTCTCGTCACCCCGGCTACCTATCGGCTAGGACTTCCTCGGTTAGGTCCGATATTCTAGTCGGTTTATGGTAGTCGGTTTACCACGATATATTTATTTTGTCTATGGCTGCATCAGTTCAGTTTGATCTCATAGATTGATTAGGTATATCACATCACACGTGCGTAGATCGTATCGGCTTACTGGGAGCGGTTTATCATCAGTTTGTGCTGCATCGGTTAGGTCCGACCTATTAAACTGCCAGTGATAAATCGTTCCTGCTAGGTTGATACCTTGTGTGCAAGTGTCTTATCGAGGTGTATAGCCGATAAGTTATCATATTTTACATCACGATCGCATCAGATCTATCGGCCTATCGAGGTCTTGTTATCATCATCAGTCTGTGCTGCAACGGTTGGGTCTGATCTACTAGACTGACGATAATAACTTTACTCTTAATAAGCCGATGGGTTTTATGCGGTGTTTTTATCGGAGTGCTTAGCCGATAAGTTATCTCTTAAATACAGCCGTTTATACTGCTTGCCTCGTTATACATTCTTGCCCGCATTACTGTTACGATCGGCTAATGGCTAGCTGATTGGTTTACTCTGTCGATCCGAGCGCGAGCACAAGCAGGTTCCCGGGCACGAGCTCAGTCAAGTTCCCGGGCACGATCAGTGTGCAAGGACCCGGGCACGGGTACAAGCGAGCGCCCGGGCACAAGCACGATCTCAGGTAAGGACCCGGGCACGAGCACAGGTAAGAACTCGGGCACGGGTACGGACAGCGGACGAAGATCCCGGGCGCGGGTACGAGCAAGGGCCCGGGCACGGGTGCGGGCAGTATCTTCACGACGACACTAGTAATTTTAATCATGATCGGCTGGAGTTTATTTAATCTATTTGTTTACGCATCCTGCTTACTTATTTTATCAAGTTTACAGCCGATTTTTGAGCATCCCTTCGATGATCGGCTAGTTTAATCTTTGTTTATTATTATGCTATTGCTCATGCCATCATCGGCTTCCAGTCGATGTATAAGTGCTACAGTTCAAATCGGCCATCGGCCGATAAGACGAGTCCAGATCGGCTTCCAGCCGATTGGCTCATGAATTTAATATTTTTTCTCCTTGTCAATTGCAGGGTCAAATTGATTGGCACGCCTACGAACCTCAAGATTTTAGGACCTGCACTAGAGTGAAGCAAATCTCCCAGGCCTTCGCGTGTCTCCAAGGCGCCAGACGGCCCCGGCGGTTTTCGGCGTCAACACGTTCCCCCCACACCTAGTCATGAACCCCTCACGGCCTCATCCCCTGATCCCCCTCCCCCTCCCCCTCCCTTCCCTTCACACCCCTTACCCCTTTAAACCCTAGCAGCCACCGCCGCCTACTCTCTAGTGTGCCGTCGTTGCATCGGCTCGCCCTTCCCATCTGTTGGCGGTGCACCCACCGCCGCTCCGTCTCGTCGTCATCTCCGGCACCAGCCGTTGCTTTTGGATCAAGGTCCGTGACCACAGTTCGCTTCTCGACCTCCTTGTCGCCTCTCGCCGTCTAGTGCATCCCCATTCACCTCGATCTCTTATGGTTCACGTCACTCCAACCACCCTCCCCCTTCACCGCCGGCCGTGCACCCTGCCGCCGCCGACCCTGATACCTCTCCGCCTCTGCCGCATCTCACATCGGCCGAGCACAGAACCACGGTGGCCCACGCCACCGGCTGGAGCTGCCTCCCTCCACGCCGTCCGAAGTCCGCTACTCTAGGTAATTTGTTCTTATCTCATGTTCTGAAGTGTTGTCATTGAGATTAGGATAGTCTGGAATGCATTGTCAAGTGAAAGATGCAAATATGATAGCCAAATTCAATTGTGTCAATCGTCATCGACATCGGCACAGTGACAGATTTAATTTTTAGCTTTATTAAGGTTGCTAAAATCATTTTTTTTGTGCAAACTCTGCTCCTATTTAGGTTTGAAAAAACATGAATCAGGTCTATAAAGTGTCAAGCATTCAAATACAGGGGGAATATATTTACTTGTATAAACAGGTAAACACAGACATGCTTATTACAGAGTGAACTCAATGATGTAACATGAAATAATATGTTGCAGATAGCCCAAATTGATGGTACAGCCTGGACATCATGTTTGTGGGAGCATCATGTAGCATTATTGAATGGTTCAATGGCACTATATCTGCATTTCCCTGCCATGGTGTAGCTATTTTCACAATCCAAATCTACTCTTCCTAATATCAGCAATTGTGGGTGCGATTGTAAGAGCATTGTTTGCCCAGTTGAAAGAGTGCACGTTGTTTTCTTGTCAATCCCATTATTACATATTGTGAAATCTTCGATTTATTCATATTATATGTGTAGGAACGAATTATAAGAACCAAGCATATCAAAGAAGGGTGAATGGTAGGAACACCAAAAACCAAAATCTTTTGTGGAATAAAAGAAACCCTCAAACCTGGATAGAGTGCACTGGTTAGACCGTCTCTGTTGTGCTAGTCTGGACACCATATGTCCACCAGTTGAACCGCCGTCTTGCCGTCGCGCTCTTGTCGGATGAACCGTCAAAACCCAGAAAAATACACATTGAAGATGCTCTTCGAAGTAGATCAACTTTATTGCATCAAGATGTGTTTACAAAGCGTATACAAAGCACTTCTCTCTCTCAAAACTAAACCTTAGTTTTTCTCCCAAAAGTTATATCTCTTGTTGACAAGTTGATTGTTGATTGCTTTGATTATAGAACTTGATCAGGCTTGGTGGATAACCTTCTCCACAACTGGTGGGTTTCTGGATGCTTGCTAGAACATGATTCAGTATGGAGGGAGCAAACACGACTCACCATGTAGGAAGTACCAGTTGTTGACAGTTCAACTAAGAACTAAGTTGCTTGCTACAAATAAATGTGAACCTTGTGCTGGTATGCTTCTAAGACAACTTGAGTTCGCTATGTCTTCTACTATAATTTAAACATTTGTTTATATCACCTTACCTTTTTTTTAAGTAACGTTTATAATTTTGTGTGATTATGTAATGAGCATTTGTTCATGTCACCTATTTTCTAGAGTACCTTTGTAATTTTATGCGATTATGCAATGGAGCCGTATCGATGAGGGTATTCATTCTAATGAAGATTTATGCCATTTGACATCTTCTGAATAGTGTGAGTTATAGTCAATGTTATTTTTTTTTCGTTGTAATGCACAGGCGCCCAACTAGTATACCAAGTACTAGTAGTGACCTTGCTTCTCTTCATCTTCTATATACCGCTCAAGTGATTAATTGATCCATCAAGGACGAACGAAATCAATTAATCAATGGCAAGGCACTGATAATCAGGTTGATTGTAACGACAAGTACTAAACCAGGGCAGGCAGCCGGTCCTAGAGTTTGGGTTTGGAACTCCAGAGGCATGTTGGTTGGAGCTCAGGCGTGGAGCTAGTGGTGGTCAGACTGCAGAGGAGATCGCTGTTCATAGGGTTGGAAAGTCGGAAAACTGTCTCTTCCATTTTTATTATCATATTTTTTTTCTCGAAAACAGAAACGGAATGGTAAATTCGAAAATGAAAATGGTATCGGTACTATCGGTATTTCGAAAACGCAACTATCGGAACGAAAATATACCGATATTGGTTGGAAGTCGAAAGTTCATGTCGGAAACAACGAACAATAACATTGGATATTTAACTATGCATGACCATATAAATTCATCCTCGCATCATATCATTCATTATTTATTAAGCATATAAGTATAGCATCATATCATTCATGATTTATTGAGTGCATAAGTATAGCCGTATAATGCCGCTATGTTATGATCACACAATAAAATAAAATAAGTCGACAATTAATATTGAATTTTGGAGTCTGGAGATAGGAGACTAGACTAGAGATTGGAGAAATGCTTTCGGAAATTTTCGAAAATTACCAGTCCAGTTCGGTTACCGATAAAACGGTCGAAAAAATAGCTCTGCCATTTTTATTACCATTTCCAATGAATATTACCATTTTCGTTACCATTATTGAAAATTTTTGATACCGACAGAAACGGTCGGTAAGAAACAGAAACAGCAGCAGAAACGGTCGGGTTTTTCCGTCCCATTTTCAACCCTAGCTGTTCGTTTGTTGGAATGAGATGCAGTGGGAATACCACCTGCACCATAACTTCAGTAGCGACTTAAACCTTTTATTACACTTGAAGGTTCCCTTTTATGTAGGCATTTCCCAGGAGAGTCTTCTTTCCCGCTCTCTTCTTACTAATGTCTTCACTTAGGACTAGTTTGGAAGCTAGGAAAAACAAACCCAGGAAAATACTCCCCTATCGGGATTTTCCCAGCGACACTTGCATCCTCTTCCATTCCCTGGAAAACTTGCATCCTCTTCCATTTCCTGGAAAATTACTTCCACGTGGGAGGAATAACCCCTGCACCATTTGGGGCTGAGAAGTGGGTAATTCCCTAGAAAACTACTTCCACGTGCGGGGAGTAACCCTTGCATCATTTTGGGGCAGCGAGGTGGGTAGGGAAAAAATTTCCTATGCTTGAAAATAATAATACTTATCTATAATGAGCATAAGAAAATAAGATAATTATAAATAAGCATTAAACACCATAAAAAATTTCAGGAGAACCATAAAAACTTACGAAAATTCATAGAAAACCGAGAAAATCCACAAAAAATTTGGAAAATTCACAGAAAATTTAAAAAATCTAGAATATTCAAAAAATACTTAAGATGAACCTTACACAACATAAACTTATAAGTTACATAAACAAAATCCTGAGTGATTGGAACATTCTACAAATGCATATATTTCAAATGGCAGAACACAGGCTAACCATCAGCTAGGGGTGGACAAAAAGCTTGAAGCTTATGGCTAGGATCAGCTCGGATCGACTCGAACTCGTAATCATAACAAGTCGAGCTGAGCTGGGGTTATAGCTCGTGAGCTTAACTAGCTAGCTTGCGAGCTGCTCATTTAGCTCATTAGTACAAAAGATTACCATATCTTTATATACTTAGGGCTTTTTAATTAACGTTTAGTCTTTTAATTACATCCAAACTATCTATATTTGGTGGGTTCTTTATTAGTTAGTGTCTATTATTATGTTAATATATGATAGATTTTAAATTACAAATATGATATAAATAAGATAGAGCTTATTAACGAGCCTAACGAGCTTAACGAGCCAACTCACGAACCGAGCCGAGCTAGGTTCGTAGCTCGTTAAGGTTAACGAGACGAGACTAGCCCAAACAAACCAAGCCTTAACGAGCCGAGCTAGCTTGTTATCCACCTTACTCAACAACAATGATATTGGCAGCATGAACCAGATCAATCAAGTACTGCATGCATTCTTTTAACATTTCTTGTTGTCCTATCAACACCAAAGAAAGTCTTCTAAACACCAACTTAGAACTCAACACATGAGTTTGATCTCTTCTTAGCAACTAATTAATTAACCAATACCAATATACCATTGCAATTGACACACAAGCAGACATACATGTAGGCAAAGATCAAGTGTCGAGAGAGCAAAATAATTGTTATTGCTGCAAATGTAATCATTGGATTTTTTAATAATAATCTTGCTAGAACTGAACCCGGTCTGTGTCCTATCACTTACATATAGAGTCAATACTAATCGATTAACCATGCTCGTGGTCATGAGCGGCATATAGTGATGTGTCATGTGTATAGATTTATGTTTTATAAATATGTTTATGAAATTGGTATATGGATTGGATGGTTTTTTTTATGCAAATGATGGTTTGTTGCCATGGAGGGCAACAAATATGATATATTTATGTTGATCACATTCCTTATTCAATATACATGTTTTACTGTTTATTAAATACCATAGCAAAGTGCTTGCGAAACAAAATTTTCTTTATGCATAAAAGACACCACAAATAGCCTTTCTTGACTTAGAGGTTGCATGTAGTGTTGTAGGATTGACCTTGCTAGTACATTGTTTTAGTAATGTGCTCATTATGTTGTTGTTTAGCTTTGTTATAGATTAAGTGTTGTGGGGTCCGTTGCTTCTTCAAGATGGTTCTATTAGAGGCCTACCTCTAGTTGGTTTGCTTGTGGTATAGGTAGACATGCTTCCGGTGAACCTTTAATTATTTAGCCGGTTAGCATATGTTTATGTGTCTATTTATTTGTATTGCCCTTATATCATATTTTGATGCCATAGGCTTGAGATGAAAGTATATAGTTAGCCCTCTTCCTGGGAGCTAACAATGTATGAGTTTGAGATAATCATTGAATAGCGCATGTAGATCGAGTCCCCTGTGGTATGAAGTTCCTAGTCGTCATCATTGAGTGGTTGACGAGCATACCATGGTTGTGGACTAGTAAGCCATTCCGACGATTCTCTCCTGTATTCCATTCCTGGCATTATAAGTGTTATACCGAAATGCATTCGAATGCGCTCATGTTGCGTGAGGGCAAGTGGCTATTATACGTATATGGATCCCACCTACCTAGATACTATAGTGACGTATGTTGGAGTGCCCAACAGTATAATATTTGCGGTGTCCTGACATGACGTTTATGGGTAAAAAACAGAATTTAGAACATACATTTGATTAATTATAACTATGCATCTACATACATAATCAGCAAATACCAAATTTACTATCCCTCCAGTTAGTTCCTCACACTCATTGCTGTTTTGCAGTCCTAGTTGTATCCTGATCAAACAAAAACCTTTTCAAAATTGCATTCTCTTTCCTTTCGACGTCGACATATTTGAGTTGAGACATGTGCACCAGCTACAGGATTTATCTACAAAAGAAAGACAGCTCTGTTTGGTTCAAACACAAGCCAATAAGCGAGGAGTGCTTAAAATGAGGGCTCTTTTGGCAGGCTGGGATCCCACCGGGAGGCCCATGGGGGAAATATCCACGGGCCAATTTTCCTGCGAGTTTGGAAGCCCACGACGTGGGGAAATCCCAGCGTCGGGGATTTTTTCCCCGTCTCTTGCGAGATGCCCGCAGTGCAGCTTCCCCGTCTCACGAGCAGACGCCGCCCCGTCTCCCTTCTCACGAGCCACTGCTGCCGGACCTCCCCCTCCGGCAAGACGCCGCCTCCACGCCTCTCCCTCCTACGAGACGCTCCATCTAGCCCTCCCTCCTTAGGATCCAAGGAGGTTTTGTCCTCCTCAAGATCTGCGAGACGTCCGCCCAGGCGGAAGCCAACGGCAAGGAGGGGGAGGACGAGCTCGTCCTGCTCCCCACCAACGAGTCCTCCGACTGCCTGCTCTTCATCCTCCACATCGTATGCTTCCCCGCCTTTCCATTCCAACCTAGTTCCTCTCCTCCCATCATGAACCTGAGACCTCGACGACACGGGTCCTCACTTTGCAACCTCGACAGTGCGGCATCTTTGCGCAACCTCCTCTCTTTACTCCAATCTTTCCAGCAAGGTAAGCCTCCTCCTCCCATCCTCCTGTGCTAGGATTCCTCTCTCCCTTTTCTCTTTTCTTATCTCTAGGGTTACTGACATAGATCTAGCTAGATGGTTACTCCATTCCTTCTCTCATCACTGCAACTTATCTGCTTTAGTTTATGGATGTAATGCACAATAATGCAATGCACAACTTACAATAGGAAATAGAGTAATGTTTATAATAAAAATGGTGTATATCTGCATGTAGTGTGTTGAAGCTAAGGTTTCAGTATTCAAAGAGTTTGTTTACACTAATGTTACTGACAAGTAAAATTGCAATATGTTTGTACATGCAATTATGTGCATCAGTGCTTGTAGTTCTTCTTTCCTGAATGAAAATTCTGCCTGCATTATGTATGATTGGTTTTGCCTGTTAGCAATAGAAGATGGTTGTGACCAGTAAAGATTCAGAACTCTTTTGAACTCATTATGAAATGATCAAGTTCTATTTTATGTTCCTGTTTTATGCTTGTTGCCACTCTGCTCCTAGCCCCTTAATTTTTCTTAATCTCTTTAGACAATTTTTTTTTTTTTACCTTCTGGGCTTAAAGATTTAATGTGCTAATTTTTTTCTGCTCCTTGCTGCCTGCAATAATTTAGGAGTCTTAAAAACATTTTATTCTATAAGCAAACTGTTTGGGAGCACAAAATGTATCAATTCAAACATTATTCTATGTTAATGTAGAAGAAAATGAGAATACAATTTTGTGGGTGTTCTTTTATCGGGGCACAACTAGGACAACAAAAAAACACACTAGATTATATTACTCTATAGATAATTCAATTTTTGTTCTTACGATTGCATCAGTTGAAAAGTTATCCATCCAATTAGTTGTGTACTTCTCAGAGGTTGATTTGCATCAGTTAAAATCCTATCCATCCGCTGCTGCTTTTGTTCAGTACCGGGGGAAGGAAATCCCTTGGTTCCAAGCTAATCTCTTCAATTAGCTGCCAGCCTGCCATACTAGGACTCTAGGAGACCCTTATGTTTACTTGTATTAATTGTGAATGAATATATGGTCTAAAATTCTGCATGTGTGGAATGTGGATGCATTGCCACAGATAACAGAATTTTACTTTTGAGGCTTTGATGGTGTTATCAGATCAGAAAGTTGTTGCTCTTTCACCACAACAAATCTTCTTACGTTTAATTTTTTTCTATTGGATGTAGGCGATGGCGCTTGACCTTGATGACTCAAACCTTGTTCTCAAATAGTGCTTTGTTGGATGCTCACGAGTGTGGGAAATGAACTTAGAAGATATTTGTAAATGACAATATGAATTTGGCAGTTGGATCTGATTTCCATATATGTTAGTTGTTGTAGTACTAGTTTGTTTGAATTTAAATGTTACTCTTGCATTAATGTGATTCACATGTGTGGATGTAATGTTTGTCACAGATTAACTTCAGTAGATGTGTCATGTGGGGCCGCCACTACTCCCGCAGGGAACGCGGCGTAGGCGCACGGTAACCGCGCAGCATGTAAGGAAGGCAAGATTTAGGGGATTCATTTAGGAAATTTCGGGAGGCGTTCCTCCACCACCACCCCGTCACTAAACCCTACTGCGCCCACCCTGCCACCCGCTGCCACAGCCTCTCCGGCCATGGCCGAGCCAACCACAGCTGATCTCGCGGCGCTCATCACATCGTTGGCGGTGACCGTCGACAACCTGCAGGCTAAGGTCCACGAGCTCCAGATGGCGTTCCCTGCTACCTCCTCGGCAGGCACCAACGCCCCAGCATCCGGCGAGCACCACAGGGACCGGCCCCCTCGTCTCCAAAAGATGGACTTCCCCAAATTCGACGGCAAATCTGATCCCCTGGCTTTCATCAATCGCTGTGAGTCTTATTTTCATCAGCAGCGCATCGCCGAGGAGGAGAAGGTCTGGATGGCCTCTTACAACCTCGAAGCCGGCGCCCAGATGTGGTACATCCAAGTCCAGCAGGACGAGGGCACACCGGCATGGTGCTGTTTCACCGAGCTGCTGCATCTCAGGTTCGGGCCGCCCCTGCGCTCCAACCCCCTCGGCGAGCTCATGGCTTGCAAGCGCACGGGTTCCGTCGTCGACTACCAGGACCGCTTCGAGGCCCTCCTTCCTCACGCGGGCGCGCTCACGGAGGCGCAGAGGGTCCAAATCTTCACGGCAGGCCTGCAACCGCCCCTCAACCTCAACGTGGAGGTCCACAACCCTCAGTCGCTCGCTTTCGCCATGAGCCTCGCCCGGAAGCTGGAGTTGCGCGACCAGTGCGCGGCCGCCCTCACGCCGCCCCCCGCGCCGTCGCGGCAACAGCAACGGGGCCTCCTTCCGACTCCCCCTCAACATCTCGCCCTGCCGGCTCCGGCCCCTACTGCGGCTGTCCTAGCCGCCACCGTCGCGGTGGACGGTCGGCCCGTCCGGCGCCTGTCGACAACCGAGATGGACGAACATCGCCGACTCGGTCTCTGCTTCAACTACAACGAAAAATTCGGGCGAGGCCATAACCGCGTGTGCCAGTGCCTGTTCCTGCTGGACCTGGTGGAAGCGGATGATGACGAGGAGGTTGCCGACGATCCTGCCGCCGCAGAACCCACGATCTCGCTCCACGCAATCGCCGGCATCCACACTAGCGACACCATGCAGCTGCGCCTCCGCATGGGCGCTGTCGAGCTCCACGCCCTCATCGACTCGGGCTCGACACACAACTTCATTGCCTCGAAAGCTGCCTCCCGCACCGGCCTACCCATGGTCCATCACGGCTCTGCGTCCGTCACGGTGGCCAATGGCGAACAGGTCCCGTGCACCGGAGTGGCCAGGGGAACGGCGTTCTCCATCGCCGATGACGACTTCTCCGCCGACCTCTTCGCACTTCCCTTGGCGGGGTACGACGTGGTGCTAGGGACCCAGTGGCTCGCCACCCTAGGGCCCATCCTGTGGGACTTCGCGGCCCTTACCATGTCCTTTTGGCACAAGGACCATCAGGTATGTTGGCAAGGCATGCCGAGACCAATTTCCCCCAGCCTCCGCTCCTGCTTGGGCCACGACCTCCTGGAGGCCCTGCTCACCGCCTTCGCCGACGTCTTCACCGCGCCGCACGGGCTCCCACCGCCTCGGACCCGCGACCACCACATTGTCCTCTAGCCGGGTGCTGCTCCGGTCGCCGTGCGCCCATACCGTTACCCGGCCACCCACAAGGACGAGCTGGAGCGCCAGTGCGCCGATATGCTGCGCCAGGGGCTCATCCGGCCGAGCTCTTCGGCGTTCTCCTCGCCCGTCCTCTTGGTAAAAAAGGCAGATGGCTCGTGGCGCTTCTGCATCGACTACCGGGCCCTCAACGCCATCACGGTCAAGGATGCGTTCCTGATCCCCGTGGTAGACGAACTCCTCAACGAGCTACACGGCGCCAAATTCTTCACCAAGCTCGACCTCCGCTCTAGGTATCACCAGGTTCGGATGAACCCGGACGATATCGCCAAGACGGCGTTCCGGACGCACGATGGCCTGTACGAGTTCCTGGTCATGCCTTTTGGGCTGTGCAACGCGCATGCTACATTTCAGGCTTTGATGAATGACGCCCTGCGCCCATACCTCCGACACTTCGTCCTCGTCTTCTTCGACGACATCCTCATTTTCAACAAGACGTGGGCTGACCATCTCCGCCAGGTCCGCACCGTCCTCGACACGCTGCAGCAGCACTGCCTGTTCGTGAAGCGCTCCAAGTGCGCCTTCGGTGTGGAGTCGATCTCCTACCTGGGGCACATCATCTCAACTGTAGGCGTGGCCATGGATCCGGCCAAGGTCCAAGCGGTGCAGGAGTGGCCAACACCACGATCGCCACACGCCGTCCGTAGCTTCCTCGGCCTTGCGGGGTATTACCGCAAATTCGTCTGCGACTACGGCACCATTGCCGCACCCCTCACCGCCCTGCTCAAGAAGGAGGGGTTCCTATGGTCCGCGGAGGCCACGGCGGCCTTTGAAGCCTTGAAGATGGCCATCACCACGGCTCCTGTGCTGGCGCTGCCCGAGTTCGACCGGCCCTTTGAGGTCGAGTGCGATGCCTCTACCCACGGCTTCGGCGCCGTCCTGTTACAGGGTTCGCACCCAATCGCCTTCTTCAGCCGACCGGTGGCTCCTCGACATCGCGCGCTGGCCGCCTACGAACGCAAGTTAATTGGTCTCGTGCTCGCCGTCCGCCATTGGCGGCCATACTTGTGGGGCCGTCGATTCTTGGTAAGGACCGACCACTACAGTCTGAAATTTTTATTGGATCAGCGCCTCGCCACCATCCCACAACATCATTGGGTGGGCAAACTGCTGGGTTTCGATTTCACCATCGAGTACAAGCCTGGCGCCTCCAACACCGTGGCCGACGCGCTGTCACGCAGGGACACGGAGGACGGCGCCCTCCTCGCCATCTCGGCTCCCCGTTTCGACTTTGTGGATCGCCTCCGCCAGATCCAGACCACGGACCCTGCCCTGGTAGCCATCCGCGCCGACATTGTGGCTGGCCAGCGGGGGTCCCCGTGGTCTATCATCGACGACTTGGTCGCGTTCCACTCCAGGCTCTACATCCCGCCGGGATCGCCCCTACTCAACGAACTGGTGGCCGCCATCCATGAGGACGGCCACGAAGGTGTGCAGCGCACACTGCACCGTCTCCACCGCGACTTCCACACACCCAATCTTCACCGCGTGGTCTAGGACTTCATCCGCTCCTGCTTGACGTGCCAACGCTACAAGTCTGAACACCTCCTCCCAGCGGGTCTACTCTTGCCGCTCCTTGTCCCGACCATGGTATGGGCAGACATCGGCCTGGACTTCGTCGAGGCACTCCCCAAGGTGGGCGGCAAGTCGGTCATCCTTACGGTGGTCAATCGCTTCAGCAAGTACTGCCACTTCATCCCCCTCGCCCATCCGTACACGGCGGAGACGGTAGCCCAGGCCTTCTTCAGCGACATTGTTCGTCTTCATGGGATCCTGCAGTCCATGGTGTCGGACCGCGACCCGGTGTTCACGTCCAAGTTTTGGAGCGAACTCATGCGCTTGTCGGGCGCCAAGCTTCATATGACATCGGCCTTCCACCCGCAGTCGGATGGTCAGACGGAGGCCGCCAACAAGGTAATTGTCATGTACCTCAGGTGCTTCACAGGCGACCGTCCCCACTAATGGCTGCGCTGGCTCCCGTGGGCCGAATTCATCTACAACACCGCCTTCCAGACGGCTCTCAAGGACACTCCCTTCAAGATCGTCTACGGCCGCGATCCTCCGACCATCCGCTCTTACGAGCCGGGTGAGACACGTGTGGCAGCGGTCGCCAAAAACATGGCGGACCGTGACGAGCTTTTGGCCGACGTACGCTACCGCCTTGAACAGGCTCAGGCGATCTACAAACGGCACTACGACCGACACCACCGGGCTGTTTCCTACGCCATTGGTGACTGGGTGTGGCTACGTCTCCATCATCGTGCGGCTGCATCCCTACAAGCTCCGACCCGAGGGAAGCTGAAGCCACGCTTCTACGGGCCGTACCACGTCACCGAGCTCATCAACCAGGTCGCCGTCCGGCTCGCCCTTCCGCCCCGAGCCCGCCTGCACGACGTCTTCCACATGGGCCTCCTCAAGCCGTTCGTGGGAACACCTCCAGCGGCGCCTCCCCCACTACCGGCCCTACACCATGGCGCCGCAGTCCCTGAGCCGGAGCGTGCCATCCGCACACGCCTCGCTCACGGTGTTCGTCAAGTGCTCATTCAATGGAAGAACGAGCCGGCCTCCTCCGCCACCTGGGAAGACGTGGATGATTTCATCAAGCGCTATCCCTCGTTTCAGCTCGAGGACGAGCTGCTGGTCGAGGGAGGGAGAGATGTCATGTGGGGCCGCCACTACTCCCGCAGGGAACGCGGCGTAGGCACACGGTAACCGCGCAACATGTAAGGAAGGCAAGATTTAGGGGATTCATTTAGGAAATTTTGGGATTCATTTAGGAAATTTCGGGACAGTACTTCCTTTTATTTAGCTGGCTTAATGCCTATTTATTCCTTGTACTCAGCCCTCGTTGGAGGCAAGCAATAACAAATTATTTCTAATCTCCCTCTTTCTCCCAAATCTCACATCCTTCACCATTGGGCGCCCAGGGGAGAAACCCTGCGCCATTACCGGCCCGGGCTACGAACTCCGTAGCCGTGGTCCTGCTACCTTGGGCGCTAACGCCCTTGACAAGATGGTTCAAATGGTACCTTAATTCGATTGTTGCAGTAATTGCCCCAATGCTTGGTTCTAAATTGTAAAGTGTCTCAATTTTGTAAATTTTTATGATTTAATAATTTTCTGTCTTTCTAAATTTTAGTAACTTGTGTTGAGGTTGCATGATCAAGTTTAAACTATGATTTATAGCAGTTTTAAAGTATATTCCTGTGTATGGCTATGATCATGTGCATCAATGATCTGTTGCTATTCTCGTGTATGGTTGTGAAGTGTATTTGTTCCGGTGTTTTCTACAACTTCCCCACAATTTTCTGTATTTTCTGATTTTTTTTTCCCTAGGATGCCCATCCCCTCTGTTCCCAAACAGGAGCAAGGAATAATTCCTCATCGGGGTTTTTCCCTAAGGAAAATGGTGGGGTAGTGCATGTCACCCCAAAAATCCCCTTGGGGGCAATCTTCCCTAGGTTTTTTCCTTAAGCTCCCAAACAAGCCCTGAAAGTGCTGCAAATACATTGGTCACGACATGGTACAAACATGTTCCACAAGTGCCATAATTGTTATACATGGAGCGAGCGAGCAAAAAAATTCCCGACCTCCCGAGGCGTGGATCCTTTCCCCGGGGAAGCGACGTGGATTGGGCCAGGATTTCCCTGTCTCATGGGCTTCCAAATGTGCAGATAAATTAGCCCGTGGAAATTTCCCCCGTGGACTAGCTACCCAGGGAATGGGCCGGGATCCCGCGGGCTGCTAAACAAGCCCGTAAAGAGAAGACGAGGAACCAGAGCTAACACATTGTTTGGTTAGAAGACGTTGGTGGTCTTAGCTTAAATCATAGGGGGCCGTTCAATGAAAATATAGTTCAGCATCTCGCCTTCAAAACCTTTTAACAAAAAGTTGCACAACACATGTTTTCTTGTAGAGTTCTAATACTGAGAACGGTGAGCACTTTACAGAGCAGTTGCGAGATGATTGTGACTCGTCTGAATGGGAAACAGTATGAATTTCAATTGGACTTGAACTGGTGCCATTCGTTTAACACCATGCATGCCTCTTAAATATGAAACAAGGTATATATTGACATTGTCACAACCTAAAAAGCTGATTCACATAAATATCTCTTTTTAATAATAATTTGACTTGAGGGAATACATTTAATTCAATTTTAAGTTTCTATTCTATGTTTATTTACCAAGTTATATATGTATTGGAAAATCATATCGATAAAACACGTCATTTTGTCATATTAAGGCATGAACATACTGGAAGCACTTGCAGTCCGGGGATACACCTAGTGTACATGTAGATTTGAATGCAAAATGATCGAGCAAGTTTTTAGTAAATAAATAAACACCTACCTGATTCAAGCTGGACGCTAAACATGAAAGCATGGTGTTTACAGCAGCAGATGTCAGACTAGAGGGCTTCTGCGGGTGGCATAACCGCAGACATCTCATGTTTGATCCTATAGGTTGGATCATTCAACGCCTACCAACATGGTCAATGACACATTATTGGCCCTTGTCATTTGGGGGCAAAGACTTCCAGATTCCAGCTAAAAGGCTACCATAGACCGAATGGCAGACGCTAGAAACAGCACAGGGAACTGCTGTGAGAGGATTGCCAAAATGCTTGCTCGCAAGAACTACCCCCAGGACTGAATTCTGCAGACAAAAAAATTGTGTAACGTAAGGAAATGAAACTGAGATATGATGAATGACAGTAAGAGTATAATGACATTCGTTCCATAGGTGCAGCGAAAAATGATAGGCTATCTAGCAATAGTTCATGTTAATGACATTCTTCCCATTATCTAAAAAAATGGCTGTTTAATACAAGCATGAGTTAGGTAGGAGTGAACTTTAAAAATTAATGAGACTTTCAGTTTTTTTCGCACCATTATAGAAATAGTTACAACGTAAAAACAATCTGGACCTGCTTATGCCAAATGATGTAACATGACAACAGGCCAAAATTAATATCTGCCTAAATTTAGAAAGCCATGGCATGATATCTGTCTAAATTTGAAAGCCACGGCATGGTTTAGCAACAAGTCACTTTTTAATTACCTATATTCCAAATCAACTAAGATTCTTGCTTTGACAGTCTTATGTTGAGATTTATTCCCTGGTTTTAAGTATATTAGCTTCTACATTAGGAAGACAAGGAACTGTAAATTTGCTTGTATACAAAAAACAGAAATTACCTGCATGCCAACCTCAATAGAGATTGTTCGTGATGAAGAGATATCGATGCCAAGCATTCTTGAAAGAACATAGCCAAAGAAAAAGCCAGATGCATGCAACCAACAAACAGACATAACCACTTGTACACCAGATGATAGAATGGCTGAAGCATTCTGTGCAATAGCATTGCCACAAAGAACAGCAACAGTTGCCACAGCAATGAATGGCATCAAGGGAGAAACTAACTGAACTAAACGGTTGCAGTACTGATTAAGTAGAGCACCGAGTAGGACAGGTGCTAGGACAACCTGCATTCATGTATATCCAACTTAGCCAGAAGTAAGGAAATTCAACAGTATACCATCAGATTGATTTCCAGCACCTGAGATGTTGAGACAAACAATCCCATTGGATCTACTGCCACATATTGTCCAGCTAGTTTGGATGTCAGAAGAGGAGTTATGAACTGCATCAGGAAGTGACATAAGCAAAAAAGGAAAAAAAAACCCAGAACTTTTGGAGTTGAGTTGAAAGATAAAAACAGATCTGAGTGGTTCATTACCGCTGCAGCAAAAGTGCTTGCTGCTGTCATCAGTACCGAAAGAGCAACATTTCCCCTGCCATGCAACAATGCTAATTTGTCTTAATTGTGTGCACTTTCATACTACTAAAAAGGTACAGAAAGATGTACTCTCATAGTTGTTATACACAAGGTTCTTTCGAACAATTTTCTGCCACACAAATCTGTCTACATTAAAAATACATTTGCGTCAAAAGTCAAAAGAGACAGTGAACTCCACTGCCTAATTCAAGATACACCTGAAATTTATTAATCAGCTAGAAAACAAATTGTTTTTGTGGGCATTTCCGTTTTACGCATCACGAGGTTATCAAGCCACTAATTCAACCATATAGTTAGTATGCTGGGACCACTTGACAGTAAAAACATTGGCATGCACAGGATTGACCACTCAAAGGAACATTGCTGGCCGATTGAAGTTGTTTGCTAAGTTTCATTTCAAAGATCTGCTGCAAGCCAAGGACAACTATGTTGTAGCTGACCTGGTTTTCACCTAAATATCCATCTATATGCTTGATCAGGAGTGCTGTAAATTTTGTCAAATGACAAAAATATGGTTTACGTCAGATAATTTTGTTTCAAATTGGAAAAGGAACTTATTAAATTATCCTGATTCGGTATGACCAGTTACTGCTGTCAGCTGGTAACAGGATTGTTACTAGTATAATTTCAAGAGCAACTAGTACCTCCATAGAGTGCTACCAGTTTGTCCAGCTAGTGAATTGGTTATTCCTGTGACTAATCACTGACAAGAATTCATACGCATGTATGTCATAATCACCATGAAAAATTATCAACCAGATGACACATTTTAAAACATTTTCTAACAAGTACAAGGTTGTGACTAAATGTACATTGCTACATTCTAAGCATAATATTTTCTTTTCTCATTACCTTGCTAAATAGGTAACAATGTTGCTTGCTGTGCCTGCAAAGAGTATTTGCATTTCTCAGTTTAAAAGCTGGTGCCAATACAATATAAAAAAAAGAATAAAGTGTGTGCACACCTCCAGGGCAACAGGACACCAATATCAACCCAGCAGCATAATAGGATGGTAACTTTAATATCTTGCTGACAAAAAATCCAGACAGTGGCATCACCTGTACAAAAATACTAGCTCTGGACTTTGCGATATACATGGAAACAGAAAACCACAAAAACATGAATAACCACAATGAAGTTTAAATGTATGATCCTCTGCACTGGTAGTGTACAAACAAATAAGAATTAATATGGCTTTTTCTAAATGTATCGCACGTCAGCTGAATGAAAATGATAATCTTGATGAATATATAGGATGTCTGCCCGCTGATTCAACAAAAGATCCAACACATCTAGTAGTACACAAGTCCAAAACTACAACTATTTTGTTTTTTAATTGGAATTATGATCACATGGCCTGTTGGCTTATGAAATAAAGTGGCCAGCAAGTTTGGGAACTGACCGAGTATTGAAGTACAAACCCAGCAGCTAACTCCTTGGGCATCAATAGTGCAGTTTTCAGGTCGTCTAATGTCAATGTCATACCCATTCCTGAACAAAATAAATTCAACTATATATCAGTCACAAAATTCAACTAAATTACATCTCCATGCACAAGAAAATTCAGTTCACAACACCCTTCACTTTATTCAAGAATAAAATTGGAAAAAGTGGAAGGAAAATAATTTCCTGTCTGTCAATGACCAATCTATGGTATAATCCAAGGCCATCTCTGATATTTCATGTTTCTGCATAGATGTGCTAAAAATTCTATTCAAGAAACATTTTATGCATATGCAGTAAAGTTAACACTTCCATCTTCAATGTTAGAGACATTACAAATAAAATTGATTTTACGAATGCATGGTTGGGGAAAAATGGCACAAGTCAAAAGGAATATTTGTAACAAGCAACTACAGGCATGATGATAAGACCGCACAGGGAAAGTAGGCACTACTACGGTCCTGTTCTTTTCTGATTCTAGATTTTTGATTTTCATTTGCACGCTTCCCAAGCTCCTAAACAGTGTATTTCGTGCAAAACTTGTCTATATAAAATTTTCTTCGAATACTTTTCTAGAACAACCTTTTCAACTTTATAGGAGTTAATTCATTTGTTCATACCCTCGAATAGCTATCACAAAAATCAGATAATCCCTCAATTTCAGCTATTGCAAACAGGGCCTATGTACTAGAGGGGATGAATGGTACAGACCCAGCATGGTAAAGGAGATGCCGACGATCTGGGCAATGGGACTGACCCAGAGGAAGGCCGGTGGCCACCACAGTGCAACCGCACAAGCGGACGCCACCCACACCGGGAAACCGAGTGACAGCACCTCGCCAACCTGCAAAAGCAGATCTTGCCAACCTACTACTCCAGTCTCCAACACACTGCCGTCACCTCCTGGTGTCGAGGGCACCGGATCAGCAGCCGCGCGGCACCTGCTCAATGCAATGCCAGGAAGTGGTCGAACCACGTTGTTGCTGTAGCTGCTGTGAAGGCAGGTGATGGGGAGAGACGAGAAGTAAGCTCTATGGCAGGGGTTGTGCATATTGAAGAGGTGAAGGTGCTGCTGGTGGTGGATCCGAGTGCAGCAGGGAGCGGCTGGTGGCCGGCGGAGGAGAGGCATGGCGTGGGATGTTGACCAGTTGCCTTCAACGATTACCTAAGAAAAACATCAAAGCAACAAGTGTGAGTCCAAGACTCTACTCTACAAAGTATATGATATAAATAGTAAACATCTTAGCAAAAATAGACCATTTTCAGGTTAAACATTCTAAGTCATAAATGCAAGGCATAACTAGTCTCCATGGTCATTTGCTCATTTCATTGAATATACCGGTATTGTTTGAGTAAATGCCTATCGACATTCACCTCTCATAAGCCCCAAAGAAAGTAGGACTCATGACTACCAAAGTGGATCTTTCTCATTCATGTCATCTGTACTATAAAGTAGCAACTTGATTTTTCCTACATCCACCCACAAAAGTGTACACCAATCTTTCTTCTGTCAGATCGAATCTAATCAAAGCACAGGATTGAATAGAGGATGATGTGGAGGAAACACAATCCTCCGCCACCCATCGTGCCAAGCCACCAACCCTCCCCTCCGCAATGAAGCAGCAGTACTCACTGTATTCTCTTTCCCACAAATCGCCTTCCATCACAACATCCCCAAATCACACTTATAACGTCTCGCGTCGCCTTCCATTGAGCGGTCTGTCGACGGGTTAGATCCCAACTACAGTATAGTCGATCTGTAAAAGAGGAGCACGACACAGGATTTTTATACAGTTTCGGAACCCCGACTACATTATTTGAGAACGTAGAGGCCGTCTGATACCAAGGTAACTGTCGATCTATAAAAGAGGAGTAAGACACGGGATTTTTATACAGGCTCAAACCCCTGGCATGGGTAATAGCCCTACTGTTTATATGTATTGGATGGGATGTATACACCAAGTACAAAGATGCTATCTAATTTAGCCTAGGCGTAGGCTTGGTGTCTCTTAATCTGGGAGGCCTTGTATTTATACCGGAAAGTGACCCCCTCTCTAAGTAGAACTCGCGACTCCAAATAGGACACAGGCAGACAAATCCTTATCGTCTCCAGATCGGACTATGGTATCCTTCCATATCCAGAGTACACCTCTTTTGACTGTAACCTTATCCATACCTGGTCATCACCTATATCATATTAAGGCTGTGTTCGTAACTATGGTGGCTTCTGGCTTATTCAGCGCACGCAAAACGAGAAACGTTATTAGCGTGTGATTAATTAAGTATTTACTATTAAAAACTTGAAAAATGGATCTATTTGCTTTTTTAGAGCTACTTTCATATAGAAAATTTTTGTAAAAAACACACCGTTGATCGTTTTGGAAAACGTGCGCGCGGAAAACGAGAGAAAAAGCAAAGCAGAGAAGTGCTGCCGAACACAGCCTAAGTACGCGGTATTCCCGGTAACATAGGGTATGCCATATCTACTATACTGACACGGTCCTCTGCTGCGCCACACACCATCTTATTGGAGGCCCTTCCGTCATGGCATCGCACCATCCCCTTGGTCGCGATGGCCCTACCCTGGTCACACTGCGGACAGGAGAAGGGGTCGCCCTTGGCAGCCTCGCCGTCGTGATTACGAGCAGGTACTCACAACCGGAACACCCAAACCCGAAGGCAGCTACTCCCATCAGGTTACTACTCTCCTCTCCCGTCCACTTGGGCTGATCTCTTGCTCGCCACCAATGCCAACACTACCCTCCTCTCCTGCCACGCTCCACCACCACCACCACCCTCCTCCTTCGCTGGTCCACAGCATCGAAGGCTCTCCAGGGCCAGTCCCCAACTCGCCATTCCCTTCCTCCTCCGCTGTGTATACAGTGTACTCCAGCTACCCTCCATGTGGCACGGCAATGAGGAGCAAGAAATGGCCAGCTCAGGCGTAGGCATGACATCAGCGAGCTGCAGCGCTTCAACAGCAGGCATATTTCTTGTTTTGGTTATTTTAATTTGCTGTGCAGATTTGAAACACACGACTATAACTTCCTGAAGAAGGTTCATAGGCCCAACTCAAGTTATTTTTCTTCCCTGAATTAAGGAGATTTACAAAAAATGATTAATTTCCATCTTCAGCTAGAGCGATGTTAATCACACCATATATGAGAGTAATTTACTGAAGAAGGTTCCTAGCTAAAGCTTTTTGTATTCCCCCAAGGAGATTTATAGAAGTGATTAAAGTGCATGTTCTGCTAGACCAATGTGAATCACATTACTGTTGGGATTAATTTTGTCATATGATATTTAGTTTACCATGTGCATATTGGTAGCAAAGAAATAGGAAGGAAAATTGAGTTTGGATGCATGCATGTATGTTGGCATGCTCTGGTAGCAAGCTGTAGATGGCCCATGAAGGTTCTAGGCAGCAGGAGAAGTGTAGGTACAGTAGTACAAATAGAAAGTCAAATAGAAATTTACCACCTAGGTGAAATAGAGATTAGTTAGAGGTGAGTTGTCAAGAAGCATCATGAGGTTACATAGTTGTTAAAAAGGAAGTCAAGAGCAAATTGACTTGTGAGTCGAGCTAGCACTTAGCAAGAAATGAGTTGTAGTTTGATAGGTCATTCCTATGACAATTGTGTAAGTCTATAAATAGAGATGTAACCCTCATATAGGTTGGCAATAGAAATATATGTGTTTGTGAAAAACACTGTTGTGTGGAATTAGTGAGTAGTTCCAAAGGGATTGTGTGATTCAATCCCAACAATTACTATGTTTAATCCACATTTGCATTGAATTATGCATGATGGATTTATCTGGTTTGAAGATTGTTACTCCATCAGCCAATGGTCTGCAATGGTCTGCATCCTTCTAATTTTGCTGAAGTAAACCCACCTAAAATTAGTGGGCTGCACCAATTACAACTGTTTTTTATTTATGCATAGTGGCTCTGAGCATGGTTTTTGCTCTTTAAAATATGATGCTGCCCTCATGACCAAAAAAGATTTAAATTAATTACTTTAGGTTAGCTTTGTACATTTTTCTTCAGTTTTTTCCAGATTGCATAACCATTGGCTGTGTTTGGTGCTGAATAATTCAGTTCCTTTTTGAATTTTGCAGGAAAATCTGTAAAAAATTGGAACGGCAATGCAAAGCTGAGCTTTTTGTTGGTATGTCGCTCTACCTGGTATTCACATTCATGCTAATTTATTAAGTGAATTACCAATGTTGATCTTTCATCTACAACAACAACAACAACAAAGCCTTTCAATCCCAAGCAAGTTGGGGTAGGCTAGAGTTGAAACCCAATAGAAGCTGCAGATCAAGATTCAGGCACATAAATGGCTGCTTTCCAAGCACACCTATTCAAAGATAAATCTTTGGGTATATTCCATCCTTTCAAGTCCCTTTTTATTGCCTCCTCCCATGTCAATTTTGGCCTTCCCCTGCCTCTCCTAATATCACTGTCGCGCCTTAGGATTCCACTATGCACTGGTGCCTCTGGAGGTCTCCGCTGGACATGTCCAAACCATCTCAACCGGTGTTGGACAAGCTTCTCTTCAATTGGTGCTACCCCTAGCCTATCACGTATATCATCGTTCCGGACTCGATCCATTCTTGTATGACCACAAATCCAACGCAGCATACGCATTTCCGCAACACTTAACTGCTGAACATGCCGTCTTTTTGTAGGCCAACATTCTGCACCATACAACATTGCCGGTCTAATTGCTGTTCTATAGAACTTGCCTTTTAGCTTCTGTGGTACCCTCTTGTCACAGAGAATACCCGATGATTGACGCCACTTCATCCACCCCGCTTTGATTCTATGGCTAACATCTTCATCGATATCCCCATCTCTCTGTAGCATTGATCCCAAATATCGAAAGGTATCCTTCTTGGGCACTATTTGACCATCCAAACTAACACCCCTCTCCTCATGTCTAGCAGTGCCGAAGTCACATGCCATATATTCGGTTTTAGTTCTGCTGAGCCTAAAACCTTTGGACTCTAGAGTCTGCCGCCCCAACTCTAGTTTCCTATTTACTCCCGCTCGGCTTTCATCAACTAACACTACATCGTCCGCGAAAAGCATACACCAAGGGACATCCCCTTGTATGTCCCTTGTGACCTCATCCATCACCAAGGCAAATAGATAGGGGCTCAAAGCTGACCCTTGATGTAGTCCTATCTTAATCGGGAAGTCACATGTGTCACCATCACTTGTTCGAACACTAGTCACAACATTGTTGTACATGTCCTTAATGAGGGAAACGTACTTTGTTGGGACTTTATGTTTGTCCAATGCCCACCACATAACATTCCTTGGTATCTTATCGTAGGCCTTCTCCAAGTCAATAAAAACCATGTGCAGGTCCTTCTTCTGCTCCCTATACCGCTCCCTATACCACATAACATTCCTTGATCTTTCATCTAAACCTAAATTATTATATTAGTGTACAGTGAATTCGTTAAGTGAATTGCCAATATGTTGGCTTGCTTCTAGATAGGTTTGCTTGCTTTTGTATAATTGAAAAGTATGTCTGCAATTTATAATTAGATTACTCCAGACAGATTATGACAATTTAATGGTGTTTTTCATTGCCGTCTTATGTTTTCAGACGATTTCATTCCTCTAATGGCAACTGATAAAGAGACCATCTTAGTCTAAACCTCTACTGTTGATTATGGACTTCTGCAAGCTAATGCTGTTTTATAATGATTGACAATGTGAATTATTATGGAATTTGCATGACTATGGTATCTCTTTCCTTATCTACCGTGTTGTGAGTAGATTTCATGTTCACATAATTTGATAACTTTCTTGTTGACAGAATTTATCTTTAATTAAATTATTCAGTCTAGCTAATTTGTGTGATAGGAAATCAGTGTTCAAGGTTATAATTTGGCTAACTTCTTAATGAATCAACCTGTTAATTGGATCAATCTAATTTATGTTGCCGATGAGGTGCTGCTGAAGGAGTACGCGTAGGCTACGATAGCAGAAAACAAAAAATTCTACCGCGCACACCAGGACATCATGCGAGAGGGATCATGGATCGTTACCACTAGACGCGCAGTGCAGCGGAAGAAGGGTTGGAGAAGCCAATCCAACCACGCGCGCGTCGAGGTAGTGGAAGTAGTCGATCGCCGGCCGATCAACGCCGCAACAAGCAACGCCTCTACCGGTATCCACACGTCCGGGGCTGGAACGCCGATCGTGAGTGTACTAGCACTCGTGAGCGGCTAGGGTTTGGCTCGGGAGGTGGCGGCTAGGGTTTAGCTCAAGGTTAACAGAAAAACGTGTATCTCCTCAGCCCCTCGCCTCCCTATATATAGACCTCACTTGGGCCTCATGAACCGAGGCCCAATAAGAGTCTACTCGGATCTCTATCCGAATCGAGCCCATATTCGAATCACATTCGAATAAGTGTTCCAACCTGTTAAGTGTGCGACCCTGTAGGTTCACGTATATTTTGTCGCGACCCAGAAACGCCTTTCTGGTCACCCTGTTAATAGCGGCCTCTAGCAAGGCATATTAACCCCAAAATATACGTAAAGATCATATCGGCTGAACCTGTAATGTCCACATGTACAAATCCCTTTGCCTCACGACATCAATTGAGCTCAAGGCGAGACTTGTGTCATCCTCTTAATAGCTCAATCACTCTCTCGATCCTGTGATGGATTACAAACTTGTGATTGACACCTCAATCACCCTAGCATGGCCATGCACTTCCATATCCATTACATCGAGGGGCCTAGAGATATCTCTCCCGTAAGGAGGGGCAAATTCTATCTTGATCATTCACATCCCACTACATGTTTCATAACAAACCCGAAGACTACTTTTATGACTACCCAGTTACGGAGTAGTGTTTAGTAGTCCCAAAATAAGCTACTACGTATGTTGGGAACCATGATGATCTCAAGTCTAAGGACTCTACATAAACACTACTTGAGACTAACTGATGACACATGAAATCTCTGCAGTATCTCATGGCGGGTATATCCAACATATGTTCACTAACATATGTCCATATTATCGATTTGGTATCTCCATACCATGATCCATGAGACATGATCATCAATCAATACATATGCTAGTGTTAGAATCATATTTGTTCCTCATATGATATATGATCAGGGATCATTTAGAAATAGCAACATTTGACATTAAGAGTCTCATGAATAAGTCACATACTCATTGATCAATAATGATGATGTTTATTTCAAGGAACCAATCAATACATTATAAACATAGCATGTGATATATTTATAACATCTCCATGTTGCCTCTAGGGCATATCACTAACAGCTGCTATGTTTATAACATGAGAAGATTGATGCTCGGCAGGTGTTGACACCGAAAATCACCGATCAGCGCTGAAGACGAGTTGATGATCTGGTTCGGTGCACTAGACGCGAAGGCCTAGGAGATCTGCTTAGCTCCAGTGTAGGTCCTAAATTTGAGGTTCGTAGACGTGCCAGTCAATTTGACCTCGCAATTGACAAGGAGATAGAAAAAAATCAGATCAATGATCCAATCGGCCAACCAGTCGATATAGAATTCCTCCAGCCGATTGCCGATAGTACTTGTACATCGGCTAGAAGCCGATAATGATATAAGCAGATAATAAACCACCCGACTGCCGCAAAAACACTTGGACATCGGCTAGAAGCCGATGATAGAGTAGATATGCAAAATAATAATCAAGACAATGCAGTCGGCTTTATCCAGGAAAAAATAACTTATCGGCTAAGCACTCCAATAAAACATCGCATAAAAACCTATCGACTCAACAAGGATAAATTTATGATCACCAGTCTAGTAGGTCAGACCTAACCGATACAGCACAAACTGATAATGATAAAAGAAACTCGATAAGCTGATAAATCCTATGCAATCGTGATGTGGTATATCTACTTGAACTAAGAGATCAAACTTAACTAATGTAGCGGTAGGCAGAATAGATACACCGTGGTAAGCCGACTACCGTAGATCAACTAGAATATCGGACCTAACCGAGAAAGTCCTAGCCGATGAGGTAGTCGGGGTAACGAGACTTACCCTCTCACAGGAGTTCAGACCTAACCGATGCAGCCCGGCTCGAGAAGCAAGAACCCGTCAAAAAGGGTGGCGATGCACCGAATTTGTATTGATCTGAGAGATAGTTTACATGGTCCCCGGGCATACGTATTTATACCCCGAGTTGATACAGTCCTGATCGGATACGAAACAGGAGTTTCCTAACTATAAAAGGAAAATTAACAAGCCCTGATCAGACACGAGATTAGGTTTTCCTAAAAATTATTAAAGCTACCTAATTTATAGATAAAATAGTTAACTGCCATGCCGTGGTCTTCACGATTCCTTCCTGAATTCGGCTTCTTCTGGATTAGCTTCCATCAACTGATATAGCCTCTTTCCTTAACCGAACATGATAACAAACCGTACCAAATTTTGGTGTTAACAGCAGGCTGAAAGCAATACTCTTTTCAGAAACAATGTCATATGTGGATTTTTTACACTAGCACTGGACCAGCAGTGGATCAGAGAAAGCAATACCAATGAGTTTTTTTTTTTTTGAAGGGCAATGCCAATGAGCTGAACTGGCAACAAAGGAAAAGAAAAGCAAAATTGGTTCATGATTTGGAGCATATGTTTCTCCGGCTGTGCCAAGGCCAGGCTGATTGGACCTCCTTGGGATTCAACGGTACTGCCGTTGCTGACATCTCTTCCTTAGCGCAGTTGTGGACAACAACCATGCATTACTTCTTAGGGACGCCCCACTCTGTTCAGCGCACAGTGTTGTAACCCCCCAGCTTCCAAATCCGCATAGCCCACTCTACACGTTGAATGGGCCCATGTTTGCATAGCACCCCACTTACACTTTCATCCTCCCTTCATGTAAAAGGGTTAACCTGGAGGTACTATGGTTGGAGTGAACTCCTATCTAGACTTTCCATGTGGGACTATTCCCACCAAGCGAACACTTGGGCCTAACGGGCCTAAACCGAAACCAGAAGACACACACAGCCTGAACCAGACTACTAACGAACTGGGGCATTACAGGTGCTGCTATGTATCGTTTGGAATGTTTGGAACTGTCGTAACACCAAGGTCTTCAACAGCGTCGATGAACATGTCAATGCTACGTCCCAGCGTTGTGCGGACGACATGCTGCTATGGGCCAACAGAACCTCCAAACTAAGAGTCAAACAGGCCATTATATTATATCTTGGGGGCATAGGGTCGGAGACTCATATAGCCAGTAGTGCTTGCTCTTCTCTCCTCCCCCCTGTAATTCTCCTCATGATCACTTGTAATGTCTCATTTTTGCAATCAATAAAGTTCAGGCTGGCGTAAGCCCGCCGTAGTTTCTATCGAAAAAAATTGGTTCATGATTTTGTGTGCGCTTGTGATCTCTATTACCTGCTGTGCAAGATTGTCGTTTAAATATCTCAATTTCATTAAACTTTTTTTGTTTTCTCAGGACCATTTATAATACATTGGATTGCTGGTATCCATAGTTTTTATAGACTACATCAGAGCTTTGGTCAGCACCTCTCGCATAGGTGAGATGTTTTGAATTAGTAAATGGCAATCACAGATGAAGGGAATGCACAGAGTTTTTAGGAACAATTTGCTTTATTTTGTGAGGGGTGAGATGTCATTGCATTTAGTATATAATTGTTCATTACGGTCATTTGACAATACTATGTTGGAACGTGGAACTCTAGAGCTAATCAACATAGAAACACTCAATTGAAATGCCAAAGCCTAATTTGGTTTTAGTTTTGTATGTTTTAGGGAACTAGCCAACTAAAAGCTTCTGTATGATTAATCAGGATTACAATTTTTTTCTTCAGAAGATACAGTTCACATGCCTGCTGACTAGTGTATGCATATGATGCGATCATGGTTAGCTATAAACTTAACTGATTCCATTTTCACCATGTAGCCATTATCATAACATAACCATCGTGTATACATCACTTCATAATAAACATTAATGGAACATAGAAGGCAAGGAGTAACATCACAGGAAACAATTTACTGTTTAACCATGTACTTACCTTAACAGTGTGAAGATGAGAGCCGAGGTGTCGAGGTGAAGAGTTCCAACCCTTGATTCACACCACGACCTGAGTATTCATCTCAAAACCATGATTTAGTTTGCTTTCCTAACAATCAATACTTCGTTACTCATGATTTATCAACATGAAAAGTCTACATAATACACTTTTCAGGTATTAGAAGTTTGCCAAGTATTTATTATTGGCCATTGCACCTAATTTGGTCAAAAAGATCTCCGTTTCAACCCTCAATGCTCGTTCTGTCCAAATCAAGATCAGGTAACTTTAAAAGGTCATAACCTCCACTTTATAGTTCCAAACCCTGCAAATGATAATTTTTCGGACATCTACACAAAATTATCTATAAATTTTGTTTTATGAACACATCCTAGTTCTGAATCATTACAAGCCAAAAAACAAAATAGCTACTGACGGCCATCTAATTCTAAACAGTGGCATTCCCGGGGATTTTCTCCCAAACCGTCTGACCAAAAATTACATTCTACTACTCTACGGAAACCAAGAGATCGATCTACATTTTTTGTAACTATAGCATCTCGCGATTTGGCTGGGAACATAATCAAAATTGACAAAAACTAGCGAACAGTCAAATCAACCTATTAAGACTGGGATGCAACATGCTAATCGCAATCTCCCACCCTTCTATCAAGCTTCCTAGAACCAATCAAGCCACTAAAACAGAACTAGCATGGTTCAAATCCAGGAATCAGTATGGGGAAAATTTACCCAAGATGAGAAACGCAATCTTTTCCCTTCCCGGTTATCTTCGCTCCTCTCTTCTTCCTTCTTCCTTCTCTTCCCCTTCTCCCCTCTCTTCTCCTCCCTTCACCCTTCTGTGCTCCCCCCTTCAGGTTCCTCCCACTTCTACCCCTTGCTCCCTGCGTGAGCCACAACAACAAGGCACGGTGGGGGCCGGGGGGGAACGGCGCTGGCAAGAACGGAGCCGAGGAGGAGGACCACGGCGACGGCAGTGGTGGCTGGCGAGGGCGAGGATGGCCGGCGGTGTGGGCGGCGGTGCAGCAGCCAGCGGTAGTGAAGAGGGCGGCTAGGGTTCTGGGTCTCGGTTGAACGAAGGAGCGACTGAGGTAGCACGGGGAAGGGCAGAAAATCGACGATTTGCCGCTCTTTTCGTTAGGGTTATGTTAAGGGCCTGTTTGGGACTACTCTGCTCCACGTTTTTCAGCTCTGCTCTACTAACTCCACCAGCTCTGCTCTACTAACTCCACCACAGAGCAGCTCCACTGTGGAGTTTCTGGAGCAAGTAGATCTGTTTGGCACGCAGCCTAGCTCCAGCTCTAGAAACATGTGGTTTCTGTGAGAAAGGTCTACTATGCCACTGATCGATGTTTGGTGTATATTCTGTTGTATGCTCTGCCGGTGTAATTGAATATTTTTTTTACCAATTCAAATATGGTGTAAATATTATAATCTCGTTGAATTTATTGGAGAAAAGTAAAAAACAAATATTTCGGTAAAATCATTCCATACTTTTGTCACGTAACTTTTAAAGTGCTTGATGGATAATTGACAAAGTTCAGATTTCGGATACAAATAATTGTCCATACATGACTAATGATAAATAAGATAACAAAGTCCATCATTCTAATAGAAATAGTCGTTCACAGATTACTAGAGAATAGTGACTAATGCACCACAATCCTTCACATGCTCCATTATTTCCAGGATGGTGATCCCTTCTTTCTTCTTTGCTGTAAAGGAACTTGAACAATCAGATATCTTCGAAATTGCTTCAACCATTAGAAGTGCGTTGCTTGACTTTGCCTTTTTCCTATCCACAGTAGCAACACGAGGTTTTTTATTTGGAACCGCACTTGGAGTGACTTCCTGAACCTCCTCATCCCCCTCCTGGTTGGCATCAAATGGGTTACCTTGGGCATTATTCTCTCCATCAACATATTCACTATCTAGATCAAAAGGTTGCTCCTGACTATTAGGGATAATAGGATTGTCACTCAAAGGGTTCCAATGATCTGCTTCGTCATTTGTAATATTTGTAAACATTTCTCTAAGCAAATCCTCATTTTGGATAGGCTTTTTCCTGAACTTTGCACACCCTGGAATATCCTGCACAAAAAAAACAAAAATATTAGTACATATATCATTACATCAGTACATATATCCAAACAAAATTATTGATATGTTGATAGCACTCACCTTTTTTGCTTTCTTCCACCACTCAGCCTCCATGTCAATTGTTTGGGTCGCATTGTTTCAACCAGTACATGTTTGCCTCCTCTTCAACTTTAGCCAAATGCTCCAATCAGCCTTTAATTTATCCCACTTGTTCTTAATTTCAGTCTTTGATAATGAGATACCAGTCATTTGCAAAAACCTAGCTGCGACCTCAGTATAACCTACAGAGTTTAAATGAGTGTTTGGGCGATTGCCTCTACTAACTTGTTCAGCCATCAACTCACAGGCTAATTGCAAATGTGCATCGTTCCAGTCCATTTGATCACCCTGACCATAATATTGCAATAGTATGTTCAAGCACTCAGGATAATCTATTGAATTTTGCAAGCACTTCACAAAGATACTATCTATTTCAAGCATCCAGCAGCTCATTTTGAAGTTTTACAGCGAGGAGCAATACCTGTTCATCTTTCTTCTTCGCTGCTAGTGGTCGTTTCCGTGAAGAAGACACCGGAGGGCGATGGTCGGCCATGGCTTGCGGCCTCGCAGCCTGGGCGCCTGCTGGCTGGCCGTCTGCAGCCTGCCCTGGTCGGCCATGGGCCGGCCCTGCATGGCCAGCAGCCGTCCCGGCCTGGATGGAGGACACCGGTGGCGCCGCTGGAGGAGGCCGCGGCAGCCCAACCCTAGGTGCCATCAAACTTCCTCGACCCATGGCTTTAAGGGAACTTTGGGGAGGGAGGACGGAGGGGATTTGGGGGTAAGAAAAGAGGGGATCCAGTGGAGGATCACCGGATCCATCTTCTCCGGCCATCACCTCGCCGGATTGGTCGCCGTGGCGGCTGGATTTACTGGCGGCGCGGCTAGGGCTCGTACTGGAGGAGAGGGGCAACAGGAAGTCGCGCGCCTGCGGGATGGGGAGCGACGGGAAGAAGCGCGCCTGCGGGGGAGGAGAGGGAAATAGAACGAAATGTTTTTTGTGTAACCAGTGGCAATTGCTGGTAATTACCTCTCAACTCCACGAGGACATACGAAACGCTGGTTTCTGGAGTACCCCTTGAGGAGCTCCGGGAAAAACATGGAGTTGGCCCTCAACTCCACCTTTTTTCTGGAGTAGAGTTTGTGGAGTTGGACCTGTTTGGCAGGGAAGGTTGGGAGTAGAGTTGGAAAAGGAGGAGCAGAGCAGTCCCAAACAGGCCCTAAATAGGGGAAATGCAGTGGATGGTCGTCCGAGCAAAACTTAAAAATATGGAATGCCTCACTGCCTACGCCTCCCCAATCTCTACTATTATAAAAATAAAAAGTATTTCCATTCATTCGCATGATGACGTTAGCATGACATGCTAATGTTCACCGCGCGTGTAACATACCCAGAAAAAAATATCAAAAATAAATTATGGATAATCATGAAAAAACTAATGTAAAGTGCTAAGGCTTTGTTTCAAGACCTTTTACCTACATATATACATATATATATATGTATATATACATATGTATATACATATATGTATATATACATATGTATATACATATATGTATATATATATATATATATGGAGACCCATGTTTTGCTTTCTTTTGAAGAAAACCTAGGAATCACATTGTCAATTCAAATTTTTAAGGGAACTTTCTGGAGAAATAAAAATCTGAGAAAATTCCCCTAGAAACTGCACCATCTCAGTCAACCACTGTAATGTTTACTAAATTTTATCAATTCAATAAATGTCTCAAACAAATATTTTGGATTCAGCAAAGCAGAGAATATTTTCCCCTACAGACAGCCCATTTGATATTTTTTCCAGAATTAATTCATCATTCACCTTCTTACCAAAATCTACCAGAATCTGGGTCAGATCGTGAATTATTTACAGTAAAAATTTCAATGTCTTCTTCACAAATCTGGTACATGAAATAATAGGCCCAAGCTCACTGACTCAGACTAGTGCACAGCAAAAACTGATTTTTGGCCGAACTTTGCCATTTTCTCCCGAGAAATCTACAAGTCCCACAACTTTGAATTTTGGCACAGAGCTAGCCAATACCACCTACTGCCCACAGTAATTTTCCCATGATTTTACCGACACTGTAGACCAGTCAAATGGTCAGACCAAACTAACCCTCAACCACTTCATTAACACAGCCTCTGGAAACTTGTTCTCTGTTATTTCACTGCCAAGTAGGCCCCAGCCGCTGTAGACCCCACTAGCCAGTCACAGGCGCTTCCCCAGCTTGGCCCCACCTGCAGGACACCGTTGCCACGTCGTGGACACGCGCCAGGCCACCAACTACACGCCCACAGAGCGGTGCCAGCGCTCCTGCCTCTGTTCTCTCGGCACGGTTGACAAAAACTCAAGCCCTCTCGCCATTGTACTCTCCTCGCCATTCTCTCTCACTTCTCCATGGAGAGCCCGAGGTGAAAACCACTGCAACGCTAAGAACGCCGCTTTCTTCCCCGGTGCTGGCAAGAAACCGACCGCCGCCATTCTTCTCTAGTGAGCTTCACCGCATCTGAGCTACGGGAACACGACCACCCTTGGATCCCTGATCCATTTTCCCCCTCTACTTCCCCTGTCTCCAAGGTTGAAGACGCCGCGGTGTGCACTCGGCTCTGGTGACCGCCGCCATGGCATGCGTGCGTTCTCCCTGACCGAAGCAAAACTAGAGTTGATTCTTGGCCAGCTGCGTCACCAGTCCAAGATACACCCAAGGACCAAGCAGGAAGAATTGACAAGCCCCGAGGCCGTAGATTCGAGTCTTCTTCTTCTCCGCCGGCCGTCGTGCCCCTTTTCTGTTTTTCCTGACCACAGTGAGTTATATCCTGATTCCTCGCGTATGGAGCTACTATGGAGCATCACCGAGCTAAGGCCGACGACTCTTCTCTGAATCTTGGTCCAGATCCGGCTGTCGACGAGTGCCCGTAGCACTCCGCCGCTGCTGGACCTTTCCTGGAGCAACCATCGCCGTTCCAGTCCTGCCGAGTGACTTAATAGCTTCAGTAAGTATCCCTGATGCCTCAGACACCACATGCATGCATCGTTTTGGTCTGTAATATGACATCCATATGCATCCCGAGCCCATCTGCCGCCTCTGCCGTCTTCGCCGTCAATTCCAACCACCCCAGACCGTGAGATCGCCCTCGGTGGATTCGCAAGAGCCGGAGGAACGTTTCATCTTTTGACATCTCGACAAGATTCGCAGCCGTTCGCCATCGCCGCCGCTGCGAAGTTCGTCGGAGACGCTCGCCGACGCTTGCTCTGTTCCGAGCCGCTGACAAACGGGCCCCACTGGATTAGCGCATGAGGATCTCTATCAGAAAAAGTTTAAAACATCCGAGTACCTTTTTGCAAAATGACCAGACAGACGAGTGGACCTAGGACCTAAATGTAATAACTAAAAATAACGGGGACTCTTAATGAAAATTCCCTCTCACACGTGCAGAAGGACTGCGGATTGATTCCTGGAAAGCCTGAGTACGTTTTTGCAAAAGTTGTTACACTGACCGGTGGACCCCTTGTATTTTAAATCTGAGAAAATAGATATAAATCGATAAACCTTTTCTGTTACACTAGAAAATAGGTTTAAATTTAAAAATTCATAGAAAATTCATTACAACTCCAAATTGGGTGAAACCAGTTTTGTTTGTTTTGTAATTTTATTCTTTACAATTTGGTAAATTAAAAAGTAGCACTTTTTATACAGAAAACTTGCCAAAAATTATGGAAATGGAAAAAGGGTAAGAATAGGACTTTTTAACTAGAAAATCCATAAGAAAATCATCTTTACTCATTAAAATGTCAAACCAATTTTGTAATTCCTAGAAAAATGTATACTTTCCATTTATGAACTCATTTTGTACAGAATTAAGCCACAAATAATCAGTACATTTTATACTCTTAAAAGGACACCTAAAACTTGTAAAAATCATATCTCACAGATGGTAAGTGCAAAAATAAAAATAATTTCACCAAAAAGTATCTGAAACCAGTACCAAATCACTGCACAAAAATCATACATATTAGAATATTTTGTATTTTTACATTATTTATTGACTTTGCTTTAACTTTAAAATTTAAAATTAGAAGAAGAGCCTTTGGAGTTTGAGGAGGTAGAATTTATTGAGGAACCTGAAGCAAACCTGAACCAAGGCAAGAATCCCACTACCTTTGAACATATTGCTCCTAAATTTTGGGATTATCAATGATTTCATTTTATCTTGTATCGTTATTTTGCTATGTATATTATATAGATTGTGGGCAATGGTAGTTAATCTCTTTTTCTGCATAATCCACCTTGAAATATTGATAACCTTTTGCTTGTAACACTAGGATGGGTGAAAGTACTTGTTAAGTGTTTACTACAAGGTATATACTTATATATGTGCTTAGACATACCTAGTTACTTATAAAATAAGTCATGGCCATCTAATTACGTTTGAAATGAGAATTTATTTACTTCTGATCAGAGATGAATATTTATGATATTTGTGAATTAAAACTGAAGAAAAACCATTTTAAAACTCGGGCAAGCAAGTGGTACACATATGTGATAGTTGTGTATCGATATGGGGAGTGTTTGCCTAGGTTGCTTAAGGACCAAACTCAGTGTCATTTCTCATGTTAAACAGTACAACCACATGCGCTAGTATGGGATAGCCATAGTGGATTAATTTACTTAATGTTTAGCCTTGCATTTTGGTAGGCTGAGTAGTATGGACAGTGCCTACAACGGACCGTAGGGCTGTTCAGAGGAGCTACCTATGTCCCATAACGGAATAGACGTCTAAGTTTGTCCAATACAACATTGTGTGTCTCGTGGGGAGCCGGGTAGGCTGCCGCCATGGCGCTGGGTTAAGGCGTGGGCCCGCCACCCACGGCATCGGGGTAGCCCCTCGATGTGGAGTAACACACCTCGTGCTGGTGCAAGGCTAAATGTTAGGTGATGTAAAAGCTGTGTTGTGACCTCTAAACTGCATTCAATGTGTAGAGTGTGGTGGTACCGACGGGTACCGGACAAACTAAAGCGATCATATCATGTGGGTAAAGTTGTACAAACTCTGCAGAGTCAAAACTAATCGGTTAGCTGTGCTCACGGTCATTTATGTTTTTAAAATGCTTTATGGAATGGGATGGTTGGGGTGAAGATTTATACTGATTTATATTTGGTGATTAATGAAATGATGATGGAATGGAGTTGAAGTATTAAGTTGTATTATAGTCTTGCTGCCAAGGAGGGCAGTGAAGTTTTTATTTATGAAAATCGATACTATGATGTTACTCTATTAGTGTGTTATGCAATTTGATTTATGAATCCCTCTTTTAACTTTTTGTGAAATAAAATTGGCTTTATGCAATAAAACTGAGCCTCTTCATACAGCCTTTACCTTGATTACAGCTCACATGTATAGTTAGGTTTGATTGTGGCCTTGCCAGTACCTTGCGTACTGAGTTATATTTTATTTTTGTGAATGCTCCTATAGATCCATGCACAGATGAAGAGGAAGATTTGTATGATGAATGTGTGGGTGAACAGATTGATTAGGATGGTCCTATCTAAGGGTTTACCCTTAGTCGGTTGCCTGAGGGTTTTCTAGGTAGTCATGCTTCCGATGGACTTACTATTTGGCCCCCGAGGCTTATCTAAACATTAGTTAATATGTATCTGTATCTGTACCTTTGTTTAATTAGCTAAATACCCTTTGTATTGGAGATTACTTGCTAACATGAACATGTGGGACTAGAACTTTCCTGGGCTAGTCACACATTAGTAAGAATTTAGAAATGATGAGATGCATGGATGTTGATTTAACCGTAGACCATGTCCCCAGAAGTGTGTATCGTGTTTGATAGGTACCTTCGTGTGTTTTGACGGGCACACTTTGCCGTTTCGGACTGGTGAATCAACTCTCCAAATATCTTTTTATTTCTGAATTCGGCGTGTTGGATTTGTATTATGAATAGGTAAATATTATGGCAAGATTGCGATGAGGATGGATGGTTACTACACTTATTTGGTTTTTATTCGAGATCCCATCCATCTAGATATTTCGTGTTGTCATAGTAATTACTGTCTATAATGTATTTCCGGGGTGCCCACAGCGCGGACGAACGGAAACACCCCTCAGCGAAACTCCGGGTGGCATGCTGCAGCACAATGGCGGCCACGGTGGTGGCATTGTTGATGCATGCCACGCCGGCCTCGTGGCAATAGGCAGAACCGGAGAGGGGAGAGTTAGCTCTAGGAAACCATAGAACCAAGAATATGGTCTAGGTACTGTCTTGTTTGCTGCACTAAAAAAAGCAGGAAAAGAAATGTTAATTTTAATAATGAAACAATTGTGGAATATTAATTAAAACAAATTAATAATTAGTTATGAAACATTGTATTTTATTAAAATACAACATTAACTGGTGATTTCTGGCAGGTACCTAATAGAGAAGCAAGCAGTAAGATTTTATACAAGGAAACTGTTCACTAAGAAGTTTCAACCTGAGATACAAGAGGACAACATCTTGCGATGCAGTGAGAACGTAAGAGACGGGCATGATCACATATGATGTCTCGCCAAGTGAATCACCCAACACAAAGGTCTTTAAGGATAAGATTGATGAAACATGCTCTATCTATTTATGCAATTGTCACAAGTTTGAAAGGGATGGGCTACTTTGTGGTCACATTCTAAAGATAATGACTGTAATAAACATTAATGAGATTCCACAACAATACTTTCTCAAAAGATGGTCAGAACAAGCAACGTTGCAAATAGGTGATGAACACATTAGCCCTGAGCCCTCCCTAGGTGTCCCATCAATTAGCAGGTTGAGGTATAAAGTGTTATGCAAACAAATAATGGACTTTGCTTCGGACGCATGTTGCAGTGAACAAATGTACTTGATAGTTTTAGCTGGGATAAAGAATCTTCAAACGATGATTACAACAGCAACACCTCCAACCACAAATGACTAACACAATGATATTCCAAGTCAAGAAGGGCCATCAAATTCAGCTAAAAACCCCTACCAAGAAAGGATGGATAGACCAACACAAAAAACGTATAGGATGAAACCACTAGGAGAGCAAGTGGCTGAGAAGGGGAAAAGCAAGAAAATGAAGCTGACAAGAAACATTAATCTGATAGAGGAAAACATGGTGTGATTTTGTAAAGATATGTTTGATTGATATATGAAACATTTATATTTATTGTAGTGAAACATATTAATATATGTGTTGCAACATTCAGTAGTTTTGGGAGGAAAACAGATTTAGTTGGCGTAGTCACATTTGACCATTTGTATTTGTGCAACAGTTTGTAATGTTTTATGAAACAATATGGCAATATATAATGAAATACTGATATTAGTTGATGGGGACAATTTGGTGACACGCACAGTTAGGAAAGCGTTTGATGGATTTTCCTGAGGCTGCTGTATACAAGAAAAAGCAATATAATATGTTGCAGCACTGGGTAAAAATAGTACAAAAGATATAGTTAATACTTGTTGAAATATTGAAAATGTTGCAATGTAACATTACGACATTCCATAATACTTTCTAAACTTTTGAAGTCATAACAACATCTGCTGACATGTTTTTTTCAAAAGGCATCACACAAACTTAAACCCCCCACCATAATGCATAGTCCATAGCATGATACGCCGACCTAAGAAGACAGGTTTAATTTTTTTTGGTTCTTTTCCACCATTTGTACACAAAAATCCTAAAAAAAAGTTAGACCACCAGCCCAAAACACCCTAAGAGGTCCCCCTGCCTACTTCCCTGCCTTCTTTCCTAGAGCACTGATCTGATTATAGTCAACTTTGCTTAAGTGTGAATTCAGCAACAAGTAGGTCATGATCTTGTAAATTTGCATAGATTTAGAATCAAAGCTGGCCATCTTTGCTTCATCTCAGTTGTCCATGTATCTCATGCAGAAGAAACCACATTTAAACCTGATGGGAGGAGATAGAAAGATAAAGTTAACAATGATTAAGTGGGGCTCACACACAAAAAAAGGAACATGGTTTAAAAAACCTTCATTGTTGCCTACTGTGGGTACTGTGTAGGAGAATAATTTTGGAACTTTAAAATGTCTTTGCAATCAATATTACCATCAACCAAGACTTTTGAGAAGTTAGCCAGCTGTACGAAACATGTTAATGGAAACATATAAAATATGTAAGGAAACAAAGTGAACTAAGACAATGAAACACAAATATTATATAGGTTGAAATATTGTTTACCAAATTTTGTGATAACTCATACCGCTCAGAATCAATGTTGGATCAAAGTAGTTGATCTGCTCTTGCAACAAGTTGATGCAAATCAACACTCAATGTTTGTTATTCACGATTGGGAAGAAGATATGGAAAAAAATGAAACATTCAGTTAGCAAAGAAAAAAAGAATGTTCCAAATAAAAATGAAACATTTACCAGATCAAGTTTTGCAAGTTTTTGGTCCTTGTTGACCAAATTCACCATCTTGAGGCAAGTTTGAGACTTGAAGTTCTCTGATTAATGAATCAGTTGACCCTGTTAAAAAAATTGCAACATACTAAAAAATGAGATATACTAAAAATTAGTTGACAACTTAAAAAGCAAGAAAAGTCAGTAGAAATTCACCGTAATAGCAGGTGAGAATACATATTTCTTTATACTTAATTGCATCTTGCTCTTTTCTTTGCAATCATCATTAAACATCTCAATCCGACATGCCAAGACTTCATTGCTCAACTCACCTCTTAGTTTCATTGCATCACGAAAGGACTCAAACATGGAATCCCCCAATTATTAAGAATGGTGGTGGCCTGTTATTTTGAAAAGTAGCTACTGTGAACTACCAAAAGAAAAGTTTCATAAAATACATTTTATGAAACACTATTGGTAAATAAAGTAAACATTGGTGATTAAAAAGTGAAACAAATTGTGGTGCATGGTGAAACAAAAATTAAACTAAGGACATCCTGGCATGTAAAAAGTTTTAGTGAAACATAGAGCTAACATACTGCAACATTAATCTGTGATATTGAGAAAGATTTAAAACATATATATGAAACATTGAAAATAGAGAGAACTCACAACTCTCTGGCTGAAACCTTCCTACTCCTCCTTGACATCATGGTAAGAATAACCTGTTTGTATGTTTCATCAACTTCATTGGTTGTCCTCAATTTCTTGGCCTCCACATCATTGTCATTATCCTTTCCTTTCTGCACCCTTTTCTTCCTGTTTTTCTTCTCATGTGTGCTTGGGCCACTATTTGGGTCAGCTTCAACTACAGTTGAATCATCACCATTAGTTGGGAGATGCAAGGTGAAGTCTTTTAGTTATCAAAAAACAACAAAAAAAAAACAAATGAAACAACCTACAACTATTGATTGTCGTACATGCAGATAATAGCAATGAAACACTTGGCGATGGAGGTGCAATGGCAGTGGCTAGTGAAGGTGGTGCCATAGATGGAATCCTTGCTCCCGCCGGCGACGGTGCTAGTGGAGATGGCTGTCACGCCTAGAAATTCACTAGAATTTCCAAAGCTAATTTGTGCAATAAATCCTCATCCAGGAATCAGCCGAGGTACACAAATTGACAATTTGATAAACATAACCAAATACGAAATAACAATAAATACTTACAACAGAGGCACTTGGTCCTCACAAAGAAGAAATAGCAGCGGAACGGCAACTAGCGTAGCTTCAGCACCAAGCCACAGGCAGCTCAACTGGGGTATAAGCCAAACAACAGACTTCTCCTCCACGCAAAGCTTCACTCTAAAGATTGCAATAATGCAAGACTGAGTACCACCCACTGTACTCAATAAGCCACACTAGGGAATGCAAAATAATGCAATAGGATACCAAAGGAATGGCATAGTATGGCTTATTTGTGTAAACAGCATTTAAAACATTTGCATTTAAAATCATTGAAAACGTATAATTTAATTAATATCAACATTAAATCCATCTCTGAACAACGCTCCAACGCAGTTCAGGCCTAAACCATAATTCTCCAAACAGGAGCTTTCAATATTCCATCATTTATTTCCATTAATGAGTAGTGTGGAACTAATCACAGAAAACATTGCTAGGCCCGCTCATTAACCACGAGCACGGCTATCCGAATAGTTTTACTCTGGCCAAAGGTGTACCAATTTACCCACAAGACACAACTCAACAACACATCACTGTGCGCCTTAATACCACCATGGTACCTCGGAAAGGAATTGCGATAGGTCCCTCCATGTAACCCGCACAACAAGGGAGCCACTCGTTGAACCACTAGTTTCTGGCAGAAGCTGATCAAGGCCCCAACAGGGAAACGATCCAATGCCCAAGACATGTACTTATTGACGCAGCCATGGTGGTCTTATTGACATAGCCACAACACACCATGGTGGACCCCGGTTGAATGAACTACACTTTAGATCCCACCATTACCCATTCTGACTTGTAGTTAGCACGAGTGTTGCTTCGCAACAAGTAGTCTGCGAACCGGTCCTTAATTGTCATGAGTACTGCTAGCAACATTCTCAACCCTGGTACTCACAACCCACCATCAGTCAAGTTTTATTTGACATAGTTAATTAATCAACCATGACTCACGGTCGTGAAAATATAACCATTAATTATTAATTAATCAGAATGAATGAATAGTTTCCCATATAAAATGACGCTATAATTTCTAGGCATTGGCTAAGTAAAATCCTAAATAATCCAGCCAGATGAATAATTAAACATCCAGCTAGTCAATATTATTACCCAGGGTATCAAGGTATATATGTCAATATCAAAATGGCCATAATTATCAATGCATTTTGGATAATAAATAAATACCCATATAATGACATTCAAAAGCGTTGCATGCAATAATGTTAAAACAAAATAGATTTCACAAACGGGATCAACATGCTCAAGAAAATTGTCGTGTGACTTGCCTTGCAATTGCAAAAGTCTTCAAATAATCTTCCGAACTCTTCTATAGACTCCGCAATCTCCGAAACGGCGATTATACGTGACTACATGCAAAACGATAATAAATCCTAATAAACTCCAAATAAACAGTACATAAAATACATAAAACAAGTAGATTATAATTTTAGATGAATTTAGGACAAAGAACGGGTCGATTCGGACTTCAGACGGAAAATATATGGCTTTTGGAATATTGAATTCAGAATAAATCCGAAAAGAATTGGAAAAGGAATATTCTCAGAAATATTCCCTCGGAATTAATTATCGAAGGAATTATTTTTTATAGGAAATTGAGGTAGGATCCACTGCCATAAATTAGGTTTAGGATGAACTAAGTCCACGGAGCTGATGGGCAAATGGCTGTGGATGACTGGCCGGCCCCACGACATCCCCATCCTCTGAGACAGCCATGTGGACCTATTGATAGTTTTCCCGATGTACGACAGATGGACTCGGTGCACAATAGTCCGAGCCATCTTGGCCGTCCAACCATTTTAATCAATCATAGCTATTCGATCTTCGTAGAAGCCCTGATCCAAATCCCAGCCATCCGATCAAATCCAAACTGTCGGATTCCAATAACTCAATTTGGATGCCACCTCAGCCCTAACAACCATCTCATCGCCATGGCGCTCAGCTGCGGGGGTCGGGCGACAGCCGGCGCGACGGGGCATGGTCATAGCGAGGCAGAGAGGAGACCCGACGGCACGATGACTTCGGTGGCAGGAGTAGCAACTCCGGGGTGACGCGACGCGGCGAAGACGATGACAATGGTGCCATGGCGTGGCACGGGATGAGGAAGGAGGAGGCGGCTTTGGTGACGAGGATGCCCACCGGCGACAGCTTGCAGGAGGCGGCGCTCTGCCTCGGGGCGGCTCGACGGCAGGGGAGGCGACGGCACTAGCGTGGCGGAGGACGTGCAGCAACGGCGGCAGCTTCCTAGGACGGCGCTAGGGCACAAGGGCTGGCGGCGGCTCTGGCTTTATAGGAGAGGGAGTCCGGGGCAGCGACGGGTGGCGGCTGCGCGCGGATTTGGATGCTCACCGGTGACGAAAGGGAGGCGACGCTCGATGGCTTGCCGATGTGGGTAGAGACGAAGACGGCGATGACCAGCGACGAAACGACGAGGATGACGGTGGCTCGGTCGCGAGGACGGAGGACGGGCGACGCCAAGGGGAACACATGCCACCGGCAGCGAAGGGCGGCGTGCAGAACACGATGGCGACGGCAGTAAATGACAATGATGGCGACTACCCAGCGACGATGATTCGTCGGCGAGCCGAGACCGACGAGGGGCGGGCAACACGATGGGCTGGGGAAAGAAACAAGGTGCCAGGGAATAGAGAAAAGATGGGGGCGGCCTAGACCTCACCAGCGGGCACAAGCGAATGCGACGATGACTGCCCGGCGACGATGGCGATGACGGCTTGGGGCTTCCCAGCGATGGCCGGCGTCGGACGGGACAGCGGCGGCGGCAGATGGGAAACAGGGGCGGCTCGGGTGGCGGCGGCGCACGGGCGGAAGGGAGCGGCGCGGCGGCGGCGACGGCGATGGCTCCCGAGAGGAGGCGGCACGGTAGGGCAGAAAGAGGCGAGTAGGGCGGCGGCGATTTAGGGCACAGGGGGCAGGCGGCGGCTATATATATATGGGGCTTGGCTCCGATGTCCCGAGGCGGCACGGGAGCGACGGCTTCCGGGAAGAACGGCGGCAGACGCGCGGAGTCCAGCGGGCCGGGGCGGCAGCAGGCCGCGCGGGCCGAGGAGGCGGGCAGGCCGGGGCAGGCGATGGCAGGCCGGGCCAGGGCAGCGCGAGGGGGTGGGCCGAGGGGAGCTCGGCCAGGGGAGCCCGAGAGGAAGAAGGAAGGAGGAGGGAGGAAGAAGAAAGGGAAAGAAAGAAAGAAGGGAAAATGGAAAAATGGAAGGGAAAAAAAGAAGAAAAAGGAGAAAAGGAAGGGGTTTTTGGAGAAATTCCAATTTTGCGAATATTGGAATTTTGAGGATATTTACGTGTTATATTTTTTTAAATACTCTGAAGATGAGGATATATATGTTCATACATATATATATATACGTATATATACATAGGTATAAATATATATTGGGAATTGAATAGTATTTGGAAGTAATTAGAAAACAGAATATATGTAGTGGGGTCTGGGAGACGGAATATTTTGTGAGATTCAAAGAATGAAGAATATTTTTTCGAGGAATATTTGGGGAATAAAATATTGGATTATTCTTCGGGTTGGGAACTAGAGGAGATTTTCCGGGAACTGGGAAATGGAATATTCTGAATAAAATATTTTGGGATTAGGGAATTGACGAGGGTGTTTATTGGGACCGAAATTTGGAGAAATCTCAGACGATTGGGGATTTGGATTTATTTTGACAGAAAAGGGGTTTAAGGGAATATCTGGGATTTATCTCAAAGGGAAATATAGATATTTCGAATATAAAGGATCTTGGATTGGGAGTCCAAAAGAGTTCTAGGTTTTCAAAAATGAATAAATCTGGTAACTCTTGTCGGAGGATGGAACTCCAACTGCGGGGAGTCTGGGGACCCCTCTTTTTGAGTTCGGCCAGGGGAGTTGTCCCAGGACAGCTGCGGCGTCCGGTGAATATGTGCTCGGGCCTGGGGACCCGAGCTGAGAGATGGCACACAAGGGAGACAAGAGGCGTAGACAGGTTCGGGCCGCGGAGGCGTAATACCCTACTCCTGTGTGTGTTTGCTATGTGGGAGAGTATGGGTTGCTGTTACAGGATGAACTCAGGGTGCTCAGGAGCTAGCCACTCTTCGGGAAGAAGAGGGACCAAGAGCGAGGGAGAGAGCGAGAATCAGCGATCACCCCTCAGACTGTGGCATGGATCCTCCTTTTATAGGTCAAGGGGAGTCCACAGTGCCAAGTATACATGAGAGAGCTTTTCTGGAGACTTCTCCTGTTGCACACGTCCGCCTGCTACGCCCACGTCAGAGTTGGTCTGCTGCAGGCGTCTAAGTCGTGGAGATGTGACGACGCACGCCCACGCTGCCGAAGTCAAAAGTCTCTGGCTGCGCAGGGAGTTGGCCCGTGGGGGGCCGTCACGCGTGGCAGAGCGGGCGACAGGGGTGACGCGCCCCGTCGCCTCGCCATTAATGTGGGTAGTTGGGGAGTTGACCCGCTCGAGTCAGGCTCGTGCCCGGGGTGGAGAGCTCACCGAGCCCCCGCGTGCACAAGGCGTCGTGCCCTTCGGGGGCTGAAGCTGTGGGTCCCGGGACCGGGGGCGAGGCCCGGGCCCGAGAAATCCCAATAACGTTCCCGGGGGCATGCCCCGGGACCGAGGAGGCGGCTCCTGGGACCGGGGCCCGAGGACGTGGCTCCCGGGTCCAGGGGCGAGGCCCGGGACTGAGGAGGTGGCTCCCGAGATCGAGAGGCGAGGCCCGGGACCGGGGAGGTCCCCAGGACGTGGGGAGGTGGCTCCCGGATTCGGGGGCGAGGCCCAGGAACGGGATGGTCCCCGGGACGCGGGCCCGAGGAGGGGGCTCCTAGGACCGGGGGGCGAGGCCCGGGCACGGGAAGGTCCCCGAGACGCGGGGCCCGAGGAGGTGATTGCGAGCCGCCGTTGCGACTCGCCCGGGGAGTGCGCACCCGGGACCTAGGCAGTGCTCGTTTCCAGGTACTTAGCGGGAAAAAAGGTCGTAGCCGGCCGCCAGTTGTGCAGAATGTGGTCCCCGGAGGGGCTGACGTGCCCGAAGACCCAAGCGTCCCCGGGGTATGTGGGACCCCCTTTCCCGTTTCACCGACAACTATGAATTTAGGTTTTCGAGGTGACTTTAGGGTTCTGGGAACGACACAAAACCCTAGAAGAAAAGGGAGTTAGAGTTCACGATGAACGGGGAGACTTCAAAGGACTGAATTAAGAACGACCCGAACAGGAAAAAGGAAAAAGGAATTTATTTATATTTATTTAATTACTTTAGTGATCTTTATAGCATGAAAATTAATTCTATAGCTCCGAAAAATCCGAGAAAATTTCAGAGAGTTTATTAAATCACGGGGAATTTACCAAAAGTAAATGCCACCATGAAACACGAAGAATTTATTATTATAAATACTCAAATGCTTAAAATACTCCGACAAACCCCGGAATATAAAAGCATCCAAGTATTTATTTTAAAATTTAAACTTAGGATTTTTAATATTGAAAATTTCAAAATTTTATTCAAACACTTTTACAGGCAAAATTTTCCAGTGTATTCTTGTATTTCTATTTACCCAAAAATAATTTTTAATTGACGATTTTCAGGGCGTTACAATGGCATCCTTGCTGCTGCCAATGACGGTGTGCTTGCTGCTGCTGGAGATGGTGTCCTAGCTGCTGGCAATAATGGAACTGGAGATGAAACAGTGAAAGCTGCTGGTGAAGATTTGGATGGCACCTGAGGTACAACACCATCTTTGTCTTTGTTCATGTCCTGTGTGCAAATGTACTCAAGGTCGGTTTCATTGAAAAGATTGAATGTCGGTGCATCACATCCTGCAGACCCTATAGGAGTGCAAATGAAATCAAAAGCAGATGGGCTGTATGACTTGTCATCCTCTCCATATTCTCCATAAGAGTCATACTGAGAATCCACGCTATCGCTGCCGCCTGAAGCTTGCTTGATTGGTCCTGCAACATCTATAGCTGGCTACTCAGTATTTGATGGAAATAGGTCAATATCTGCAGATAGCTGCTCACCATCTCTAGCTTCCTGGTGGTCATTTGGAGGTTTGGCAACACCCTCAGTGCTGTCTGCTGCATTGCTTGCACCTAACACCGTGGCTATATCAGACATCATGTTAGCTGTCTTTTTTTGCATAAAGCTCCATCATTGATTTTTGGAACATAGACATGGCTGAAACAATGTCCTTCTGCCTCATGGTGCTATGCTTTTGAACAACTACTTGTATTCTTGCTGGCATCTGAAAAATGCAAACCAAAAAGAAAAAATTAGATGCAACATATACAGGATGCATAAATTCAGGAAAAAATGAGAAAAAAGTTAAGGTAAAAATGTTAACCTATGTCCCTTGGCTGCTTGAGGCAGACAGCCGTATCCACTCATCTTGGGAAACGGAGTCTTGAGCTGTAGAACCAGGGTCGACTGATGCAGCACCAGGAGCTACTGCTGCAGTACAGTGATCCACTTGAGATGGCTGACCATAATATAGGATTTCATTGTTTGGTCTCGGAACTGCATAAAAGGAAAGGAAACAATGCATTACAAAGTGTTGAAACATTTTTTTATGAATGTAGTTAAACATACTAATAGAAAGCTTGAAGCATTAGTGTTAGGATTAAAACATACCGGACGAGTTCCATATGTGATGTAGCTAAGGTTCATGCTGTAACACTCAACATATGTCACATACTCAAAATCCAGGTTGCAAACATGACATATTCTTGGCATATTGTAATTCATGGTGTGGATCTTCAAACCAGTTGTTGACAGTTCCAGCCCAAATATGCAATCTGCAAAAAATATACATAAATTTAATTGAAACACAAAAAAAAAGTTCAAAAAAGGAAAAATGGAACAATGGAAAAACAGAGAGGAGAGGCGCGGCAAGAAAATTACCACAAGCAAAGGGATGCACTCCCTGTAACATACCCAAATTTCAAAATTCGACTTTGACAAATTAGCAAAAAGCCCTTGAAGGTAAAATCTTAAGGTTCTTCTACGTAGAAATTCCAAATAAAATATAACTTAACTAGTCCTTACTCAAATAGGGTATGCCAAATATTTTTCATAGTTAAATTTTCAAGCTAAAAACTTTCCCTAGGTCAAAATATGAAAAATATAAAAGAATACAAAATACGGCTCATGAATCCATAATAAAAATCTTTAAAAACCTTTTTGGATTAAATAAAAATGGAAGTAATTCATCCAATTATGCATAAGAATTTTTGATCGAGTTAAAAAATGCTTTAGGGTTTCTCACAAAGACATTTTAAGAATTAATTTACAAAAATAGAAAATGTAATATGCCTAAAAATGTATAAATATAAGTTATGGAATGAAGTATGGAAATAAATAAAGTCATTATCATTTCATGGGCATAGCTTTCTTTTCAATGTTTTTGACTCTTAAAGTGCATTTCCATAATATGATGTATATGCATTTGAATAGGCCACGAATTTCTAAAAATAATTGGTTCAACATAAACCCATGGAAAAATTCCTATAAATACTATACAGCACAATTAGACTACTGTAAATTTTACATGATTTTATCACTTTAATAAGTACCTCAATAAAATCTTTCAAATCAGAAAATCTAGAAAAATTGCTAAATTAAATTTGCTTAATTATTATTTTCACCAAATAAAAATAAAAATTATTCTTGCAGTGCCCTTTTTCCATAATGTGTACCAAGGTGTATCTAACAACGAGAAATTTGGCTTAATTTAATTCTCAAAGAACCACATAAAATGTGCAAAACCCTAGGGAGTAAAATGGACTTGAGAAAACTGGTTTACTATGCCCTTTTCATCTTTTTGCCACATTAAAAATATAAGGTTTCTAACTTTGAGACTTTGCAGATCAGTAAACCATATATCCATCTGCTCACCTAAATTTTGCCAATCCTAGAAACGTTCTTTAAATCGGTGAAAACATAAGTGCAAGACAGCTAGCTTGCACAGCTCTCCACACTTGGTCTCTAGAGAATTCCTCTGATCTTTACACTACCATGTGGGACCCACAGACTCCTTGGACCCACCTGCTAGCCAAAGACACCACCACAGCTCGCTCTCCAATCAAGAATGCATGACACCTGCTCTCCACTCGTCAACGATGGTGAAACCACGAGATTTCACCTCGGGTTCGCCAGGAATAGCAGCGTCTTGTCCGACGCTGGTCAAGTGTTCAACTGCCATCGCCACCGCTCGGGTGAGCTTCACCGCAGCTCGAGCCCGGGAATGTGATACCCTCTTCGTGCCTAATCCATTTCCCTACTTTTCATCCTAGGTTGTGCAGATCGAAGGAGTCGCGTCGCCGCCGTCGCATGCGCTCTTGGCCCCGGTGACCACCGTCTGGTTCGTGTAGCCATTCCAGCTGCCTCAGAGAGTCCCGACCAAGCCCTCGTGCCATCAGCTTCCCCTCAACCTCTGCAGCCAAACGCTCATGGAAGCCTCAAGGATCGAGCCCCGACGGACAAGATCAACCATTGTCTTCCTCGACTCAGGCCGAAGACCTCACCGTCGATTCCGTCGCCTTTGGTAGGTTATGAAAGTGCATCTAGCCCCCTAAGTGGGTTTTGGTGGATGTAATGACAAAATGGTTAAGGGACTAATGAGTTTATCTAGAAATGTGCAAATATTAGTCCCAGGTTGCTTGGTGTGATGTATGAAAACCCCCACAAAAACATGACGCAAAGCGGCGAAACGACTCGGAGTTTATTTTAATTTTATTTTGAAATTTATTTTGTCGTAGGAAAGCCGTACTATCAAGAAGGGTTTCAAACAGTGTTCCAAGGCCACTTAAGTACTTAAAGATCCAACTAGCTGAGAGAATATTACTTTGGCACAACACTTGCACTTGGGTAGGGTGAGTTTTGATGTCAGGGTTGGAGGCTCCTACCCCTGGGGTCAGAGGCTCCGACCAGCTTTTTCAGCCAGCGGCTAAGTGCTGGCCAGAGGCTCCTGGCCTAGGGGTCAGAGCCTCCTAGTCCAAATTTGTGAGTAACAGCTAAGTGACATATGCCAGTGGCTATAAAGCCCAAACCTTGTTCTAGCCGTTGGTTGGTCATTTCACTTTCGTTTTTGTGTCTCCTAGCTTCTCCTAAGGCTGTTTGAGCTCTCCCAACTAGTTCTAGGGCTTCCTTGGTGATTCTTTTGAGGAGCTAGTGGGGTTTTGAGTGAAATTTCTTGAGAGAGGGCTAGAAGGATCTTGTGCATTTGAGGATGGACACGGATCGACTGCTTGGAGCTTGTTACTCTTGGAGGGTGACCTCCTAGATGGTTAGGCATCGTTCATGAGCCTCCTCAAGTTGTGGATTGTCCCGAGCAAGTTTGTGAGGGTGGACCTCACCTCTGCAAGGAAAAGAGGTAACTTTGAGTGGATACCAAGTTGATCTTCGTGGTCGCTAGGTGAGACAAGGGGTTAATTAAGACCCGGCTCTCCAGAGCTCCTCAACAGAGACGTAAGATCTTTGTGATTCGAACTTCTGGAAAAAATCTCTTGTGTTTCTCTCTAGCTTGCCTCTTTATTGTGTTTCTTTCATCTCTGTACTTGCCTGGATCTTTCCTCTATATACTTGTTTAGACTAGGGTTGTTTCCTCTCAATTTATCTCTTTTTGAAGTGGCTTGTTAGGGCCAACTTCACTAGGTTGGAGCCTCCTGTGTTCTTGGTCAGAGCATCCGAACAGCCCTCTCGGCCAGCCCGAGAGAGCTAGTCGGAGGTTCCTACCACTGGGGTCATAGGTTCCTATCAGAATTTTACCGCTACATTTGAAGAATTTTTAGAAACGCCTATTCACTTCCCTCTAGGCGACATATACGGGCTTTCAGGTTATAGTTTGATTCCTTGCATAGGGACCATCCCTAGAAGACTTCTAACACAATGAATATCTTCCCTTGATAGCACATCAACCGGAGATAGCTGACACCGTCGTCCCGCTACTTCTGCCACCACCGAACCGCCTTAACTGCTGTCGTCGCCATCCAGACCTCACTGACCCCCCCTGTGCACCTTGGTGAGCTTCCTGGAGTCCCTTAGGAGCTCGTGCATGCATACATTTAGACCAAATCAAGTAGTAGCTCTATTTTCACCTGCATGCCGAAGCTCACCGCCGCTTGTGGAGGCCATGGGCCCTGGATATCTTAGGGAAGGCAAACACGGCCACTCGGATAGAGGGTGGGCTGGCCCATACAATTAAGGATATAGTAGAACTTGGTTTCATGTAACCTTGTATGACAAGGAAAGGGATATAGTTCTAACTAGTTACTCTATGTTCTGATAAGAAAATCCCTTGGTCGAGTTCGACTGGGATTCTAACCCTATAACCTTGCCTCCTTAGAGATCAATCCATATAACAAAAGCAATACACCACAAATGGAAGTATGGTATTACCTCATCCCGAGGGCCTAAACTAGTATAAGCATTCGTGTTCTTTCAAGTCCATCGAATTTAGATCCGACGAGTAGCCCTATAATCAATATAGCCGATATAAAACATCGACACCGCTCATGCCACTACTGCCACCGGCTCCATCCACCAATAGCCATGATATGAGCACCCACAAGTCCGCATCGAGCTCCTCTACATTTTATCTTTTGGCCATGTCGCGAAATTCCCCTCCGTTCGCCACCGGCGAAGCCAAATACGGCCATCGCCCATGCTGCCTTGCTCTGTACAGAGCACAGGGACCTTGTCTGAGAATTGGAATAACTACAAGGTTCGGTTTATAAAACATCATACTCACTGACATATGGGCCGAGGACTAAACAGTAAATATTAAAGAAGAAAAAGACTCTTAATGAAGTTTCATTCAACATGAGTTGGAGTGTGAGTTGGTTTCCAAGAATCCGAGGGGCTTGAATGCAAGATGTCACTCACTTACATGTGGACCCATGTATATAAAACTAGAAAAATAATGAAAATGGTTATTAGACTTTTCTATTGGACTAAAAAATAGATTTAACTTCGACAATTCATAACTAATTCATTTTAGCTCTAAATTGGGTGAAACAAAGTTTGTTGGAATAAAAAAAATTATATACTTTATTCCTATAGATTAGTATCTGGAAAACCTAGTACTTAACATACCTAAAAAATATATAATATATAAAATGTGCATAAACACTTTTAAAATTTATAACTAATTCACCTTAGCTTCAAATTTTGGTAAATCAAGATTTAATAAAGTCACAAAGTTTTGCACATTGCTGCTGTAAACTGAAATTTAATGAAACTTATACAAAAGACACTTTTATAAGTTAGATAACAAATAAATACTTTAACTAATATATGGAATATGTAATAGCTTCTAAAATTCATAGGTAAATCATATTAGCTCCAAATGAAATGAATCTAATTTTGTTAGTTTCATAATATCTTGCTCTTTAATTTTTTAAACAGAGGATTAATTAAAAATTAGTACACAAAACACCTTTAGGATTTGTATAATAGATGAATATTTTGTATAGGGTCTAAAAGGTAAAAGAATTTCTCAAAATCATAGGAACTCTATTTTAACTCCAAATAAATTACACCAAATGGCAGTAAGTTCACAAGACACCAAATGTAAAATAAGATTTCATGAAAACCTAGTCCTAACACACACACACACACATATATATTACAATATACATATAGATACCGTATACAAGTCTAAAACTTACAAAATTCATATCTCCTAAATAAAGGTGAATAAAATAGAATTTTCTTCATCAAAATTAATCTAGGACCAGTACCAGCTCACTGCATAGATTTCACACACTTTAAAGTGCCTTAAACATTTAATGACATTTTGTATTTAAACATATTCGTGTATAAAAATTCTAAATACAATATCTCACAAATGTTAAATGCTAAATTAGAATATCTTTCACCATACTTCCTTAAAAATAGTACTCTTTAATGTTAAATAGAAGAATTTGACAAAACTACCTCCTAAAATATCTGTAAAATCTATATAGGGTATAAATACTGTATTTCAATCGAAGAACTTGTAAAATTCGTAACTTCCAAATAAAAAGAGATAAAATGAAAATTCTTTCATCTAAATTCACTATAGGTCGGTACCTAATCCTTGCACAAGCCTCATGCATATTAGTGCATTTTGGATTTTTTGCATTATTTGTTATTTATTCGATCATACGTCAAATTTCTTTTTAGAGGATGAATTCAAAATCGGTGAAGGAGTGGAGTAAATGTTGCTCTAGTTATCCAAGAGTAAGGCAAGTATTCTCCCCCCTCCTTTAAACAAATTGAATCCTATGTTTTGGGGAATGAAATGTGTTATTTGCAAAATTGCATACATAATTGCAACTATCGGTATTTAAAATGTGGAAATTGGTAGTTATAACCTATTTGTTGCATAATAAACCTTGAAAACTTGTAATCTTGCTAATTGTAATCTTAGAATTGGTTAGAGCATTTTACTTGTGCTCAATTGGGATTACACATGCTTATATAAATACAAATTGCTTAGCCATACTTAGAGTTACGCTAAAACAGATTGTGATCACTTTATAAATGAGATTTTGGGAATTTCTTAACTCCTGGATAAAGGTGACTTCTCTGTTTATTTGTGAACTAAAATGATGGAAAATATGATTTTAGACTTGGGTGACAAGTGACGTGCATATGGTTGTAATTGCACGTCGATAGGGAGAGTGTTTGCCTTAGAATTGGTTAGAGCATTTTACTTGTGCTCAATTGGGATTATACATGCTTATATAAATACAAATTGCTTAGCCATGCTTAGAGTTACGCTAAAACAGATTGTGATCACTTTATAAATGAGATTTTGGGAATTTCTTAACTCCTAGACAGAGGTGACTTCTCTGTTATTTGTGAACTAAAATGATGGAAAATATGATTTTAGACTTGGGCGGCAAGTGATGTGCATATGGTTGTAGTTGCATGTCGATAGGGAGAGTGTTTGCCTGAGTTAATTAAAGACCGAACTCTATGTTACCCTCTATTGTTTACCGTACAACCACATGTGCTAGTATGGGATGATCTTAGCCTATTAAGTTGTATATCTATCTAACCTTGCATTTCATTGTCGGTTGTAGTATAAACTACTCTTGGCGATGGTTTATAGGAGCTACCCATGTGTGTGTTTATTGATGGGACCGGAATCGTCCTAGTGTGTCTATTCTGTGAATGGGTTGTTTTTCTACTTACAGCATGGGGTTTGAGCATGTCCAATATAACAGTGAGTGCCACGTGGGTTGATTGTCCATGACGTTATGTTATTTGGCTAACCACCATGACGATTTAAGGATCTGGACTTAGTGTGGATTTCTACTCATCGTGCTCATGCAAGGTTATACAAATAAACAACGTAACGACTTAGTTGCGGCCTTTAGACCGCACTCAACGTGTAGAGTGTGATAGTGCTTCGCACAGCATGAGATAAACTAAAGTGTTCATATCATGTTGGTAAAGCTGTACAAACTCTGCAGAGCCAAAACTAATTCATTAGCCATGTTCGTGGTCATGAGCGACATAGTGATGTGCCATGAGTATAGATTTATGTTTTACAAATATGTTTATGAAATTGGGATATAGATTGGTGATTTTTGATGATTATGATGACTTATTACTGGGGAGGGTAGCTAGTATAATACTGATATTATGTTGACCACTTTTTTATATACTATACATGTTTTTATTGTCTTATTGAATACCGTTGCAAATGATTGTGAACTAAAATTGGCTTTATGTGAAATGAACCTACAAATAGCCTTCCTTGACTTGAAACTTGCATATAGCTTTGTAGAATTGGCCTTGCCAGTACATCATTTCGGTAATGTACTGACTTTTGCTTGTATTATTGTTGCTTAACTTATTGTAGGTTGAGTGCTACAGGATTCGTTGCTTCTTCAGGTTGGTTCTTTAGGAGCCTACCCCTAGTCGGTTGCCTGTGGTATGGGTAGATAAGATTCCACTTTACCATATTATTTGGCCGGTCGGCCTAGGTAAACTCTTAAGTTGTGATTATGGTTTATTTACTTGTATACCCTATTGTTGTATATCATTGCTTGAGATGAAAGTGTGAGTGTAACATACCCGAATTTCGAATTTCAGAAATTCAACCGTGATAAATTAGTAAAAAGCACTTGAAGGTAAAACCCTATAGTTTTTCCTATATGGAATCGGAATAAGAGATAAATTGACTAGATTGATGTAAAAAGGGTATGTTAAAACTTTTTATAGTTAAGTTATCAGGCTAAACACCCTAGGTCAAAATATAAAAATATAAAAGAATACAAAACACAACACATGAATCTGTAATACAAATCCCTAAAATCTTCTTTGGGTCAAATAAAAATGGAAGTAATTCATCCAATTATCCATAAGAAATTTTGATTGAGTTAAAATGCTTTAAGATCCCTCGCAAAGAAATTTTAAGAATTAATTTACCAAAAGTAGAAAACATAATATGCCTAAAAGTGTATAAATAAAAGTTATGACATGAAAAAGTAGAGATAAATAAATTCATCATCATTTCATGTGCATTGCTTTCATTTTAATGTTTTTCATTTCCATAATAGGATGCATATGCATTTGAATAGGCTACGAAATTTCTAGAAATAATTGGTTCAACATAAAGTCATGGAAAAATTCTTATAAGCACTATACAACCCATTTAGCCTACTATAAATATTACATGTTTTTATCACTTCAATAAGTACTTTAAATAAAATCTTTCAAATCAGCAAAATTAGGAAAACTAGCTAAAATAAATTGTTCACTTTTTTATTTTCACCAAATAAAAACCAAAACTATTCTTGCAGTGCCCTTTGACCAAAATGTGTAACAAGATGTACCCTACAACTAGAAAATTTGGCCTAATTTAATTCTCAAAGAAAACATATAAAATGATAAGTGCAAAACCCTAGGGAATAAAATGGACTGCAGAAAACTGTGTTACAATGGCCATTTTGTCTTTTTGCCACATTAAAAACATATGGTTTCTAACTTTGAGACTTTGCAGTGTAGTAAAGCAAATATCCATCTTCTCACATAAATTTTTTCAACCCTAGAAACCTTTTTTAAATTGGTGAAAACACCAGTGCAAGACAACTAGCTAGCACAGCTCTCCACACTTAAGTCTCTAGAATTCCTCCCATTCTTTCACTGCCATGAGGGCCCCACAAACATCCTGACCCTACCTGACAGTCACACCGCCGCCCTGGACACCCCAGCTCAGTTCCCTCACCCTGGAATGCGTGACATGTGGCCTACACGCGTCAAAGCCACCGGTTTCCACATCCACCGTCGACCACTATGGCATTGTCAGCCGTTTAAGCTCCCACTTCTCCATTAGCACCTCCTCCTCGGTCTAATCACGTTCCACAGTGTAAACATGAGATTTCACCTCGGGTTCGCCCGGAACGGAGTCGCCTTCCCCAATGCCGACAAGTGTCCGATCGTCCTCATCCTCTTTCTGGTGAGCCTTGCCGCATTCCAACCTTGGGAACATGATGCCCATCCATGCTTAATCCATTCTTGCACTTCGCACCCCGTGTCGCGCACGTTCAAGAAATGGCGTCACCGCGTGCGTGCTCTCGGGCCTGGACAGCCGCCGTCGCATCGCTACTGCCATTCTGGTCACCTCGGAACGAGTCAAGCCGAGCCGCTGCAACATCATCCTTGCCTCGGCTCCTTGTACAAAACCACAAAGAATCCCTATCGGAGATGCATCGAGGAGGGAGTTCAACCACCGCCTTCTTCACCTTCGGCCACCTACCGCCGTCTACCGTCGTTGTCAATTCCTCATCCTCCGGTGAGCCTTAAGTCGATTTCTCGCATATGTAGCATCCTTAAGAAGTAACTAACCCAGTGCATGCCTCTATTTAGTTGTCCTTCGACCAGAGCAAGTGTAACGCCTAGAAATTTGCCACCAAAATTTTGAACATTCACGTGTATTAAATCCCTGCCCAGGAAAACCAAGGTACACAAATCCAAGTTGCCATACAGAGTGTCTTACAAACAGAGTAAAATTATATTACAAAAATACAGCGGAAAAGGTAGAACAAAGTCTATAGACATCGGGTCCATCAGCAGCATCCAACCCACAAGCATCTTGACGGTGGAGCCTGTCGATGCTTTGCACCGGCAATAAAACTATGGGGCTACTCGGCGAGGGTGAATTCAGTGGATTGCAGAGGAACACAAGAGAATTATACTGGTTCAGGCCCTCAAGGTGAGGTAATACCATACGTCCAATTGAGGTGTTATTCCTCTGAGGTGTATATAGATCGATGATCTGGTTGCTCTTGTTGTGCTTGCCCTGAGGGGCGCCCTGCCTCCCTTTATATACTAGGGGACAGGGGTACATGATAAGGATCCCAGTCGGATACGACCAAGGGATTTCCTTCTTAGAGATAGAATCCTATCCGACTAAGACTATGTTTCCTTATTATACAAGGTACAGCTTGCCGGGTGCTATCTTATCTCTAATTACATGGTCCGGCCCATCCTCTATCCGAGTGGCCCATGTACTAGTAATGAGGTACCCGGGGCCCATGGCCTCCACAGTAGCCCCTGAGACCTTCATAGTTGAGTCACAGCTGATGCCGAGTGCTCGTCCTCCACGGTGAAGGTTGCCCGAGTGCGGTGCGCCCGAGTACTCTTTGTCCGAGTAAGCCTTCTCCCGAGTCCTGCTTCATGTCAGCTGGCAGCGAGGCTATGAAGGGCTTCATGTAAATATATGAATAGTGTGTAGCCCCCGACTTTGTGCTTAATTGTGAAGACAATTAAACATAAAGTCAAAGATCTTTAACCTGGAAGTCTTTCCCGAGTAGATTACTACGGGTATTTGTGACTCTTCGGTATCATGTCAACCGGAATAAACTTTATAGTCTTGCCGAGTAGGAGACTACTCGTATGTAGGACTCTTCGACTTCATGTCAGTCGGAATATGAATTTGTAGTCTTGCCGAGTAGGATGCTACTCGTATATGGGACTCTTCAGCGTCATGTCAGCTGGAAAAAGGGGTTTATAGTCTTTTCCGAGTGGCGTCCCACTCAAAAGTTAGACTCCTTCGCATCATGTCAGCGGGAAAAGATATTTATAGTCTCTCCCGAGTAGTGTACTACTCGAAAGTTGGACTCTTCCGCATCATGTCAGCGGGTAAAATGTTGCTCATGGCAACTGATGGCCACGCATGTAGGCTGAGTACCACTTTATGAAAATAAATCCATGGTGTGGTTAGGTGTACTCGAGAAAGATACCTGCATCTCCAATTTTAATGAAGACCAGCTTGCGATCCTTATAAAGATGTATCCTCGAGACCTGGTGAATAAAACAGATATCGAAGCATATATGTTCAGCAATAAGGCTCTTATGAAGCATATCTGTTTACCTCATCGGCTCCTGTTAGCAGCACCAACACTATAATTTCAACTCAGCCTGCGGGCGGCCCACATGGAGCATGCTACTGTAGGAACTCATATCTTGTTGGCCCAGTGCGGACTGTGTAGGCCCAAGCCCATTTAGTCGGTATCGGTTATAAAAAGACGGGGAGAGAGAAAAAGATTCCGTCATCTTCCCCAAATCAGCCAATCTCTTCATCTTCCACCTTCGCGCCCAACGTTTCGCCTCCCGCACGGCTAGGGTTAGCTGCTACTATTCCCCACCCAAACTCGGGCGCCTCTTTTTTCGATCGAGGCTTGTGTCTCCCGTCTTCTGATTTCTTCCGCCGCATTCTCGACTTTTACGGGCTGGAGTTGGTGCATCTGAACCCTAACTCCATTCTTCAGATCTCTATATTTGTTACTCTTTGCGAGTGCTTCTTGGGTGTCGAACTCCATTTCATCCTCTTCCGACATCTGTTCCATATTAAGCCTCAGCCCTCCAAGAGCAATATCAATGTGATTGGAGGGGCCGGTCTTCAACTGAGGAGCGATGGGAAGAAAACATATCTCGATTTGCCCTTGAAATCTTCTCTGAAGGGCTGGCACAAGGAGTGGTTTTATTGCGCCGATCTGGCTTCTTCCTTGTGCCCGTTTACCGATATGCCACCGACGGTGTTGCCAAACTGGTCCGCAGAGCCGACCTTTGAAGAAATGGGCCAGGCACATCTGTTGTTGTCGAAGATAGATGACCTCAAGAGGGCCGGCTTGATAGGTCCTTGGGTGGCTTGTCGCTTTCTGACAAGGCGCGTTCAGCCGCTGAAGCTTAGGAGCTCATTCGGCTGGGCCTTCAAAGGCAAAAATGACCCTGACCGAGTGAGCAACGAGTCGGCGGACAAGAGGGAGGTGACCGCGACCCTGTTTGGCTACTTCTCTGAAGGGGTGATCGCGACCGAGGACGACAAGCGCCGGATTGCGGCTTATAGCTTCATTCGGCCTCGGACCAAGGTAACCTTTAACCTTCCTCTGTGATGAATGCTCATGGGACCGTAGCTGTTCAGCATAGCGTGACGCATTTGGTTGACTCACTTGTAGTGGCATGAAGAATTTGATGAAGACTCCCGTCCATTGTCGGCTGTCGTGTCGAAGAAGAGGCCGAGGAGTCCCTCTGCTGCCCAACCCGACTCCAAAAGAGCGGGGAAGAAATCGATTTTATATCGGGGCGAGGGGGCCATGACGGCGCGCGCCGTGAGCGGAAGCTTGAAAATAAAGGACGCCACTGCCGCGACGCCCACGCGGTCAAGTCCCAGGTTGAGACCTGCGGGTTTGAGCCCGACGTTGTCGAGCCCGGTCGTAGCGCCGGCGAGGGGCCGGCAGGAGCAAACGCCGCCAGGAGCGGAGGCGCCCGAGCCGACCGTACCGGAGTCGGGGCCGACTCGGGTTGATGTGCCACCGCCCACTGTGACGCCGGCCAGGCCGACTGCCGGAGCTAGCGCTCCACCGGGGAGCAGGTCGCCCGGCAAGAAGCTGAAGTTCTCCAAGAGGTGCGCTGCTCCGGGTCTTCTGAAGTCTTTGTGTGTTGAAGTAATGTCTTGATGTCATGCTTCGTCGTGCAGGAAGCGAGCCGATATCGATCTCAAGGAGGTCGACTCGACTGCTCCACTTGATGAGCCTGCCCTAGCCGAGCTAGCGGCCGCGAACACACCTGTTGAGCCGGCGGCCAGCCTGGTCGCTGAGACCGAGGTGGCTCCGACTACAGGGCCGCTGCCGCCTCCCGACCGAGAGGTGGCTGCTGAGATTGAGGCCCCAGCCCCCGAGGTGCCGCACGTTGCGGAAGCCGCGGATGGAGCCCCTGAGCCGGTCCCCGAAGTCGTGGGGGAGGGCGATGCTGAGGCCAGGACCCCGTCGCCGTCGTGGTTGTCGTCGTCGCCGTCGTCGCCGCCGCCGCCGCCTCCGGAGATCCCACATCTGCCTCGGATCGAAGCTCCTCCATGTGTGATGCCCCGGACCTTTACGTGGACAGCTCACGACGGTACTGTGAAAAGCTTCAGGCTTGATGAAGTCGTTGCAAGGAGAGAGCGCGAAAGCCTGCTTCGCGCCGCCATCAGCGGGTCCCAAGGGGTCACGGTATGATTCTTGTAGTAGAGCTCCAGGAATCTTCTTGTTTTGATATTTGACTCCGTCCTTGATCCGTCTTTTATCCTGAGCAGAAGCTTGTCGACCGCAATGAGGCGATGACGGAAATCTTAGTCGAGGTCGCTCCCCACCTCGCAGAGTTGGAACAACTCCGGGCCTTAAAGGCCGAGATGGAGGAGCGTCATGCGGGGAGGGAGGCCTGGCTGAAGAGTGGCACCGATCAGCTCAGGGCGGAGACATGGGCCCTAGCCGGGAAGGTCATGAAAGTGCATCTATCCCCTAAGTGGGTTTTGGTGGATTAATGACAAAGCGGTTAAGGGACTAATGAGTTTATCAAGATTTGTGCAGAGAATTAGTCCCAGGTTGCTTAGTGTGGTGCATGGAGACCCCTCACAAAGACATGATGCAAAACGGCGAAGCGACTCGGAGTTTATTTTAAATTCATTTGAATTTTCTTTGGAGTCGTAGGAAAACCGTTCTATCAAGAGGGGTTGCAAGCAGTGTTCCAAGACCACTCAAGTGCTTAAGTTCCAAATAGCTGAGAGTTCATCACTTTGGCACAACACATACACTTGGGTGGGCTATTTTCAGTGTCAGGGTCGGAGGTTCCAACCTACAGGGCCGGAAGCTCCGACCAGGCCCTTCGGCCACACACTAAGTGTTGGCCGGAGGTTCCGATCAACCGGTTCGGAACCTCCGGGCCAAAATCTGTGAGTAACGGCTATGTGACGTAAGCCATGTCCTATAAAACCCAAACTTGGATTCTAGACGTTGCTGATGCATTCCACTTCGTTCCAACTGTTCCCTAGCCTCTCCTAAGGTGCTTTGAGCTCTCCCAACTAATCCTAGTGCATTCTTTGTGATTCTTGTGAGGATTTAGTGGGAAATTGGGTGAATTTTGTTGAGAGAAGGCTAGGAGGATCTTGTGCACTTGTGGAGGTCGCGAATTGGCTGCTTGGGGCTTATTTCTCTTGGAGGGAAACCTCCTAGACGGTTAGGCGTCTCCCGCGAGCTTCCTCTTGTTGTGGATTGTCCCGGGAAAGTTTGTGAAGGTTAATCTCGCCTCTGCAAGGAAAAGAGGTAAATTCTAGTGGAAACCAAGTTTGATCTTTGTGGTCACTTGGTGAGGAAAGAGGTCAATTGAGACCCAGCTCTTTGGAGCTCCTCAACGGAGACGTAGGATCTTTGTGATCCGAACTTCGGGAAAATCTTTGTGTCTCCGTTGTCTTTTCTCGTTATTGCCTCATTTTGTATATTAACTTGCTAGCATTTATCTCTTACTCCATTACTTGCACTTTACTTGATCTCTGTCAAATTTATCCTTTATAGAAGTATATTGGTAGAGCCTGAACTCTAGGGTCGGAACTTCCGGCGTTCTAGGCCGGAACCTCCGACCAGCCCTCTTGGCCAGCCCGAGAGAGCCGGTCGGAACCTCCTACCATTTTGGTCGGAGGTTCCTACCAATATTTTACCGCTGCTTTTGGAGAATTTTTCAGGAACGCCTATTCACCCCCCCTCTAAGCGACATCAACGGGCTTTCAGGTCAGAGGTAAAATCCTCGAGTATATCTTCCCGACTGAACCGTTGATGTATTCATCCAGCTGCGTTGTTCCCGATTGCCCAGTTGTGTCATGACTGCACGGTTGAGCTCTTGGCTAATCTGTGGTGCAGACCTCGAAGCGGAGTTAAAGACCCGAACAGAGAGGGAATCGCAGCTGAAGGAGGCTGAAGATATAGGTGGCCAAACGGGCGGACCGGGCCGGCACAGACCGAGGCACGGTCCGGCACGGCCTGCTATGGCACGGCCCGTGTAGGCACGGTTCCTGTAGCGGGCCGTGCCGTGCCGGCCCGCGTGCCTCCCCCCCGGCCCAGGCACGGCACGCCGGGGTCGTGGGCCGTGCCGTGCCGGCACGGCCCGTCGGTAGCCCACCGTGCCCGGGCCGGCCCGGTCCGCCGACGCCTGCCGCCGCGCGTCCGGCGTCCCCGGCCTCCGCCGCCTCCTCCCGGCTGCCTCCTCCTCCTCCGCCTCCTCGCCTCCTCCTCCTCCGCCTCCTCGGCTCCTCCACCTCGGCCTCCCGCTGCCTCCTCGGCTCCTCCGCCTCCTCCGTCTCCTCCCGCCGCCTCGGCCTCCTCCCGGCCTCCTCGGCTCCTCCACCTCCTCCCGCCGCCTTGGCCTCCCGCCGCCTCCTCGGCTCCTCTCCTCCTCCTCCCGCCTCCTCGGCTCCTCCGCCTCCTCCGCCTCGCCTCCTCGCTCCTCCTGCCTCGGCTCCTCCGCCTCCGCCTCCTCGGCTCCCTCCGCCTCCTCCGCCTCCTCCTCCTCTCCCCGCCTCCTCCGCCTCCGCCTCCTCGGCTCCTCCGCCTCCTCCCGCCGCCTCGGCCTCCCGCCGCCTCCTCCCGGCCTCCTCGGATCCGCCGCCTCCTCCCGGCCGCCTCCTCCCGCACCCGCCTCCTCCCGGCTGCTGCCTCGGCCTCCGCCGGCGCCCTCCGCCGCCGCCTCCTCGCCCGGGCGCCTGCCCGGCCTCGGCCGCCGACACCTGCCTCGGCCTCCGCGGCCGCAGACGCCTGCCACGGCGGCGCGGCCTCCGCCGCCGCCCTCCGGGCGGGCCGTGCCGGCCCGTGCCCCGTGCCGTGCCCCGTGCCCCGTTCCCGCGCCCCGTGCCCGTGCCCGTGCCCGTGCCCCGTGCCGTGCCCGTGCCCGTGCCGTGCCCGTGCCGGCCCGCTACAGTCCACGGGCCGTGCCGTGCCGGCCCGTCGTGCCGCACCGCCGGCCCAGGCACGGCACGGCTACTCGGGCCGTGCCGGCACGGCCCACGGCCAACCGTGCCGGGCCGGCCCGGGCACGGTTACTGTAGCACCATGCCCGGGCCGGCCCGACGGGGCACGGCCCATTTGGACATCTATAGCTGAAGAAGCCAAGGCCGAGCTTGAGAAGGTCAAGGCCGACCTGACAAAGGCCAACACCGAGCTTGACCGGGAGAAGTCCGAGTTGGAGAAGGCCGTCGTCAAGCTCGGTAAGGAGAAGGCCGAACTGGAGAAAACCGTGGCCGGGTGGGAGGCCGACTACGAAAGTAAGTCCTCAACCCGACTGTGATCTTAGCCAATCCATTAGTTATCCTGTGTGTAGCTGAATTTGACAAGCTTACTTGCCGGCTGATCTGGGCAGACATGAGAACTAATGTCCGGGCCTAGTATCAGTTCTACACGGAGGAGATAAGGTTGATCAGGGAGTCACGGGAGGCCCTCGTCGGGTCCGTGAAAGGGCTCCTAGACCTTATAGATCCCCGCCCGGTGGGAACCAACTGTAGCAGAATCCCTCAGATAGTGGGGTGTCTCGAGGATGCGCTGAGTGCCTTGAAAAGGTACTCGGATGAGCGTGTTGTCGCCGGCATGGCCCAGACCCTGGCGATGACCAAATCCATATACCCCAGGGCGGATATTGAAGCCATCGGGGAGGGGTTTGCCGAAGAGACGACGCCAGAGGAGGCGCTGGAGCTGATCCACCGGGAGAAGCCGACTGCAGAAATAATTACCCGAGACCTGGGTCTGTGAGGGCAATATGTAGTCAGGTCATATGAACTTGTGTAAACAAGCATGTGTAAATATGTGTGCAATGCCGCCAAGCTTATTATTCAGTTGTCATTAGCTTTACTTGACCGAGAAGTATGCGCCGAGTTAGTCTGTCAGAACTTAATAAAAACGTTCGAAGTAAGAGGCTGTACTCGGGCAAACATGACAGTCGTAGTAAGGCTTCATAACCGAAGTGAAATAAGCTCGTATGTTATTGACAACGCACATATATACATGCAGCCCCCGACTCACTACTCGGTTGATACAAGCGGCGTAGTGAGTCAGAAGAACTGTACACATGAAAATTATAGAACTCAGGTATAGAAAGAACGTAGATGTTCTATGTTCCATGAGTTGTTGATGAGAACGCCGTCTTCGGTCTTCAGTCGGTAGGCGCCTGGCTGCGTAACCTCGGCTATAATGAACGGCCCTTTCCAGATTGGGGATAATTTATGCCTGTCTTTGGTGGTTTGTATTTTTCTCAGAACGAGATCCCCGACCAAAAAGGCGCGGCCACAGACATTGCGATTGTGGTAGCGGCGTAGGCCTTGAAGATACCTGGCCGACTGGATAGTTGCGGTGTCTCTTACTTCTTCCAGCTATCTAGTTCGACCAATCGGGTATTGTTGGAGTCATCTTCTGAGTAGGCCCGGACTCGTGGAGAGCCGAACTGTAATTCGGTAGGTAGCATAGCCTCGCACCGTAGACCAGAAAGAAAGGGGATTGCCCTGTTGCCCGACTAACCGTGGTTCTGAGAGACCAGAGAACGGATGGGAGTTCTTGTACCCACCGGCCCGCATATGGTTGTAGTCGGTCGAATATCCTGGCTTTGATGCCTTGTAAGACCATACCGTTGGCTCGTTCAACCTGCCCGTTGCTCCGCGGGTGTGTGACGGATGCATAGCAGATCTTGATGCCAAAATCGTCGCAGAAGTCTTGGAATACGCCCGCCGCGAACTGAGTACCATTGTCGGTGATGATGCGGTTAGGGACTCCGAACCGGTATAATATACTCATGATGAAGTCCTTTGCTCGTGCCGCTGTAATTGTTGCAACGGGTTTAGCCTCAATCCATTTGGTGAACTTATCCACCGCGACGAATAAATGTGTGAACCCTCCTGGCGCTTTCTTGAAAGGCTCGACCATGTCGAGCCCCCATATTGCAAATGGCCAGGAGATGGGGATAGTTTGGAGTTCTTGGGTTGGAAGGTTTGTTTGTCTTGCGTAGAACTAGCAACCCTCGCACTTGCGAACGATGTCTTTGGCGTCTGTTACTGCTGTGGGCCAGAAAAATCCCTGCCGGTAAGCCTTTCCGACTAACGTCCTGGATGCGGCGTGGTTGCCACATATGCCCGAGTGGATCGAGTGCAGGATCTGCTTGCCCTCCTCGGTGGTGACACAGCGCATGAGGACACCGGATGCGCTCCTTCGGTATAGGTCTTCTCCGACTAGTAGGAAGCTTTTGCTTCGACGCTTTATCTGCTCGGCTTGGCTGTGATCTTCTGGGAGTTCGTCGTCTGTGAGAAATTTGACAACAGGAGTCCTCCAGTCTTGACATATGTGTAGCACCTCATCTGTGGTCGGGGTAGGCTCGCCTCCCGACTGATCTGGTGCCGGTTTCTTCTTGACTGATGGCTCCATGAGTTGCTCGACAAAGATTCCAGCTAGAACTGCTTCTCGTTTGGATCCCATGTTTGCCAGCTCGTCTGCTGCGTCGTTGTATTGGCGCAGGACATGTGTGATTTCCAGCCCGTCGAACTTGTTTTCCAGCTTGCGGACCTCCTGACAGTATGCCGCCATGGTATCGTTGAGACAGGTCCAGTCTTTCATGACTTGGTTTACCACAAGTTGAGAATCTCCCCGCACAACCAGTCGACGTATGCCGAGTGATATAGCGATGCGGAGCCCGTGAACGAGTGCCTTGTACTCGGCGACGTTGTGGGAAGCCGGGAAGTGGATTTGTAGAACGTACTTCAGTTTTTCGCCAGTGGGGGACGTCAATATGACTTCAGCCCCGGTGCCGCCGATCCGTAGAGAACCGTCGAAGTACATTGTCCAATACTCTAGCTTTGCTGTTGGTGTAGGCAGTTGGACTTCTGTCCACTCGGCCACAAAGTCGGCTAGAGCTTGAGACTTGATTGCTGTCCGTGGGTGAAAGGTGATGTCGAACGCCATCAACTCGAGTGCCCATTTAGCGATTTGGCCAGTGGCCTCGCGATTATGAAGGACATCCCCGAGTGGAAATGTTGTGACCACCGTGACTTGGTGTGCTTGGAAATAATGCACCAGCTTCCGGACTGTGATAAGTAGGCCATATAGCAGCTTCTGGACCTGCGGATATCTCGTTTTGGAGTCGGCAAGGACCTCGCTGACGAAGTAGACTGGCCGTTGTATTTTTTGAATATGACCCTGTTCGGATCGCTCAACCACCAGTACCGTGCTGACTACCTGTGTTGTTGCCGCCAGATATAGCATTAGCGGTTCCTAGGCAGAGGTGACGCCAACACACGGGGGATGTGAGGAATTGTTTGAAGTCTTCGAAGGCTCGCTGGGCTTCCGGAGTCCATTGGAAAATTGTTTGTCTTTTGAGTAGCTTGAAGAAGGGCATGCCACCGCATCACCCAGTCGGAGATAAATCGACTGAGTGTGCCGCCATGCAGCCTTGTCAGCTTCTGATGTCTTTGAGGTTAGTCGGGGGTATCTGGCCATGTGCTGGGATGATGGCATCCACTGCATTTCGCCGGGTTGGGCCTTGATGCCGGGTTGGGTGCGAGACGATGAAGCCCGAGTAACTTTCCGGATGCACACCGAAGGCGCATTTTCCGGGTTCAACTTCATCTTGAATCTCGAAGTTTTGGAAGGTCTCTTCCAAGTCAGCGATGAGTCTTCTTGTGGACTCGGTCTTGATTACCACATCGTCGACGTAGGCTTCCACATTCGCGTGGGTTGTTGCCCGTCTGAGTGTGCAGACACCGCTGAATAGCCCTTTTGTAGGTTGCGCCCGCGTTCTTCAGACCGACGGCATTGTGATATAGCAGTACGCTCCAAACGGTGTTGTGATGAAAAGATGTCTTCAAGCAGTCTTCTTCCCTCAGGCTGATTTGATGGTATCCCGAGTAGCAGTCGAGAAAGCTGAGTAGGTCGCACCCTGCCGTCCCCCCCCCCCCCACGAGTTCAACCACCTGATCTATCAGGAAGACCAAATGGGTCCTTGGGGGCACGCTTTGTTGAGGTCGTGTAGTCGACGCACATGCAACCATTTACCGTTTTCTTCCGGACCAGAACTAGTTTGCCAGCCAGTCTGGCGCCCTGGTAGACCTCTTTGATGAACCCGAGCTGCGAGGAGTTTGGTAATTTCCTCGATACAGCATCTTTGCGATCTTGAGCGAAGCACCGCAGCAGTTTGCTTGACTGGCTTGGCGTCTTCTTCACGTTATAGGGCGTGCTCTGATCACCTCCCTTGTACGCCCGTCATGATCGGAATTTTTACTGGACGTTTCCACGCGAAGATTCCTTGTTGGCTTGGAGGAAGGTGACGAGCGCGTCTCCTATTTGGGATCGAGCCAGTCCGACTAGAGCAGTCTTGAGGGGTCAGAAGGAGTCAGGGATCTTCTTCGTGTCAGAGTCTGCTGAGAATTCCCGATTCGCTTCTGCTTTTTTCGCCGAACTTGATCTTGCTCGACTTCTGATGTGACGGCTTGCCGAATGTTGTCGCGCCCGACTGTCGCCTCTTGTGATTGAGCCAGTTCGCAGCTCTCCTTGTCGCAGGTGAAGGCTTGCTTGACGTCGCTGTGGAGGGAGAGGACTCCTGCTGGTCCAGGCATCTTCAGCACCATGTATGTATAGTGCGGTATCGCCATAAATTTGGCGAGTGCCGGCCGTCCGAGTATCGCATGGTACGCAGTCTCGAAGTCGGCGACCTCGAAGCAGACAGTTTCTGTGAGAAAATTATCCCGCGTGCCGAAGGTTACCGGCAAAGTTATCTGCCCGAGTGGAGTTGATGACAGGCCGGGAATTATCCCGTGGAAGGGCGCAGTGCTCGGCCGTAGTTCTGAACAAGGAATTTTCATCTCGTCCAAAGTCTTGGCGAACAGGATATTGAGCGTGCTGCCTCCGTCGATGAGGGTTTTCTTCAGCCTGATGTTTCTGACGACCGGGTCCAGGACAAGTGGGTTGCGTCCCGGGTGGGAAACCCGATCTGGGTGATCTGCGCGATTGAAGGTGATGGCCATTTCTGACCAGCGCAGGTATTGGGGGGTGTCGGCCGTGGAGACTGTGTTGATGTCGCGCGCTGAAAGCTTCTGTTTGCGCTTGGACTCGTATGCGAGTGGTCCCCCGAAGATATGGTTGAGCTCGGCTTGAGGATCTTGGAAGTCGTCAGCCGGACCCGAGTCTGGCTTGTCTTTGTCCTTGTCGGCGCCAGATGATGAAGTCTGCTCGGAGGCAAACTTTTTGAGCATATAGCAATCTTTGGCCGCGTGCTTTCCCTTGGGGTGAAAGGGGTATGGCCCGCTCATGACTTTCTAGTAGTCATTGTTCCGCTGGGGCCGTGACCGGCTGCGCTCCATGTTGGCCACCTCGTTGTCCGACTTCCATTTACAGCTACCGGACTTGTTTTGAGACGGCTCGTTGTCGGCTTTCGCCTTCTGTTCTTTCTGTCGGGGCTCCTTCTTCTCGTCGAGGGCCTCGGCGACCGCTTCGGCCGAGTTGGCGTATTTATTGGCCATGTCGAAGAGCGCCCAGACTGTGGATGGTGGCTTCCGAGTGAATTTTGCAATAAGCGGAGCGTCTTTTACCCCTTTGCGAAAGACGGCGATGACGGCTTTTGACAGTTGGGATTTGGTTGCGCTTCTCGGAAAACCTTTTGATGAATTCGCGCAAAGACTCGTTTTTCTTCTGGTGCAGTTGATAAAGATCATGCTCCGAAGCGGGTCTGTCGTAGGTCCCCTGGAAATTAGCGAAGAACCGCTCCCTGAGTTGTCCCCAGGAATCGATCGACCGCCTCGGGAGGCCTGTCAGCCATGTCCTAGCCGAGTCGGCTAGCGCGACTGGGAGGTAGTTAGCCATGACTCTGCTGCCACCCCCAGCAGCTCGAACTGCCAGGGTGTAAACGGTAAGCCAGGACTCTGGGTTTGTCTTGCCGTCGTACTTTTCGATCCCTGTGGGCTTAAAGCCAGTCGGGCACAAGACGTCCTGTAGCTCTCGAGTGAAGGCTGGGATGCCTTCGTCTTCGTGAGGGCTCCGACTCTGATCTTGGCGATGTAGTCGCTCGTGGTGGATGCCGAAGCGCTCGTTTTCATCTTCCAGTCAGCAGCGTTCATCTTCTTTGTGTTCTTCGCGTCGGGCGTTTATGGTGTGACGAAGGTCTCGGTGCAGTCGAACTCGGAGGTCCTGATTGGGTCGGCGATCATACTGGTGACGCCGCCGGCTGTCATTATTGGTATTGCCGAGCGTTGTTTGCCGGGACTCTTCGCGTTGCCGACTGGAGCCTGCCGCCCAGCGTCGCGTTGATGCAGATGAGCCTGCCGCCGGAGAACCCGATCGGTTCGTCGGTATAGCAGTGTTGCTCGACTGCTATTGCTGCTGACAGGCAGCAGCTGTGATCATCGCCTTGATCTTGGCGATAGTCGGGGTGGCCTGGTGATCGGCCCCGAGCTGGAGTGTATCCAACAGAGTCGCTGCGGCCACAACGTTCTGTTGTGGCGTGACAAAGACGTCGTGGTCGCCAATCTTGGTTTGGAGGATATGTTGCTGAGCGACTCGCCCAGCCTGGCGCAGCTCGTTGTTGCGGGCTTCGCAGTTGGCCTCCTCTTGTTGTAATTGGCACGCCTCCTCTTGTAGTCGACATACCTCGGAAGGTGGTGTTGAAGCCATGAAGATCTCGCGGGAGAGGGGGAAGCTTGCCAAATTAAAGTCCGAGCTAGCGCTTGAACCGCTGTCCGACTTGGTGTCGGACTCTGAATAGTTTATTGGAGTGAGAACGATTCCGACCTCTCTAGATCCAATTTGAAACGGCGCTTGGCCGTTTCCAAACTGAATCGCTGGAGATCGGGTCTGCTGCGTGGGATAAAGGTGCGCAGCGTCGCCGGAATTGTACGGGAAATTGACGACCTCTCCCCTTCTCGGCCCAACTCGGGCTGGCTCAAGGCCTAGCGCAAGCCGGACGCCGAAGGAGAGGGTTGTCCCGATGTTCGGCGAAGTGAAGGACTGCCACAGGAAGTCACTGAAGGAGACGGCAGTGTCCTGTGTGCCGACTGGCGCAACGTCAGCTGGTTCCCCGGCTGGCAAGATTGGATCTGCTTCAGCCAGGGTGAGATTGCCGAATTGATCGGCGATGAAGTCTAAGCTTCCGAAGGTAATTGCATCTCCGGGGAAGAACTTGTTGCTGTCGACTCCGTTGATTGAATCCATCGAATCTTCAGATGAGGAATTCGCCAGAGTCCCCTACCTGGCGCGCCAACTGTCGATGCCTTTGGCACCGGCAATAAAAACTATGGGGGCTACTCGGCGAGGGTGAATCGGTGGATTGCAGAGGAACACAAGAAGAATTATACTGGTTCAGGCCCTCAAGGTGAGGTAATACCCTACGTCCAGTTGAGGTGTTATTCCTCTGAGGTGTATATAGATCGATGATCTGGTTGCTCCTGTTGTGCTTGCCCTGAGGGGCGCCCTGCCTCCCTTTATATACTAGGGGACAGGGGTACATGATAAGGATCCCAGTCGGATACGACCAAGGGATTTCCTTCTTAGAGATAGAATCCTATCCGACTAAGACTATGTTTCCTTATTATACAAGGTATAGCCTGCCGGGTGCTATCTTATCTCTAATTACATGGTCCAGCCCATCCTCTATCCGAGTGGCCTATGTACTGGTAATGAGGTACCCGGGGCCCATGGCCTCCACAGAGCCAGCCTATTCCTCGGGATGATCCTCGTTAGACACGTTCTCCAACACTGAGGGGGAAAAAGGGAGCAAGGCTGAGTACCACCCAAAGTACTCAACAAATCACACCCACAATTATGCATATGCACAGGATACAAAGATGAGCTAGGGTTTGTTTGCGTAAAAGTAGTTGCAAACGGTATTAGTTCGCAAACAGTAAAAATGGTGGATTAATTTAACAATATTAATTCTTCACTGATTAACGTTACACCACGTTAACCAGGCCCAACCATTCCCAACTAATTGATGTTACACCACGTCAACCAGTCTCCACTGATGAACGCTACACCACGTTCACCAGACTCCTCCGGTTATCGTTACACCACGTTAACCGGACTCCACTGATTAATGTTACACCACGTTAACCGGTCTCCACTGAACAACGTTACACCATGTTGACCAGTTTTTCCTGATCAACGTTACACCACGTTGACTAGGCCACGCTAATGAACGTTACACCACGTCCACCAGGCGTCACTAATGAGCGTTCACCACGCTCACCAGTCTCCACCGATTAGCGTTACACCACGCTAACCGACCACCCCCGATCAACTCAACCACGTTGACCGGACTCCACACCTTCCACCACACCAGTTTCACAAAGCCAGATTAATTATCTAAAGGTGAGACTAATCATAGTGAGTCTTGACCAATGTGCCCATAACCATGGGCACGGCTATTCGAATAGATTTACTTTGATCAGAGATGTACAACTGTACCCACAAGACACAGCCCCACACACGTTCCTGTGTGCCAGTGCATCACCATGATGCCCTGTGAGAGGCTGTGACAGACTGTTCACGAAATCCCTCCCTAACCATCCACACCACGCTGAGGTTGCACCTGCCGACAGGGCACACCATATGGGCCAGGCTACCCCCCCTTGCGCCACGGTGAATCCGAAAGCCGATCAACCCTACCCCGGGCCGACCCAACTCCATCACGCCCACCCTCATCTTTGGTGCCTAGGAGAAGGAGAAGAGACGCTTCAAGCCTAACCGTTGCCCACGCTAGCTTGTGGAAAGTACGGGTAGTTGCCCAAGTGGTTCCCGTGAACTGATCCTTAATTGCCATGAGTGTGACAAGCAAAACCATATACCCACAGCCCACCATTTATTTCCAATTTTAATAATTTAGCATCAGCCTATCCATACTTCCATTTTTCCAACATTGAATCGAATCATAAGAAAAGATAAAATTTAAATCCCATGTGAGCTATGTTGCTAAGCATGGCTAAGCATCCTAAAAAAATAGTAATCTAATCATATTATTACCCAGGTGACAAGGATTTAGGTTTCAAAACTAAGGCAAAGTCCTGACAATGTATAGGTTATACCCACCCACATGAAATATTGAAATAATGCAGTTTATTTAAGTAAACAAAGCAATTTAGCGAAAAACGGGTACAAAGTGATCAAGGTAATAGTGCGACTTGCCTTGCTCCAGCTCGATGTACTTGGCAACGACCTTGAAATACACAGGAGGATCACCGACGTCGGATTCAATAACAAATAATGCACAAATAATTAAAAACAGTACATGTGGACAATCAAACATGGGCTGAAAGCATTTTTAATGCATTCTAGGCATTTTTCTGGATTTAATGAAATTTAAATGGGCTTAATCGGAGTTCGTATGAATTAGTTATGAATTATTGAAGTTTTACTGTTATTTCCAGTGTAAAATTAATTACTAAACGAATTATTGCGCAATTATCCGATTTATGGCATCACTGGACCGGGAAGCCGGCGCCGACAAGTGGGCCCCATCGGTCAGTGGCGCACCGGGGGCTGGCGCACGGTGGACCGGGTCCACTGCGGTCGGGAGTGAGTGCGCCACGTGGCGCACATGTGGCACCAACACGGCGGCCACGCGGGCGACCACGCGGGCGGACCCGATCTGCCACCCGGTAGATCGGATGGCCCTAGGGAGTGGCGGCCGAAGGCAGCCGTCCCGAGCAGGAGGCTGCGGCGCGCACGCAACCCGATGGTTGCCGGCAAGGGGTCTCATCGATAGCTCGCGGCGACGAGCGACGAGTGCGAGGACTGACGGCCGGTGAGGCGAAAACGGCGGTGGCTTCGGGACGACGTCGGCAACGGAGTTCCGATGATGGCGGTTGAGCAAGGAATGGAGGCTGACAGACCGGGGAAGAAGGGGAAGACGGGAAGGGGGTTAGGTCGGAGAACGGAGACGTGGCGCGGCGGAATCTGCCGGCCGAAGAGGAGACAGAGGGCTGGAGCTCACCGTGCGTGAGGGCGAAGCGTTCCGGCGGGCTTTGGCTTCCACGGAGTGGCAGCCGACGGGCTTCTCGGCACGGCGAAGGTGATGGCGGTGGCGGCGTGGCTTGGTGGAGTCGGGAACGACGGTGAGCAACGGTCGGAGTTGGTGCAAAGTGGCGGAGGCTCAGGTGCACGGTGGTGACGGTGTTTTAGGGCACGGGGAGGCTCGGTATATTGGGGAAAAGACGAGAGAGAGGGCGAGGAGGCTTTTTATGCATGCGGGCAAGAGAGATTGAGGCCGTAACGGCTCAATCATGCATGGGAGTGAGGGCGGCGGCGTCGGGGTCGTGCGCGTGATTCACGAGAGAGAGAGAGAGGACGAGGACGCCGGAGGACGTGGGGAGTGGGTGCGGACTCGGTCCACGCTTGTTTGAATCGGCTGCGAGCGGGCGCGAAGGCGGGAGGCGGCGCTGGATCGGATGGCGGAGGGGATTTGTCACACCCTGATATTAGCCACACAAAAACTTTACCTGAGAAAATACCTAAGAAAAGGAATTTTAAAATGGCTAGAGGAATTAATTAAAGGTGTAAAATGCAAGATAATAAATTATCATGGCTGGGAATATTTTTCTTGTATTCTCTGTGCCAAAATACATTAACTGGATTTTTAGTGGAATTTTCAAAGCACAGGAACTATTTTTAATAAATCAAAAACGTTTATCGGAATTTAAATCGTCCTGGAAATCTTTTTTCTTTTTTTCCTTTCTCTTTTTCTTCTGTTGGGCCGGCGGCCCGCTCCTGTGCCACCATTCCCCGCGCGCCGCAGGCCGGTTCCTTTTTCCCTCTCCCCGCCCTCTCCCGTGCCCGCGCCCTCTCTCGTGCTACGCCCTCTCCCTCTCTCGCGCCCTCGCGCCTACGCCCCTCTCCCGCGCCCGCGCCCTCGCTCGCACCCGCGCCCATGCGCCCGCCCGTCAGCATCGTCTTCCTCCTCCGTCCGAATCAGGCGGAGGGGAAAATCCCCGGAGCCGTCCGATCCGGCGCCGCCTCCTGCCTCCTCCCGCACTCGCACTCAGTTCAAACGGGCACGGACCGAGTCCGCCCTACCTCCCCGAATTCTCCAGCGTCCATGCCCCCTCACTCCCACAAATTGCGCGCACGATCTCCACGCCTCCACTCTCTCTCCCGTGCACGATTGGAGCCGTTCAGCCTCGATCTCTCCCGACCGACGGCATAAAAATCCCCTCCGCCCTCTCCTCCATTTTTCCCCCAACACACCGAGTTTCCCCGTGCTCTAGAACCCCCTCACCACCGCGCACCCGAGCTCCCTCGTTTTTCGCCGACTCCGGCCACCGCTCGCCGCCGTTCTGGATGCCGCCAGGCCATACCGCCACTGCCATCACCTCCGCCGTGCCACACCGCACCTCGGCTGCCACTCCGTGGAAGCCAAACCCGCTGGACCGCCCCGCCCACGCGCACGGTGAGCATCGGCACTCCGCCTCCTCTCCGGCTGGTGATTCCCGCCACGCCGCGTCTCCATTCTTCGCCCTAACTCCTCTTCCGTCCTCATCCTCCAGGACACTTCGGCAACCGCCTCTCGCCCGTTCCCCGCCGTCGGAGCTCCATCGCCGACGTCGTCCCGAGGCCACCGCCGCTTTTTCGTCCCCACCGTCGTCTTCGCCCCGTCGTTCGCCGTCGCGAGCCGCCGGTGAGAACCCCCTCCGTTTTCCCGTTCCTTTCCGCTCCTCCGGGTGGTCGCTGCCGGTGACCATCGGGTCACGTGCGCGCCGCCGCCTCCCGCTCGGGACGGCCGGCCTCGGCCGCCGCTCCCCGGGGCCGTCCGACCTGCCGGGTGGCAGATCGGGGCCGTCCGCTCGCTCACCCGCGTGGTTGCCCGCGGTGGCGCCACGTGGTGCGCCCGCTCTCGGCCGTGGTGGACTTGGTCCACCATGCGCCGCCTCTCCCTCCGGTGACATCTTTAATTCGGTTTAATGCACAATAAATCGCCTGTTAATTATATTTACACTGAAAATAGTAGTAAAACTTCGATAAATCATAACTAATTCATACGAACTCCGATTAAGTCCATTCAAATTTCATTAAATCCAGAAAAATGCCAAGAATCCATTAAAAATACTTTCAGCCCATGTTTGATTGCCCCATGTACTGTTTTTAATTGTTTATGCATTGTTTGTTGTAGAATCCAACACCGGTAATTCTCCCGCGTATTTCGAGATCGTAGCAGAGTACCTTGAGCCGGAGCAAGGCAAGTCGCACAGTTACTTTGAACACTTTGTACCTATTTTTCGCTAAATTGCTTTGTTTACTCAAATAAACTGCATTATTTTAATATTTCATGTGGGTGGCTTACTTACCGCGGTATGCACATGCATGTCAGGACTTAGCCATAAGTTTTGCCCAAAACCGAATGAACCCTTGTCACCTGGGTGGTAATAGGCGTCACAACGACCCGGAGTGATTAGATTACAGGTTCTTAGGATGCTAGTCCATGCTTAGCAACCTAGCTCACTTCGCGGCAGTGGAATTAAATATTATTTCTTTTATATTGATTCGAATCTCCATGTCGCCAAAAGTGAAAACTTTGGATAGGCTGATGTTAAATTTTAAACACTACTAGTAAATGGTGGGCTGTGGGTGTAGGTTTTGCTTGTCACGCATGGGGTAATTAAGGACCGGTTCGCGGGAACCACTTGGGCAACTTCCCGTACTTTCCACAAGCCAGCGTGGGCACGGCTAGGCTGAAGCGTTTCTTTCTCCCTTCCTAGGCACCGAAGAAGAGGGTGATCGCGGGATGGAGTTGGGTCGGCCCGGGGTAGGGTTGATCGGCTGCCGGATTCACGTGGCGCAAGGGGGTAGCCTGGCCAATATGGCGTGGCCCTGTCGGCAGGTGCAGGGCAGTGTGGTGTGGATGGTTAGGGAGAGGTTGCGTTTTGAACGTCTGTCACAGCTCTGCACAGCATCGTGGTGAGTGTACTGGCACACGAGGGAACGTGTGGCATGTGCTTGTGGACAGTTGTACACCTCTGATCAGAGTAACAACTTTCGATAGCCGGCCCGCGGTTATGGCACTTGGCCAACGACTCACCGTGATTAGTCTCTGTTAATGCCAAAATTTGGTACGGGTCGACATTCCCCATGTTCGGTTAAGGAAAGAAGCGATATCAGCCGTTGGAAGCTAATCCAGAAAAGCCGGATTCGGGAAGGAATCGTGAAGACCCACGCTAATGGGGAGTGTAATACCTTATCTATAAGTTTAGGTAGTTTTAATACTTTTTAGGAAACCCGATCTGTATCTGATCGGGGGCCTGTTAGTTTTCCTTTTATAGATAGGAAATTATGTACCGTGTCCATAAGGACTCATGTAACTCGGGGTATTATACGTACGCCGGGCACCTTGTAAATTAATCTCTCGATCAATTAAACTTCGGCGCATCGCCCACCCTTTCGACGGGTTTCTGCTTCTCGAGCGGGGCTGCATCGGTTAGGTACGAACTCCTGCAAGAGGGTAAGACTCGTCACCATCTTACCCAGTTGTATCTGCCCTGTCTATGGCTGCTCGGTTCGGTCCGCCTCTTTAGGCCATCAGGTATAACCACATCACGCGTGCATAGTTTTCATCGGTTTACCTGGGAATGCTTATCGTCAGTTTGTGCTGCAATCGGTTGGGTCCAGACCTACTAAACTGCCCGATAAGTTGTTCCTGTTAGGTTGATGATCTCTGTGCAAGCGTCTTAATCGGAATGTATAGCGGTAAGTTAATCATACATCACAATTGCATTAGATCTATCGGCTTGTCGAGGTCCTGTTATTGCTACCAGTCTGTGCTGCAACGGTTGGGTCCGATCTACTAGACTGGTAATAATAATCCTACTCTTAATAAGTCGATAGGTTTTATGCGATGTTCTTTCGGAATGCTTGGCCGATAGGTTATCTTTTAAAGCCGACTGCATTGTCTGTTGATTATTATTCTGCTATCTATTTTATCATCGGCTTCCAGCCGATGGCTGTGTGTCTTTTTGATAGTCGGCTAACTTATGGTTTACTTATATCATCTTATGGTCTACTTATAACACCATCGGCTCCTAGCCGATGTACTGGTACATCTATCATATATTTATCTACATTATCCTGCTATTGGCTCTCTAGCCGATATAACACCGTTTTTGGCATGCTATAGGGTTAATCACCTTCTTCCAGCCGTGGCACATTCTGTCGGCAGTCGGGCAGCCGGCTGATGATCCTCTGCTCGTATTATCATCAAGCACAGGCTGACTTGTTTGTCCATATCGTCATCGGCTTCTTAGCCGATATACGAGCGTTGTTGGCGGTCGGGCAGTCGGATTAAAGGACCCAGGAGCGAGGACTCAGGCACGAGGACCCGGGCACGGGCACACGCGAGACCCGGGCGCGAAGACGGACAAGGACCCGGACGCGAGCACGCGCGAGGACAAGGCCCTAGGTACAGGGACAGCCGATGTACGAGCACTGTTGGCGCCATTGGCTGGAGGAAATCTCTATCGGCCCATCGGCCGATCGGGTTATTGAACCAACTTTCTATCTCCTTGTCAATTGCGGGGTCAAATTGACTGGCAATGCCTACGAACCTCAACGAATTAAGGACCTGCACTGGAGCTAAGCAGATCTCCAGGCTTCGCGTGTACCAAGACGCCGACAGATCGTCACAACGTTTTTGGCACACCCAGCGATTTTTCCGGCGTCACAGTCTCACCCTAGATAATTAATCCTTTTCATCAACTAGTGTTGTGGAAGGTGTTGAGTTCGGTCGCGTGGTTGAGTTGACTGGGGTGACCGGTTACGTGGTGTAACGTTAATCAGTGACGCCTGGTGGTCGTGGTGTAACTTCCATCAGCGCGGCCTGGTCAACGTGGTGTAGCGTTGATCGGGAAAAGCTGGTCAGCGGGTGTAACGTTGTCTGGTGGTGACTGGTTAACGTGGTGTAGCGTTAATCAGTGGAGTCCGGGTAACATGGTGTAACGGTACCCGGAGGTGTCTGGTGAACGTACGCATGGTGTGCGTTCATCAGTGAGAGACTGGTGACGTGGTTAGCGTCATCAGTTTTGGGAATGGTTGGGCCTGGTTAACGTGGTGTAACGTTAATCAGTGGAAAATTAATATGGTGAAATTAATCAACCTTTTTACTGTTTGCGAACTACTACTGATTGCAACTGCTTTTATGCAAAACAAACCCTATCTCATCTTTATACCCTGTGCATATGCATAATTATTGGTGTGATTTGTTGAGTACTGTGGGTGGTACTCAGCCTTGCTCCAATTTTCCCCAGTGTTGGAGAACACGTCAGATGACAGATATCCTGAGGAATAGGCTGGCTCGCCGTCAAGGTGCCTGTGGGATGGAAGCGGCTGCTTGGCCAGATGTTTATAGACTCTGTTTTACCTTTTTCCGCTGTATTTATGTAATATACATTTTACTCTGTTTGTAAGACACTCTGTATGGCAACTTGGTTTGTGTACCCTGGCTTTCCTGGGCAGGGATTTATTACACATTAATGTTTCAAAATTTCGGTGCGAATTTCTGGGCGTTACAAAGTTGGTATCAGAGCGAGCTTGACCGTAGGACAGCCAAATGAAAACCCTAAGATAAGCCCTCTGAAATTTCTCACTTGCATATTCTTCTTACAGTTGGAGTTATTTGGGAAAATGCCGAATCTGGATTTTCAGGATTGGGGTAAAATCTTTGGCCGTTTATGTGATGGAAAATCTGAGTCAAATCTGGAGTTAAATTTTTTTTTTAAGGATTGACATGGTGTCCAATTTTGGGGAAAACATTGGTTAAATAGGGAAGGTTTGATTTACGGCATGTATAAAATCTCTTTATTTGTGTTGAAAATTATTATGTGAATTTTATTTGGTATTATTTGGTTTCGCAATGGTATTTTGTTGGTTTCAAATTTACTTACAAAATTATTTACTGCATAAAAATTTTCCAGAGTGATTTTAATTCCGATAATCGATTTTGATTTATTAAAAATAGTTCCTATGCTCTGAAAATTCCACTAAAAATCCAGTTAGTGTATTTTGGCAAGGAGAACATAAGAAACATATTCTCGGCCATGTTATTTTATTATTTGCATTCTTGTGCATTAATTAATTCCTCTAAGCCTTTTAAGTTTATTTTTTCTTTGGACATTTTTCTCAGGTAAATTTGTATGGCTAAATTAGGGTGTGACAGTAAGCCGACGCATTGCCTCACCATTTCCACCGCGTTGAACCATTCCGGTGCCGTCGTCGTCGACCAAGCCTTTCCGGCCTCAGTGTACCTTGGTGAGCCTACTAGAGTCCCTTAGAAGCTCATTCATGCATCCATTTAAACCAAATCAAATCATAGCTCCCCTTTCACTTGTAGCCCAAACTGCACCACTGCTCGTGCCACCACCGCGCCTAGCTCCGGTCACCTCCAGGCACGCCATTGCCACCTTTGTGTGCGCAAGGGAGTCCTCTACATTTCTCTTTAGCTGCGTCATGAGATTCCCTCCGTTCACTCGCCGGGCGGGCCAAATACGGCCGTCGCCCATTGCTGCCCTGTTCTGGCAGACCCAGGGACTTCATTTTCAGAAGAATTAAAAGTCTAGGTACTACCTTGTAAAATGTACAGTGCATGACAATGGGGGGCCAAGGACCTTTACGTAATAAGTAATACCTTTGTGTACTCTTTACAAACTCTTTTTGACACACGTGGGGGAGTGCAGGTTCTATTCCTAAGAACCCGAGAGGCTTAAGTGCAAAACGTATCTCACTGATCGGTGGACCCATGTAATTTGAAAATCTGAAAAACTTTAAGAAAATGGTTAATGCATTATTTGTTCAACTAAAAAATGTGTAAACTTGAAAAATCCATAACTAATTCATTTTAACTCCAAATTGAATGAATCAAAATTTGTTAGAATCACAAAATTATGCACTTTATTCCTATATGCTAATATCTGGAAAATCTAGTACTTAACATACCTCAAAAATAATATAATATGAAAAAGTTCATAAACACCCACATAGAATTAAAATATATTTCATCTTAACCTCAAATTTTAGTAAAACAAGATTTGATATAGTCACAAAGTTTTGCATTTATTTCTGTAAACTGAAAACTTGATAAAAATTGTATAAAAGCCACCTTTATAAATTAGGTCATAGATAAATACATTACTTAGTGTAGAATATATGTAATAATTTCGAAAATTCATAGATGATACATATTAGCTCCAAATGAGATGAATCCAATTTTGTTAGTTTCATAATATTTTTCTTTTAATTCTAAAAACAGAGGATTAACTGAAATCAGTACATAAAACACTTTTATGATTTGTGCCATAGATAAATGTTTTGTATAAAATATAAAATGTACAAGAATTTCTAAAATCCTAAAGAATTTATCTTAACTCCAATTAAGATAAACTAAATAGGAGTAGGTTCACACCCTCTTAAATCTCATAAGTTAGATTGCATAAAACCTAATCCTAAAACACATGTATATTAAAATATACGTATAGGTATCGTATACATGTCTAGAACTTGCCTAAATTATATCTCTTAAATAGAAGTTGATAAAATGGAAGTTTCTTCACTAAAATTCATCTAAGATCAGTACCAACTCACTGCATAAGTCTCACACACATTAGAGTAAATTGGATATTTGACGTTATTTCGTAGTTAGACGTATTCGCGTATATGACTTTTAAATTTATATCTCTGAGATGCAAAATAATAAAATAGAAGTTTCTTTACCAAAGATTATCTAAAACCAATGGGCATGGCTAGCATGCGTGCAGGTGCGGGTTGGCTAACCCGCGCGCGCGGCGGTTGTACTGCTTGTAGAGCGTAACCACTCCGCCTAATCATCCTCCTAATTATCATCATTAGTGTTTAATAAATTTTTAATTATAAAATAATACATAAATAAGCAGAGTTAAAATTTTTTAGGTTTTAGTTAAAGATTCGAAAATCTAATTAAAAGTTTCAAATTTTGGGTTGAAAATTTCAAAATTTGAGTAGATTTTTTAAAAAATTTTAGTTGATAGTTTTTAAATTTGAGTTGAAAGTTTCAAAAATTGAATTAAAAGTTTTAAAATTAGAGATAGAAGTTTCAAATTAGTGGTATAAAGTTTATATAATTTTTTATTATTTTATTTTTTAATATTTTATTATTTATTTATTTTTTATGTGTATGTGCATGTGCCCGCGCTGCGTGCGCAGCAGCTTTGTTTACCTATTCACTATCTAAAGCTTACACATGGCAAAGCATCTCATATAGTATCTCTAAAATTTATATAAGGTATAAATACTGTATTACGTATGTAGAACTTATAAAATTCATATCTTCTAAATGAAAAGTGATAAAATAGAAATTCTTTCACTTAAATTTACTTCAGATCAGTAGCAACCTATTGTGTAAACCTCATGCATATTAGAGCATATTGGATTTTTTGCATTATTTACTATTAATTCAATTATACGTTAAATTACTTTTTAGAGAATGAATTCGAAATCGGTGAAAGAGTAGAGTAATTATCTACCTATAATGCACCAACTACTTTTATTCATACCTCATACTTCATTCTTCAAATCCGACGCTCTATATTCGTCTGCTTGAAATCAACGGTCCAGATCCACCCCCTCTCCCACAGTCACCCCGCATCCCCCTCTGTTCCCCTCGCTCCGCGTCTCCCGCCTCCCCCCGATCCAATTCTCGTAGTCTGGCCACCTCCCGAAGCCCTAAACCACGTACGCGGCGGAACGACAGCGCCGCGATCAGCTCCAGATCCCCTCCCCTCTCTCACACTCGCCCCACATCCTCATCTGTCCTCCTCGCTCTGCACCTCCCTCCTCGCCCATCCATTTTCCTCGCTGCCGCCCAATCCCCTAAAGCACGAACGCCGCCGCCGCCGCCAGAACTAGAACGTCAGCTATCCCACGCCATCTACCCCCGCCCTCCCCTCTCCCCTCTCGCAGTGACCCCTCCCTTCCCCCTCGCGACGCATGCCGCCGTCGCCAGAACAAGAACGCTGCTGATCCCACGCCATCTGCTCCTGTTCTCTCCCTCACGTCGCGACCCCTCCTTTCCCCCTCGCAACGAGCCTCCTCCCCGCCTTCATCGGATCGAGTGCCGCCACCGTCGGATCGAGAGAGCCGCCTTGCCACCGTCGTTGTCAGAACGAGGGGAGGGCACCGCCGTCACGCCACCTCATCCTGCTGCCACAAGCACCGCCGTTGATTTGTCCACGGCGTCCACCTGGAGGTTGGCAGCATCAATCACGGTGAGGCTCGATCTGCTCCACCACAAACCTTGCCTGTTTGATTTTCATTATCAAATCCCATCATAGCTAGGAATATTTATTTTTTTCTTTTCTTGCTTCATGAAAGTTTGGTACAAACATGAGTTTTTCTTGGTGCATGCATTCATTGTTGCATGTTATATATATGCTATCATTTTGTAATAAAGTATATGCATGATTTTATTTTTGGTGTGTGCATATATAGAAAGTTCTTTTACGAAAATCGCATCGATTAGGAGTTTGGAAAACGTGTGCATCAATCCATGCTGCACAAGGTCACAAGGTGCTGATCAAATGAAAAAAAAGGCACTGCATTTTCAGGCAAAATATAGATGCCATCTATATTAGCTATAAATTGGCCATCTATATTAGGTGTAGATTAGAGTAAATTGTGCATGCAGGCATGCAACAACATAGTTTATCTTCATGGTTGTGACAGGATTGTACTCATTTATGTTCCCATCACTTGATTAGTGGAAATAAGTTATCGGCTCTGAGCATACACAAACTGATTTGAAACTTTACATTAGCCAATTTCATGGTCATACAATAATATATTCTATATATTCTAAAAGCAAGCAAGGGAGATGAGAAAATAATAAAGCTTGTGACGGTTAAATTCAAATAGGAATATTTGACTTAAAAATCATGTAATTTAAGACTTCACCACAGTTTTTTTAGGCCATCAAATCCAGAAAACATGTAATAGAGCTTAGAGTAATATAACATGATTCACAATGTTTTTGGATGGTCCTGCTCCTCTGCCTAGTTTGCAGTTTGTGCAGCCTGAACCAATAGATGTAATACAAGGCAATCTAATATTAGATGGTGGAAATGCAAACAAACCTGTTAATTTTACTCTCTCCAAAAGACCATGCATGCTTAAGTGAAGGAGGGGTAGCAATCTAATATCAGATTGCATTCATTGAGAACAATTTTGCTTGCTTCAAAAATTTTTTCACTGGTTTCAGTTGCAACTACCTCTATTACTGTGTTTACCTTGCCTCCTTATTTCACTAAAGTGCAGTGCTCGATTTTTCCCAGTGAAGGTCAGAAGGGAACTTTCAAGCCTGCTGAAAGAATAATCAACTGAAAGGTTGGTCTAAAATCATCTTTTTTTAAAAGTTCAGTGGATTGACCAACTTGTATATATTGACCACTGTTGTTTAGTTCTTCCAACTTGTATATTAATAGAATACAGTCAAATGGCTATCATTGCAATTCTTCTGTTAATTATTCTTTCTGTTAAATACTGCTCCTATGGAACTGAATTTATGAATCAATAAGCCTTATTTATGTAGCGATAGATAGACAGATGAATTTATGGTTCTATACATAACTATGCACTACACAACAGCTAGCTGTTGGAAATGTTGCCTTGCCCCTCCCTCCCTTTGGCTTCCTCGTCTCTGTTTTCTTTATGTCTCTTGTCAGCCAACCAAACACCAACACTACCATGCCCAAAAAACTCAATAATAATAATGAGCTAATAATTGTTGAGGACCTTGGATCCATATATGCATCTTTGGCTTAATTTGGTCATCAATATTGCAGCAGTAAGAATGTAAGATGTCTGAATATTCTGAATTTCGTTATTTTGGATGTAACTGAACTGATGAGCATAATGATTAATAAGTTTGTACTTTTGTACAGTTCCTTTGCTAGCTATGAAAGTTAGTATTTCCCAAGTATAATTAAGCCGATATGAATGATTCTTGGATCCATCTCTGAAGGGTGTGTGGTGTCCAACAGTGTCCTTTCTTTGAGCTAGGACACTTAATTCAGAGTTCAGATCAAGCCAGCTATAGCTACAAGCCTATACATACATGCTGTTGTTGCTGCTATTAGCTAGCTACCCTCTCATGCAGCTGGGCTACCACTGGCCACTGCATGAACCTTCAATCCTGCAATTGCACAGCTAAGAGCTCACCAGATGCTCATAAATACATAATGTCTTAATTATAAGCCCTGATCTGAATTATCTCAGCCTTCACAGACCAATTTGTTGCATTGCAAAATGTGGTCCAGTTGAAGCAGAGACAAAACAGGCTATAAGGGGAGGAAGAATGCATTTTGCATTCAATTTCTTGTGTATGTTTGTGCCTCCTCTTTTGTTTTGCAGAGCAAAGAGTTACCAGTCCATCAGTACTGCATTTTACATTTAATTTCTTGTGTATGTTTGTGCCTCCTTTTTTGTTTTGTAAAAGTCCTGCAATGGTCCCTCAATTTTGGAGCCAAATCCATTTTCAATCTTATACTCAACAGAGCACATGCGCTTTTATTTGTAATTCGTAATAAGATGGATTGATGTTTGTTCTTATATAAGAAATGATTGTCAAGATAGCATTCCTTTTTTTTCCAGAATTCATTTTTTGTCCTATTTTATTTGTATTTCCTCTGAGATAGTGCTTAAATACACTTGTGAATATGAAGATCCAAGGCTTGGAAGTCATCAAGGTTGGTTATAGTGTGTGAATAGAAATTGGTGCTTAAAGAATTAGAAACAGAAGTGTATTTCCTAAGAGCACAAGAAACATAATTAGAGACAGAAGTGTATTTAGGAAAGATCCAAGTGTGTGAATAGGAAGTTTGTCAGTTCTATGTTTGATCTTGTGCACTTAGGAAAAATTGGGATATGATTATTATGTTTTCATTACTACACATTTGATTGATGAATGGATAGATGTAGGTGTGAAGAGATTATTTAAGAAAATGTGGAAGGAGTTTTATCTGATAATTAGTCAAAGTGCATTTCTAAATTTAAAATCAATGAAAACCTAAAAATTGTGGTCATATTTATCATTCAGCAAAAAGTAAGCAGTTTTGAATATGGATGCCATATTATTCATTCAGAATACAGTCCAAATGTCAATACATGAATAAACATGGTAATATGCCATTTCTTGGATTTTTGCTGAAACAACGCTTAGTTTTTGCTGAAATAATCTATTTTTGTAAGTACTAGGAATCAATCTGCATATATTTGACAGGCAAGAATGAATCTATTTCAGTTTGTGATCAATTGTTTGTTGTTCCTATTGCTCAGTTATATGGTCTGATACTGTAAAATTGTTCCTTCACTTTTTTGGCTGTATTAATATTTTATATACCTAAAGTGTATTTCCACCTTATTCCAGAGGACATTTGTTCATAACGCCCCCACAAGTACAGCTGCAACTATACAAACTTATTGGTAAGGAACGATGAGGGTTTTATGGATAGTATTTGCCCAATGTACACAGACCGAACAACATTGTTACTGTTATTGTCCTCCAAGTTGTTTGTATAATGTATATCTTATGGTACTCGAGATGTATATGTTATTGCCTAACTGTCTGTTCAACGACATTTTCTTACACTACCCGTTATGTTATTGCCTAATGGTTTATTCAAGGACATTGTCAATGTTCTGCTCTGTCAAATAACGGTGTTCATTGTTTTAACTGACTGAACATGCCCTATGGCAGTTGTATGTTTGATTAACTACGAAATTAGCTTTATATTATATTTGATTCAATTTTAGTTGCGACTTATGGTCATGTGTATCTTGTCGAATAGGCAGGTATGGATGCAAATTACCATGCCAGTGGACGGCGTATTGTATTCGGTGATATAACCAATAAACAAATAGGTGTAGTGAAATTGATTGTTGTTTTGTATATAGTATTGAAATGCCTACATGCATATATGACGTGTAAAATGCCTTTTCTGATTGGCTTTGCAAAAAATCACAGTTCATGCACCGGAAAATATAGCTTCTAATGATGTGCAACATAAGAGGGAAGAAAAAACCGCTAAACAATGAGACTATCGTGCAAGGAAGAAGGCTGAAGCAAATAATCCGTTACACCAGCTAGGAAAGATCTAGAAAACTGATCAAAAGAGAGAGAGGAAAAGAACAGAAAATTATGTGAATGGCGTGCAAGGAAGAAGACTGAGTTAAGTGGTGTTAGCGGTACAGTAACATCTGGCACGCCAATGCAAACATCAACTGTTTCATCTTTAAAATAGAGTGAACAGGGTGAGGTCCAGATAATTGAGTTTTTGACAAAGAGAAGAGAGAAGAAAAAAAAGAAAACTACATGAATGGCGTGCAAGGAAGAAGGTTGAGTTAAGTGGTGTTCATGGTACTGTAACATCAGACACTCCAATGGAGACACCAGCTGTTTGCCATTCAGAACAAAATGAAGGGGGTGAGATCCGATGATCTGAAATGCCTGAGAAAGAGAAGAGAGATGAAAAGAACAGAAAGCAACGTGAAAGGCGTGCAAAGAGGAAGGCTGAGTCAATCCTTGTTAACTATACTACAATTGAGGGAACTCTGCTACATATGGCAACTCTCCTCCTCTCTTTGCAGCATGAAAGCAACAATGTCTTGCAAGTTGAAATGTCCAAGGAACAGAGAGAAGAAAGGAATAGGAAGCAATGTGAATACCAAGCAAGGATGAAGGAGTCAAAAAATATTAACGGAGATAATGCTACACTAGCCACATACGGGGCGCTGTAGCGCCCAGAAATTCAACACCGAAATTCTGAACATTCATATGTATTAAATCCCTGTCCAGGACAGCTAGGGTACACAAACCAAGTTGTCATACAGAGTGCGTCTTGCAAACAGAGTAAAATTATATTACATACATGCAGCGGAAAAAGGGAAATTAAAGTCTATAAACATCTGGCCAAGCAGTAGCTTCCATCCCACAAGCACCTTGACGACGGAGCCAGCCTATTCCTCAGGACGATCCTCGTCGGACGTGTACTCCACCACTGAGAGGGGGAAAAGGGAGCAAGGCTGAGTACCACCCACAGTATTCAACAAATCACACCCACAATTATGCATATGCACGGGAAGCAAAGATAGGCTAGGGATTGGTTTGCGTAAAAGCAGTTGCAAACAGTAGTAGTTCGCAAACAGTCAAAGGTTGATTAATTGAACAATATTAATCCTCCACTGATTAACGTTACACCACGTTAACCAGGCCCAACAATCCCCTACTGATTAACGTTACACCACGTTAACTAGACTCCACCGATTAACGTTACACCACGTTAATCGGACTCCACACCATCCACCTGAACCATACCAGTTCCATTAAGCCAAATTAATTAACTAAAGGTGAGACTAATCACGGTGAGTCTTGACCAATATGCCCATAACCGCGGGCGCGGCTATTCGAATAGATTTAACTCTGATTATAGGTGTACAACTTTACCCACAAGACACAGCCTCACACACGTTCCTGTGCGCTGTTGCATCACCACGATACCCCGTAAGAGGCTGTGACAGGACTGCTCACGCACCCTCTCCCAAACCATCCACACCACGCTGAGGTTGCACCTACCAACAGGACACCCCATATTGGCCAGGCTACCCCCCTTGCGCCACGATAGATCCGAAAGCCGATCAACCCTACCCCGGGCCGACCCAACTCCACACGCCCACCCTCTTCTTCGGTCCCTAGGAGAGGGAGAAGAAACGCTACAAGTCCAGCCATTACTCATGCTGGTTTGTGGAAAGTACGAGTAATTGCCCAAGTGGTTCCCGTGAACCGATCCTTAATTGCCATGGGTGCGACCAGCAGAACCATACACCCACAGCCCACCATTTAGGCTCAATTTTAGTAATTTAACATTAGCCTATCCAAAGTTCCATTTTTTCGACATTGAGTCGAATCAAATAATGATAGTATTTAGTTCCCAGGTGAGCTATGTTGCTAAGGATGGCTAAGCATCCTAGGAATAGTAATCTAATCATGTTGTTACCCAGGTGACAAGGATTCAGGTTTCAAAACTAAGGCACAGTCCTATCATTATAAAGGTTATAACCCCTCCACATGAGATAATGAAATAATGCAGTTTATTTAAGTAAACAAAGCATTTTAGCGAAAACGAGTACAAAATGATCAAGATTACAGTGCAACTTGCCTTGCTCCGGCTCGACGTACTCGGCTACGACCTCGTAATACACTGGAGAATCAACGGCGTCGGATTCTATAACAAACAATGCACAAACAATCAAAAACAGTGCATGTGGGCAGTCAAACATGAGCTGAAAGTATTTTTAATGAATTCTTGGCATTTTTCTGGATTTAAAAAAATTTGAATGGGCTTAATCGGAGCTCGGATGAATTAGTTATGAATTGTTAAAGTTTTACTGTTATTTCCAATACAAATATAATTACTAAACTATTTATTGCGCAATTATCCAATTTAATGCGTCACTGGACCGGGAGCCAGCGCCGACAGGCGGGCCCCACCGGTCAGTGGCACACAGGAGGGTGGCGCACAGTGGACTCGGTCCACTGAGCCGAAAACGGGTGTGCCACGTGGTGCACACGTGGCGCTGACGCGGCAGCCACGTGACGGCCACGCGGGCAGTCGACGGATGGCTCCGATCTGCCGTGTGGCAGATCGGACGGCCTGGGGACGCGCCGTCCACACGCCGGCCGTCCTAAGCGGGAGACGGCGGCGCGCGCGCCCCAATGGTCACCGGCGGCGACCACATGGTGCGGTGGCAGGCACGTGGGGAGGCAAAAAGAACGGGGAAACGACGGGGAGCTCACCGGCGGCTCACGGCGGCGAGCGACAACGCGAGGACGACGGCGGCGAGGCGGAAGTGGCGGCGGCTTCGGGACGGCGTTGGCAACGGTGCTTCGACGGCGACGGGAGAACGAGGAGCGACGGCCGAAGGGCTTTGGGACATGGGGAAGACGAGAAGAGAGTTAGGACGAAGTAAGGAGGCGCGGCGTGGCGCAATTGGCCGGCTGGAGAGGAGACAGAGGGCCGGAGCTCACCGTGCACGAGGGTGGAGCGTTCCGGCGGGCTTCGGCTTTCACGGAGCGGCGGCCAAGGGACTCCTCGGCACAGCGAAGACGATGGCGGTGGCGGCGCGGCTTGGCGGTGTCTGGAACAGCGGTGAGCAACGGCCGGAGAGGGCGAAAGGCGGTAGGAGCTCGGGTGTGCGGTGGCGGCAGTGTTTGAGGGCACGGGAAAACTCGGTATGCTGGGGAAAAGACGGAGGAGAGGACGAGCAAGCTTTTTATGCGCACCAGCGAGCGAGATCGAGGCCGTAACGGCTCAATTCCTCACTGGGTTGAGGGCGGCGGCAGCAGGGTCATGCGCACGATTCACGTGCAAGAGGGGGCGACTGCGCTGGAGAACGTGGGGGAGTGGGTGTGGTCTTGGTCTGCCCTCATTTGAACCAGGAGAGGGCGCGCGCAGAGGCAGGAGGCGGCGCTGATCGGACGGCTCGAGGAAATTTTCTCCCCCTCTGCCTGATCCGGACGAAGCTAGGAGACAGAGCTGACAGGCGGGCCTGGCCTGTCAGGGGAGGGGAAGCGCGGGCGAGCAGGGAGAAGCGGCCTGACAGGCGAGCCCCATAGCATAGCGACAGGAGGAGCGGGATAGGCGGCTGGCAGGTGGGCCCGGGGAACGGCGCGGCTGCGCGTGGAGGCCGACGGCACAGTGCTGGGCCACGGCCCAGCGGAAGGGAAATTAAGAGAAAAGGAGGAAAAAGTAAGAAAAGAAAAGAATGGGATTTTTAGAGTTAATTTAATTCCGATAATCATTTTTGATTTATTAAAAATAGTTCCTGTGCTCTGAAAATTCCAATAAAAATCCAGTTAATATATTTTGGCAAGGGGAACACAGGAAAAATGTTCCCAGCCATAGTAATTTAATAATTTGCATTTTTCACATTTATTTAATTCCTTTAACCATTTTAATCCCTTTTTCTAGGGTATTTTCTCAGGTATTATTTTTTTGTGTGGCTAAATTTAAGGTGTGACAAACCTACCCCCTTAAACGGAATCTCGTCCTCGAGATTTGGACGTGCTGGCGAATAGGTGGGGATAGGCGGACTTCAGTTCATCCTTTCGCTCCTAGGTGGCTTCTTCTTCTGAATGGTGGCTCCACTATATCTAGAACCTAATCACCTGGCTTCTGGTGTTTCTTTCACTGATCTCCAAGATCTGAGTTAGCTTCTCCACATAGGTGAGGTCTTCCTAGATCTCGATTTGTTCCGGATCTGCCTGTTCTGCTGGTATCCTCAGACACTTCTTCAGTTGTGACACGTGGAACACGTCATGTATACCAGTCATTGAAGCTGGGATGCTCAACTGATATGCCACTTCGCCTTTACAGGCTAGCACTTGGTAGGGTCCCATGAAGCAAGGTGCTAACTTCCCTTTGGTTTGGAACCTATGTACTTCGTGGAGTGGTATGACACGAAGATACACATAGTCTCCTTCCTCGAAGCTTAGGTCTCGGCGACGGTTGTCGGCATAACTCTTCTGTTTGGATTGAGCCGTCTTTAAGCGCTCCCATATTATGGCCACCTTCTCTTCTGCCTCTCTGAGTGTGTCGGTTCTGAAAACCTGGCGTTCACCCCTCTGATCCTAGAAAAGGGGTGTACAACACTTCCTGCCATACAGAGCTTCGAACGGTGCCATCTGCAAGCTGGCTTGGTAACTGTTGTTGTATGAGAACTCTGTGTAGGGTAAGCTCTTATCCCATGTTCCTCCGAAGTCTAGTGCACAAGCCCTTAGCATATCCTCCAATATCTGATTGACTCTTTCAGTCTGACCATCTATTTGTGGATGATATGCTGTGCTGAAATTCAGTCGGGTTCCCAGTTCTGCTTGTAACTTCTACCAAAACTTGGAAGTGAACTGGCTACGACGATCGGAGATGATCCTCTTGGGTACTCCGTGTAAGCACATTATGCGAGCCATATATAGTTCCGCCAGTCTTTTACCCGAATATGTTGTATGCACCGGGATGAAATGTGCAACCTTGGTGAGTCAGTCAACGATCACCCAGATTGAGTCATATCCTGAAGAGGTGCGGGGCAAACCAGTGATGAAGTCCATTCCAATCTCTTCCCACTTCCATTCTGGGACTCTGAGCGGCTATAAAAGTCTGGTAGGTTGTTGGTGTTCTGCCTTGACTCACTGGCATACATCGCATAGTGCTACGAATTTTGCGATTTCTCTTCTCATGCTGGCCCATCAAAACTTTGCCTTGAGGTCCTGGTACATTTTAGTGCTTCCGGGGTGAATGGAGTATTGCGTCTCATGAGCTTTCCGCAGTATTAAGTCTTTGAGTTCCTTATTCTCTGGAACGCACAAACGTTCCCCCATCCATACTGTCCCGTTTTCATCTTCTGTAAAACCCTGGGCTTTTCTGACCCTCATGTTCCTCTTGAGTTCATTAATCTTTGGATCATTTGCTTGTGCCTCACAAACTTGATCAAAAAGTGTGGGCTAGGCCTCCAGAGCTACCACGAATCCATGATCGACAATGCCCAGATTCAGGTGTTTAAATTCCTGCTGCATTTCTTTGCACAATGCCTCTGCTCGAGCAGTGTTGCAGTAATTTTTTCTGCTCAAGGCGTCTGCCACGACATTGGCTTTTCTTGGGTGGTAATGTATCCCCACATCATAGTCTTTAATCAATTCCAGCCACCTTCTTTGGCGGAGGTTCAGGTCCGGCTGGGTAAATATGTATTTCAATCTCTTGTGATCTGTATAGATCTCGCTACGGTTACCGATGAGGTAGTGCCACCAAATCTTTAGAGCATGGACCACTGCGGCCAATTCCAGGTCATGTGTCGGGTAATTGCCCTCATGGGGGCGTAACTGACGCGATGCGTAGGCTACAACTCTACCTTCTTGCATCAACACGCACCCTAGCCCTTAGCGGGATGCATCACAATACACCTGGAAATCTTTCTTAGGATTCGGCAGGATCAAGACTGGTGCCAAAACTAACTTCCCTTTGAGTTTCTCAAAGCTGTGATTGCACTCGGATGTTCAGACAAACTTCACATCTTTCTTCAATAATTGTGTCATGGGTCTGGCAATCTTCGAGAAGTTCTCGATGAACCGGCGGTAGTAACCTGCAAGTCCTAGAAAACTCCTCACTTGTGTCACTGTCTTGAGTGGTTTCTAATTGGTGACCAACTCCACGTTCGTTGGGTCCACAGCAACTCCATGGGTGGTGATGATGTGTCCAAGGAACTGCACTTCCCTCAGCCAGAAGTCGCACTTGTTGAACTTGGCGTACAACTGGTGCTCTCTCAACTTCTCGAGAACCAAACGAAGGTGTTGCTCATGCTCTTCCGTTGACTTTGAGTAGATCAGGATGTCGTCGATGAAAACTACCACAAACTTGTCCAGAAACTCCATGAACACCTTGTTCATCAGATTCATGAAAAAGGCAGGTGCATTTGTCAGTCCGAAGGACATAATAGTGCACTCGTACAACCCATACCGAGTGGTGAAGGCTGTCTTCGGTATATCCTCTTCTCGGATTCTCAGCTGATGATAGCCTGATCGCAGGTCTATCTTGGAGAAAATGGTGGCACCCTCCAAATGGTCGAAAAGATCATCAATCCTCAGTAAGGTGTACTTGTTCTTGATGGTGACATCATTTAGTGCGCGATAGTCCACGCACATCTGTTTTGTTTTGTCTTTCTTTTTCACGAAGATGACTGGTGCTCCCCAAGGGGACATGCTTGGTCGGATGTACCCCTTCTATAGTAGATCGTCAACTTGCTTCTTGACCTCTGCCATCTCATTTGGTGCTATTCTATACGGCCTCTTGTATATTGGCGCTGTTCCAGGTGCCAAATCAATCATGAACTCAATTTCCCTTTCTGGTGGCATCCTTGGTAGGTCTTCCAGGAACATATCCGGGTATTCCTTTACTATTGGAATGTCCTCCATTTTCCTTTCTGGCTTCGTCCCACCTTCCGACGGTTGCTCTGCTGCGACCTGATTCAAGCTTGCTTCCTGATGCAGCGGCACCAGTGACTTGAAGATAACCACCTTTCCTTCCGAACTGGTCACTGTTACGGTGCGGTCCGCGCAGTTGATCACCCCTCTGTGTTAGGTCAACCTATCCATTCCTAGGATGACATCTAGGTCTTTGGATTCCAAGAGGATGAGATTGGCTAGAAAAGGTGATCCTTGGATTTCTAGGCTCATCGAAGGGCTACAGTGAGCGGTTATCATGCGGTTCCCAGGTGTATGAACCCTCATGGGGATTTCAAGTTCCACTACTTTTATCCCATGTGTCCCCACAAATTTCTTGGATATGAAAGAATGTGTTGCACCAGAATCGAAAAGTATGGTTGCAGGTATTGAGTTCACAAGAAACGTACCCAATACTACTTTCGGTGCAGCCTGTGCCTCTTCCGCGGAGACATGATTAACACACCCCTTTATCACTTGTTGATTGGCATTGGGGTGCTGGGGGGCTGCAGGCCTGGATCCTATTCGCTTCAGCTTCAGGCATTTGTCGGTGAAGTGACCCGGTTCATTGCAGTTGAAGCAGACGAGGGTCTTGCCCCTGCTGTCTTTCCATGACTGACTCTGCTACACTGTTGCTGCTGTTGCCTCCGGAGTGCCCCGGGGGGAACGAGCGCTATTGGTGGACGATCATGGTGGACGGTCCACCCTGATGCCCTAGCATCACCCGTGGCCTCTGGTGCTGCCCCTGGTGAGTCTAGAACTAGGCCGCCTTTCTCTTGCGGTCCACCTTGTTGCGCTGACTTTCCTGGTGGATCGCCTTATCCACTAGCTTCTCGAAGTTTGGATAGTCACTTGAGAGGAGCTGATTCGTCAGCTCGTCGTCCAGTCCGTCCAGGAACCTCTCCTGTCTCTCCGCATCAGTGCGGACATCCTCAGGCGCGTAGCGCGCCAGACGGTTGAAGTCATGGAGGTATTCCGTGACTGTCCTATTTCCTTGGACCAAGTCCTTGAACTCCCTTTTCTTCTATGCCATGATTCCTGCCGGAATTTGAGACTTCCAGAAGTTGTGGCAGAATTCTGCCCAAGTGACTTCTGTGGTAGCAGTGCGGGTCACAAGGAAGTTGTCCCACCAAGCTGATGCAGGACCTTGGAGTTGGTGTGTAGTGAAAGCGACTTTCTCCTGATCGTTGCACTGGAGGAGGTTGAGCTTCTTCTCAATTGCCAATAGCCAGTCGTTGGTATCTATAGGGTTGGTGGTGCTGGAGAAGGTTGGCGGCCTGACCCTCAAGAACTCAGGCAGCTTTGACTGAGGGGCAATGGCCGGGTTGTGTGGTTGTGGGTGTTGCTGCTACAGATTATTCTACTGCATCTGTTGCATCATAATGGCCATCATCTGGTTCTGGTTGGCCAGAACCTGTGCCAGCGTCGGGTTCTCTAGTAGCGGTGGTGGCATGTGATTGGGAGCTCCATGGTTCTGAGGTGCTCCTTCCTGCTGGTTGGTAGCGCTGGCGTCACTGGCAGCACGGGTACCACTCCTTGTGTTCACCATCTAAAGGGGAGAGCAGTGGAAGGGAAGGAGAAAAACAGGTGGCTTAGAAACAGGAGTGATAATTAAGTGGATGAATTAAATTAACTAAAATTTTTAGTTGGAAACATGAGAAAAATCAATTCAACTCCTAATTACGGCGGACATACCACAACAGACGGTATGCCACCAACTAACCCCATGCAAAGCAAACATCCTAACATTACAACTAAATAGGAAATCAAACTAAGGAAAACGACAAAACTAAGGGTGGCACGTCTAGTGCTCCGAGCGGCTCCTGTGGTTGTCTGAGAGTTACTCCGGCTCCTGCTCGTCGCCCGCCTCTTCGTCGGTGTGGCTCCTAGATCCGCCCACGTAGTCCACACTACTGTGAGCCGAGGAACTAGCCTCGCTGTGGGTGCGGGACCCACTGAAGGAGCTGCTGTCATCAGTGGAAGTGAAGCCCCCGTGGATGCTGGTGCCTCCCTAAGAGCTGCCGTCACTTGACGACGCGCTGATCCAGCCACCCGTCGGTGCTGGTGCTGGCGCTGGAGCGGGTGCTGGCACTAGAGCTGGAGCTGGTGCTGGTGCTGGAGCTAGAGCTGGTGCCGGTGGCGGTGCGTGTGGCCCGTTCCTGGGAGTCAACTAAACACGCACTGGAGGAAGAGTCCTCTTCCTCGGGTCAGACGGATCCTGGCCCCACCGGGTGGCAGCTGTCCCTTCAGTTCCGCGACCTCCTTCTTCAGGTGGTTGATCTGGTTCTGGAGACCAATGATGGTCATCCTGTTGGCGTGCTCCCGGTCGTGGGTGGCATGCACCCAGTTGGCGTGCATGTAGTCCACGGCCAACATTGCCCGCCTCATGTGGACGGTGGTGTTGTCGTTCTCGTTGTCTGCCAGTTGGAAGGTACTGTAGACCTAGTAGTGCACCCGGCAGGGGAGGTAGTGGTAGGCGGTGGTGCGGAGGGTAGAGTGGTGTCTGCGGTGCAACTCTCCAATCAGGCGGAAAGCGGCCTCTTGGCAGGCGTGGTTTAAGGTGCGCCTGCTGATCTCGACCTCCATAGTAGGTAGGAGGTACATCTTGCCTGGTAGCTCCAAGCGAACCCGGTGTGGGAGCTCACCCTCCATGGGCTCCACTGCATTGTACTCTAGGGCATGGCTGTACCCCAAAGTGAAGCTCATCATCCGAAGCTCCTCCACAAAACCGCCCATGTCTGTGCCACGCTGGTTGGGGAGGTTGTCCATCTATAGAAGGCAAGGAGGGGGAATCAATGTATGCTTAGATCCAAATAAGTGAACAGTAAATAATTTGGAAATAACAACGATTTTATGCAGAAAATAATTTTGTATGTAAACTTCAGACCGACAAAATACCACTGCGAAACCAAATAATACTGAATAAATTTTACATAATAATTGCAAAGCAAATAAAGATATTTTATGCATGCCATAAATCATACCTTCCCCTAGATTAACCAATGTTTTCCCAAAATTTGGATACCTATGCATGGCAGGCAAGGAAGAAAGCTGAGTGAAGTGGTGTTCACGGTACTGTAACATCAGACACTCCAATGAAGACACCAGCTGTTTGCCATTCAGAACAAAATAAAGGGGGTGAGATCCGACGATCTGAAATGCCTGAGAAAGAGAAGAGAGATGAAAAGAACAGAAAGCAACATGAAAGGCATGCAAAGAGGAAGGCTAAGTCAAGCCTTGTTAACTATAGTACAATTGAGGGAACTCTGCTGCATATGGCAACTCTCCTCCTCTCTTTGCAGCATGAAAGCAACAATGTCATGCAAGCTGAAATGTCCAAGGAACAGAGAGAAGAAAGGAATAGGAAGCAATGTGAATACCAAGCAAGGATGAAGGAGTCAAACAATATTAACGGAGATAATGCTACACTAGCCACATACGGGGCGCCTGTAGCGCCCAGAAATTCAACACCGAAATTCTGAACATTCATATGTATTAAATCCTTGTCCAGGACAGCTAGGGTACACAAACCAAGTTGCCATACAGAGTGCATCTTGCAAACAGAGTAAAATTATATTACATACATGCAGCGGAAAAAGGGAAATTAAAGTCTATAAATATCTGGCCAAGCAGCAGCTTCCATCCCACAAGCACCTTGACGGCGGAGCCAGCCTATTCCTCAGGACGATCCTCGTCGGACACGTACTCAACCACTGAGAGGGGAAAAAGGGAGCAAGGCTGAGTACCACCCACAGTACTCAACAAATCACACCCACAATTATGCATATGCACGGGAAGCAAAGATAGGCTAGGGATTGGTTTGCGTAAAAGCAGTTGCAAACAGTAGTAGTTCGCAAACAGTCAAAGGTTGATTAATTGAACAATATTAATCCTCCACTGATTAATGTTACACCACGTTAACTAGGTCCAACAATCCCCTACTGATTAACGTTACACCACGTTAACCAGACTCCACCGATTAACGTTACACCACGTTAATTGGACTCCACACCATCCACCTGAACCATACTAGTTCCATTAAGCCAAATTAATTAACTAAAGCTAAGACTAATCACGGTGAGTCTTGACAAATGTGCCCATAACCGCGGGCGCGGCTATTCGAATAGATTTAACTCTGATCAGAGGTGTACAACCTTACCTACAAGACACAGCCTCACACACGTTCCCGTGTGCCGTTGCATCACCACGATACCCTGTAAGAGGCTGTGACAGGACTGCCCATGCACCCTCTCCCAAACCACCCACACCACACTGAGGTTGCACTTGCCAGCAGGACACCCCATATTGGCCAGGCTACCCCCCTTTCGCCACGATAGATCCGGAAGTCGATTAACCCGACCCCGGGCCAACCCAACTCCATCATGCCCACCCTCTTCTTCGGTGCCTGGGAGAGGGAGAAGAAACGCTATAAGTCCAGCCATTACTCATGTTGGCTTGTGGAAAGTATGAGTAATTGCCCAAGTGGTTCCAGCGAACCGGTCCTTAATTGCCATGGGTGCGGCCAGCAGAACCATACACCCACAGCCCACCATTTAGGTTCAATTTTAGTAATTTAACATTAGCCTATCCAAAGTTCCATTTTTCCGACATTGAGTCGAATCACATAATGATAGTATTTAGTTCCCAGGTGAGCTATGTTGCTAAGGATGGCTAAGCATCCTAGGAATAGTAATCTAATCATGTTGTTACCCAGGTGACAAGGATTCAGGTTTCAAAACTAAGGCACAGTCCTATCATTATAAAGGTTATAACCCCTCCACATGAGATAATGAAATAATGCAGTTTATTTAAGTAAACAAAGCATTTTAGCAAAAACGGGTAAAAAATGATCAAGATTACAGTGCGACTTGCCTTGCTCCGGCTCGACGTACTCGGCTACGACCTCGCAATACACTGGAGAATCAACGGCGTCGGATTCTATAACAAACAATGCACAAACAATAAAAAACAGTGCATGTGGGCCATCAAACATGAGCTGAAAGTATTTTTAATGAATTCTTGGCATTTTTCTGGATTTAAAAAAATTTGAATGGGCTTAATCGGAGCTCGGATGAATTAGTTATGAATTGTTGAAGTTTTACTGTTATTTCTAATACAAATATAATTACTAAACTATTTATTGCGCAATTATCCGATTTAATGCGTCACTGGACCGGGAGCCGGCGCCGATAGGCAGGCCCCACCGGTCAGCGGTGCACAGGAGTGTGGCGCACAGTGGACCGAGTCGGAAACGGGTGCGCCACGTGGCGCGCATGTGGCACCGACGCAGCAGCCACGCGGCGGCCATGTGGGCAGCTAACGGATGGCCCTGATCTGCCGTGTGGCAGATCGGACAGCCCGGGGATGTGCTGGCCACATGCCGGCCGTCCTGAGCGGGAGGTGGTGGCGCGCGCCCCAATGGTCACTGCCGGCGACCACACGGCGCGGCGGCGGGCATGCAGGGAGGCAAAAAATAACAGGAAAATGGCGGAGAGCTCACCAGCGGCGAGCGACGGCGCGAGAACAATGGCGGCGAGGCAGAAGCGGCGGCGGCTTCGGGACGGCGTCGGCAACGGTGCTTTGATGGCAATGGTAGAATGAGGCGTGACGGCCGAAGGGCTCTGGGAGATGGGGAAGACGAGAAGAGAGTTAGGACAAAGTAAGGAGGCGTGGCACGGTGGAATTGGCCGGCCGGAGAGGGGATAGAGGGCCGGAGCTCACTGTGCACGAGGGCGGAGCGTTCCGGCGGGCTTCGGCTTTCACGGAGCGGCAGCCAAGGGACTCCTCGGCACGGCGAAGATGATGGCGGTGGCGGCGCGGCTTGGCGGTGTCTGGAACGGCGGCGAGCGATGGCTGGAGAGGGCGAAAGGCGGTGGGAGCTCGGGTGTGCGGTGGCGGCGGTGTTTGAGGGCATGGGAAAACTCGGTATACTGGGGAAAAGACGGAGGAGAGGACGAGGAAGCTTTTTATGCACATGGGCGAGCGAGATCGAGGTCGTAACGGCTCAATTCCTCACTGGGTTGAGGGTGGCGGCGGCGGGGTCATGTGCACGATTCGCGTGCGAGAGGGGGCGACTGCGCTGGAGAACGTGGGGGAGTGGGTGTGGACTTGGTCTGCCCTCGTTTGAACCATGAGCGGGCGTGTGCGGAGGCGGGAGGCGGCACTGATCGGACAGCCCGGGGAAATTTATAAGCATTGAACAACATCAAGACCCACCCAACCTAGGTGAACACATTCTCTAAAATGCTATACATAGTTGATATTTTAAGTGTGCCTGGCATTATTTACATTTGCATATATTTCTTGTAAATTTGCATAGATTTCTATTGTAACCAGGTGGAGTTGCGCAAGAGGAAAATATTCGTGTGCTGACTGTTGATTAGGATTGTTTGAATTACATCGAGTTTGATGGTGGTTTGTTCGAACCCCCACTAACTAATCTTGACGCTGAAGGTGATTTAAGAGAAATCATTTTATAGTTTTAAAAGTTAACCCATAAACTATATTATCTCATGTACAGTTGTTAACGCCAAAATTTGGCACGGCTCATATCAGATTCGGTAAAGATAGAAGCTATATCAACCGGAGAAATTGATCCAGAAGAAACTGGATTTGAGAAGGAATCGTGAAGACCACGTTATGGCAGTTATTTATCTTATCCATTAGATAGTTTTACCTTTTAGGAAACCTGATCTCTTGTCCGATCAGGTCTGTTAGTTTTCCTTTTCTAGTTAGGAAAGTCCTGTTCCGTGTCCTATAAGGACTGTAATAACTCGGGGTATATATACGTATGCCCGGGTAGCTTGTAAATCATCACACAGATCAATCAAATTCGGCGCATCGCCACCCTTTCGACGGGTTCTTGCTTCTCGAGCGGGGCTGCATCGGTTAGGTCCGAACTCCTGCGAGAGGGTAAGACTCGTCACCCCTTACCCAGGTGTATCTGCCCTGTCTACGGCTGCATCGGTTCGGTCCGACCTCTTAGGCCGATCAGGTATACCACATCACGCGTGCGTAGATCTTATCAGCTTACTGGGAGTAGCTTATCGTCAGTTTGTGCTGCATCGGTTGGGTCCGACCTACTAAACTGTCGCGATAAGTTGTTCCTGCTAGGTTGATGTTTTTTGCGCAAGTGTCTTATCGGAATGTATAGCCGATAAGTTATCTTATTACATCACAGTTGCATTAGGTCTATCGGTTTGTTGAGGTTCCTTTACTATTATCGATCTGTGCTGCATCAGTTAGGTCTAAACTACTAGATCGATAATAATAGATTTATCCTTGTCGAGCCGATCGGTGTATATGCGACGTTCTATCGGAGTGCTTAGCCGATAGGTTATCTTTTTACAAAGCCGACTGTATTATCTTTCCTATTTTGGTCATCTATATTATCATCGGTTTTCTAGCCAATGCATATGTGTTTCCTCGGCAGTCGGCTGGCTTACTATTCTGCCTATCTATTTTATCATTGGCTTCTAGCCGATGCACATGTTATACTGACAGCTTATCCATTTATCTATAGCGTTATCGGTTTCCTAGCCGATACACAGGTGCCATCGGCCATCGGCTACAAGGAGCCTACATCAGACCGTATCGGCCGATAGCCGATGTGCAATTGCTGCTGACCCGGGCACGAGCACGAGCGAGGACAGGGGCCCGGGTACGGGCGTAGCCGATGTGCGAGCACTGTTGGCGCCATCGGCTGAAGGAAGACTTTATCGGCTTATCGGCCGATCGCTGCTGGTAGCCGGACGTGGGCACGAGACCCGGGCGCGAGTACAGGCGGGGGCCCGGACAAAGTTTTATCATCGGCTTTCAGCCGATGCTCAAGCATTCCTTCGGCAATCGGCTAACAGGATTCTTACTGGCCGATTGAATCCCTGAGCTAATATTCTCCTTGTCAATTGCGGGGTCAAATTGACTGGCACGCCTACGAACCTCTAATATTTTAGGACTTGCACTGGAGCTAAGCAGATCTCCCAGGCCTTCGCGTGTCACCCAGACGCCGGACGACCCCCGGCGGGTTTTTGGCGTCAACAACAGTGTACCATCATGTAATAGATCATGTCGAGGTTGCATAGAACTATGAACGTATAGAAATTGATGACGAGGAAGCCGTGCAATTTCAACAGGAAGGTAACAAGTGTAAACTACTCTTTACTTCACTCAATTATATGTACATGTTTACATATTAATGCTAAAAATTGTTTCTCTACCAGATGATGGGTACAAGTCATATTGTGTGGATGTTAAGGGAGTTAATGATATCGGTACAGATGATCCATATGACTATGTATACCACAAGCTACCAAAGAGACATCACGTTTTAAAGAAAGTATCTAACTGCAAGTTCTGCAATGCGATTAGTTTTCAGTTCGAGCCTCCTGGATTCTGTTGCAGGCAGGGAAAGATAAACATACATATTCCAGCAGTCCCTGCTGAGTTAAAATGATTGTTTACAAGCCAGGTGCATAGTGGTGCAAAGTATATTAGAAAACATATCCGATACTTCAACTCTCATTTCTCTTTCATGAGTCTTGGAGTGACCCTTGACTGTAGCGTCAGCACTATAGCTGGTACTGGTATATATACTTTTCATGTGCATGGGGCATTGTGCCATCGACTGGACCAACTGGTGCCTGGTTCTCAGGGGCCTCGTCATATGCAAATATATTTTTATGACACTAAAGATGATACGCTGATGCATAGAGTGTGAAGATCCCCTGACCTTGATATCAACCTTGCCAGGATAGTCCTAAGAATATTGGCAGATAACCCATACATACAAACTTTCAACAGGGTCGGATCTATGCCTAATCTGGATGACTATATGATTGAACTTAACACTAATGTCACGCCTGACCAACGAAGATACAATGCCCCCATGGCCTCTCAAGTTGCAGCTATCTGGTTAGAATGGGATGATCCAATGAGAACTTTTGATAAGAGTGTTATTGTACATCCCAAAGGTGCTAAGCCACAGTATATCAAAGCCTACCATAGGTGTTATGATTTGTTGGTGTATCCTTTATTTTTTTTCCTTCGGGGAAAATGGGATGGAACCTCAAAATGCCGTACCAAACTCCTGAAATGACACCGGATGCTACGTGAAGCACCGACTTCTGCTAACGTGCATTCCAGGGAAGACACCGCTTTTGTTGATCCATTGGGTAATTACCCTCGTGTCATGTATCAAATCTTTGTGATAGTTATACTCTTAGGTTGTGTATACTAATATCTCGGTTTTCTTGTAGAGCACGACAATGTTGACGACCGTATAGACAATGAAGATGATAATTATGTGCTTAATGGAGCGGGCAATGAGAAAAAAAACTAGATTTGTCATGGCAAGGGAGTACTATTGCTTTAGACTGCGGGTTAGAAGAGGACTTTTTAACATCATCTTGTTTGGAGGACGTCTTTTTCAGCAATGGGCCGTTGACATGTACATCAAGATCGAGTCTATGAGGCTAGACTGGTACTCTAACCCTGAGAACCAAAAAAAAAATACAGGCTGAGCTATACTAGGTGAATGGAATACAATATAGCCATGAGCATTAAAACTATCATTCAACCGACTACCAACGCACAATTAATTTGTTCATGTTGTTGTTTATGTATTGTAGGGTGTGGTTGACGTAATCAATTTCGGAGAGACATGGGGTTCAGAGATTGGTAAGAGAATTGTGTTACCTCACTCTTTTCCTAGGGATGATCGCGACATGCAGCAAAGGTTTCTTGATGTGATGGCTCTTATCCAACGCTTTGGGAGATCAGATTACTTCATTCGATGGCGTGCAACCCGAATTGGGAGGAGATAATAGAAAATCTCGAACCTAGCTAGTCATCGCAGGATCGACCGGATCTTGTTGCAAGAGTATTTAGAGCCAAGTAGCGAGGCATGATAGATCTATTTGTGAAGAAAAAGTAATTTGGAGAGGTTCAAGCGTACGCTCATGTTATTGAGTTTCAAAAGAGGGGCATACCACATGAACATATATTGTTGATTATGAAGCCAGACAGTAAGTTAACAAACGTAGATGGGTATAATAAAGTAATTTGCACAGAGATACCAGATAAGGAGAAATACCCTGTGTTACATCGTCTGGTCATCATGCATATGCTACATGGACCATGTGGTGAGCTAAATAGAAATTGTGCTTGCATGGTGTATGGAGAATGTCGCTTTAACTATCCTTGATAGTTATGTCAAGCAACACAGCAAGGAAAGGACTCGTACCCATTATATAGGAGGAGAGATGATGGGTGGTGTGTCAAGATAACAGGTGGGTTATCCCATACAATCCTAGACTGTTTATGCGATATAACCGCCATATAAATGTTGAAGCATGCTCAAGTATAAAATTTGTGAAATACCTGTATAAGTATGTATATAAAGACCACGACTGTGCATCATTCTCATCGACCCAGCTGGGGAAATCAATGAGATTCGCCAGTACAGAGATGCTAGATATGTATCACCACTGGAAGCTATATATAGGATTCTTGGTTTCCCACTCTTTGGTATCTATCCAGCTGTTTTGCAACTCCAGCTTCATTTGCCTAACATGCAGTATGTTACCAATGATGAGTCTTGTAATCTTGAAGTGTTGTCAGCCGACCATCTTCTTCTATGACAACACTTACTGAGTATTTCAAAATGAATTGCATAGATGCAAATGTAAGGAAATTACTATATAAGGAGTTCCCAGAACACTATAGGTGAACCAAGGGTAAAAATGTATGGCAAAAAAAAACTAAGAGAGGCCAAGTGGGAAGGATGTGTATGCGCACCCCGCTGAAGGAGAGAGATACTACTTGAGAGTGCTTCTGAACCATGTGAGACATGCGACCTCGTATAAGGATTTGAGAACTGTATCTGGGACTACATACTCTACTTTTAGAGAGGCATGTGAGAAGAGTGGGCTTATAGAGACGGACAGGCCACTTGACGACTGCTTGAGTGAGGCCGCGACTTTCCAAATGCCATCTGCTCTACGTAGGTTATTTGTGACTATACTTGTGGAGGCCATGGGCCCCGGGTACCTCATGGAAGACAATATGGCCACTCGGATAGAGGATGGGCCTGATCATGTAATTAGGGATATAATAGAACTCGGCGTATTTTACCTTGCATGACAAGGAAAGGGATATAGTCCTAGGCGGTAACGTTGTGTTCCTAAAAGGAAATCCCTTGGTCAAGTCCGGCTGGGATTCCTATCATGTAACCTTACCTCCTCCGTATAGCCCTCAGGGCAGATCGACAGACACACAACCAATCTTGTCAGAGAAACCTCAAAGGCAATACACAACAGCTGGAAGTAGGGTATTACCTCATCCCAAGGGCCTGAACCAGGATAAATTCGTCTTGTGTTGTTAACGCCAAAATTTGGTAAGGCCCTGTATAAGATTCGGTCAAAGGAGAGATTGCGGTCAACTGACGGAGAAGAGACCGGAATCGGGAAGGAGCCGTGAAGACCGTTACTTGGTAGTTATTTGCTATACCTATTAATTAGGCAGGTGTTTATCTTTAGGAAACCTGACCTCGTGTCCGGTCAGGATTAGTTAGCGTTTTTCTGTTATGAATAGGAAATCATGTATCGTGTCCTATAAGGACTCATGTAACTCGGGGTATAAATACGTACGCCCGGGCTCCTTGTAAATTTATCACAACGATCAATACAAACTTCGGCGCATCGCCACCCTTCCGACGGGATTTTGCTTCTCGAGCCGGGCTGCATCGGTTAGGTCCGAACTCCAGCGAGAGGGTAAGTCTCGTCACCCCGGCTACCTATCGGCTAGGACTTCCTTGGTTAGGTCCGATATTCTAGTCGGTTTATGGTAGTCGGCTTACCACGATATATTTAGTTTATCTATGGCTGCATCAGTTCAGTTTGACCTCATAGATTGATTAGGTATATCACATCACGCGTGCGTAGATCGTATCGGCTTACTGGGAGCGGTTTATCATCAGTTTGTGCTGCATCGGTTAGGTCCGACCTACTGAACTGCTAGCGATAAACCGATCCTGCTAAGTTGATGCTTTATGCGCAGGCGTCTTATCGGGGTGTATAGCCGATAAGTTATCTTCATGACGATCGCATCATATCTATCGGCCTATTGAGGTATCGCTATCATCATCAGTCTGTGCTGCAACGGTTGGGTCCGACCTACTAGACTGACGATAATAGCTTTACTCTTGATGAGCCGATGGGTGTTATGCGATGTTGTTATCGGAGTGCTTAGCCGATAAGTTATCTGCCGAAGCCGACTACATCTGTTCGTTGTTTTATTTTATAATTGTTCTGTTTGATAGTCGGCTAGATCATCAATTATCTATCATTTATGTCATTGCATACCTTATCATATATCCTTGCCTGTATTACTGTTACGATCGGCTAAGGGCTAGCCGATTGGTTTATTCTGCCGATCCAAGTGCAAGTACAAGCAGGTTCCCGAGCACGACCCTAGGTGAGGACCCGGGCACAAGCTTAGGTAAGGACCCGGGCACGGGCCTGGACAGTGGATGAAGACCCCAGGAGCCGATACAAGCGAGGGCCCAGGCACGGGCATATTTTCACGGCAAAACTAGTAACACTAAACTATGATCGGCTAGAGTTTATTTGATTTATTTACTTATGCATTCTGCCCATTTATTTTTCCAAGTCTATAGCCGGTTTCTTGAATATCCCTTCGATGATTGGCTAGTGCGATACTTGTTTACTATTATGCTATTATTCCTGCCATCATCGGGTTTAGGCCGATGTATAAGTGCTACAGTGCGTATCGGCCATCGGCCGATGAGATGAGTCCAAGCCGGCTTCCAGCCGATTGGCTCACGAATTTAACATTACTATCTCCTTGTCAATTACAGGGTCAAATTGACTGGCACGCCTGCGAACCTCAAGACTTTAGGACCTGCACTGGAGTAAAGCAAATCTCCCAGGCCTTCGCGTGTCATCAAGACGCCGGACCAGGTCCTCGGCGATTTTCGGCGTCAACACGCTTTTGGCACGCCTGGTGGGACCACGAAGTTTCAACCCAAAGTTTCAACGCAAAATTTTGACAGTCAGACCTGCGACATGGCTGGGAAAGAAGTCAAGACGGACAACATAATTCCAGTCACCATGGAGGACTTAACTGAAGAACAAAAACAGCAAGTTGAACAAACTATGACAAATTTCCAGAAACTGTGCTTGGAATCCTTCAGCATGACGAGGCAAGGGCCGATTCAGAAGTCTCAGTTTCCAAAACCAGTACTGGTAGGAGAATCGAGCCGCACACAACCTGAGAGCCCACCATTCAAGCCTTTGCAGGATATGGTCAATGAGGCTATTCACCACGCGCTCATTAATCAGTCGGGAGTCTTGGTAAACACACTGCATAACCTCATCAAGAAGACTGTTGATGGATCGATTGCTCAAGAACCAACTCGAGGTCCTGTTTTTCTCCCGCCAAAGATGGAGCCAAATCAAGCTAATTACAACATCAGTAGAGATGTACCAGAACACCTGTTCGCACAGAACCAGGCTGGGGGGCAACAGGATATTCCTCCTGGATATCACCGATCTATTTATTATGGGGGATATCAGCAAAACTATCCAGGAAGAGGAGCCGATCCAGGTACTTATCAGAGGGAGTATCATAGACAGAATCGACAACCAACTCCACCGATACAGTATCAACAGTATCAACAGGAGAATCCAAGGGAAGAAGACTTATCGGTACGAGTTGAGGAGATAATGAGGGAACAGTTTGGGATGAAGCCCAGAGAACAGATGTTTATGTATCGGCATCCATACCTCGAGTGGTTTGACAGGGTCCCGTTACCACACCGATACAGGGTCCCGGATTTTGCTAAATTCTCAGGGCAAGATAATACATCTACGGTGGAACATGTTAGCCGATTCCTGGCACAATGCGGAGAGGCATCGGCTGAAGAAGCGCTAAGAGTTAGATTTTTCCCCTTGTCCTTATCAGGATCGGCCTTCGCATGGTTCTCTTCATTACCACCGAATTCGGTTCGGGGGTGGGCCGATCTAGAGAAACAGTTTCACAAGTATTTCTTTGCTGGAATCCATGAGATGAAGCTGACAGATTTGACTTCGGTTAAGCAACGGACAGATGAAACAGTACCGGAATACATTCAGCGATTTCGGGAGGTTAAAAACCGATGTTACAGTCTGAACCTGAGCGATGGGCAGCTAGCCGATTTGGCTTTCCAGGGACTTTTGGCGCCGATCAGAGAGAGATTTTCATCCCAAGAGTTCGAGTCCCTGGCGCATCTGGTGCAGAGGATATCGGCTCATGAAAGCCGATTTCAGGAAGTGAAGAAGGATAAATTTCAAAGACGAGTTGCTCAGGTACAAGTTTACTCATCGGACTCAGATGACGAGGAATCCGATGCTGAAGTTGGCTTGGCGGAGTGGTCTAGGAATAAGAAGTCAGTATCGTGTCCATGGGTCAAGGATATCGGCAAGGAGGAATGGTATGATTTTGATGTTAATAAGGCCGATAAAATATTTGATTTGCTATTACAAGAGAAGCAGATACAACTTTCGCCGAACCACGTGATTCCATCAGCCGAAGAATTAAAAAAGAAGAAATATTGCAAGTGGCACAATGCGATATCACATCATACCAATGAGTGCAAGGTTTTTCGGCAACAGATTCAATCGGCAGTCAAACAAGGACGAATCAAATTTGAAGATAAGAAGCCGATGAAGATTGACGGGCATCCGTTCCTCGTAAACATGGTATATGCGGGGTCATCCTCAAGGGATCAGGCCGATGGAGCAAGACATCAAAGGAATAAATCAAGGATTACTTCATCGGGCATGATAGAGAGATATTCGAGATATGAGGAGCAGAGGGATGAAACAGAAATGTATAATCCGCATTGGAACTGCCCGTTCTTCCGATTCTGCTGGGATCAAGGAATGAGGCTGCCATCAGCTGAAAATTGTCCCGAGTGCAGCAGTGCGGGGAATCGGCGTGATCGCCAGCAGGAGTTTTCATGGGATCGGTCGCTTGGGGAAAGAGCATCGGTTCATAGCCGATTAGGGCCGATCCATGAAGAGTTCCTTGAAGAAGATGAAGAGGAGGCGCATGAAAAACAGATCCAGAATCCTCAGTGGTGTCCTAGCGGCATATTCACGAAGAACCAAAAGAGAAGGGCACAACGGTTACGACACCAAGAGCAACAGGAGGAGCAACGCCAGGACCAAGAGGAAGCTGACCATCGTCCCAAAAGGACTAAGCAAGTTTGGCAAGTGAAGAAGAAGGACGATGAGGACGCATCAGCGCCGGTAAATATGGTGTTCTTTTTGCCTCGGGAGTATAAAGCGCTTTCATCAAATGAAGAAGGCGATGAGGAGGTTTTCGCTCAGTTAACGTTACAATCTGATCAGGCCATATTTGATAAACCTGAGGAGTCAGAGCATCGGCACCTAAAGCCTTTATACATCAAGGGTTACGTAAATGGGAAGCCGATGACAAAGATGCTGGTTGATGGAGGAGCCGCGGTTAATCTCATGCCTCATGCCACATTCCGAAAGTTGGGGAAGACTGCCGAAGATCTGATCAAGACAAATATGGTGCTAAAAGACTTCGGTGGGAATTCATCAGAAGCAAAGGGCGTATTAAACGTGGAGTTGACAGTAGGGAATAAGACATTACCTACCACGTTTTTCGTCATTGACGGAAAGGGATCATATAGTTTACTTCTCGGCAGGGACTAGATTCATGCGAACTGCTGTGTGCCCTCGACAATGCATCAATGTTTGATACAATGGCAGGGAGATCAAGTCGAGATGGTTCTAGCAGATCGGTCGACTAACATCGCAATGACCGATCTACCAGTCTGGGAAGCCGATGGTGTTGAATGCCTATCTGGAAAGATATGGGAAGGAGATTACCTTGAGGTCACTAGCCAGGGGATACAGCCGATCCAGCAAGTCGGCTCCGAATTGTTACTCTGATGGGCTCTATTGAAGATTTCGAGGGGAAACTGGGGCAAGGATTTACGTCGGCTGATGATTTGGAAGAGATTGATATAGGACCAGGAGATAAGCCAAGGCCGACGTATATAAGCAAAAAGTTAAGTCCTGAACTACGAGAGGAGTTGATAGCATTGTTGAAGGAGTATCGGGATTGCTTCGCCTGGGAGTACCACGAGATGCCAGGATTAAGCCGATCAATTGTTGAACATCGGCTGCCCATTAAACCAGGATATCGGCCGTTCAAGCAAGCTCCAAGAAGATTCAAGGCAGAGTTATATGAGCCGATCAAAGCGGAAATCACAAGGTTATATGATGCCAAGTTTATAAGGCCATGCCGATATGCTGAGTGGGTTTCTAATATCGTCCCGGTGGAGAAGAAAAATGGAAAGTTAAGGATATGTATTGATTTCCGGGATCTGAATAAAGCTACCCCCAAGGATGAATACCCAATGCCGATAGCGGATTTATTGGTGGATGCAGCCTCAGGCCACAAGATTATCAGCTTCATGGACGGCAATGCAGGATATAATCAGATTTTTATGGCTGAAGAAGATGTACATAAGACTGCGTTTCGGTGTCCAGGAGCTATCGGCTTGTATGAGTGGGTGGTAATGACTTTTGGATTGAAAAGTGCCGGTGCGACTTATCAAAGAGCGATGAATTATATATTTCATGATCTCATCGGCTTGTTGGTAGAGATTTATATTGATGATGTGGTGGTCAAGCCTAGAAGTGAGGAAAGCCATATAGCCGATTTACAAAAAGTGCTGGAGAGAGCCAAGAAATATGGACTAAGAATGAATCCCAATAAGTGCGCTTTTGGTGTATCGGCTGGGCAATTTTTGGGTTTTATGGTTCATGAGCGAGGGATTGAAGTTAGTCAGCGAAGTATCAGGGCCATTAAGACTATAGAGCCACCAAGCAATAAGATAGAGTTGCAATCGTTGATCGGCAAGATTAATTTTGTAAGAAGGTTTATATCAAATCTGTCAGGGAGAATTGAGTCTTTCACGCCGTTGTTGAAGTTGAAGGCCGATCAAGAGGCAGCACAACAGAAGGCATTTGATGAAATCAAGAATTATCTGAGTTCCCCACCTATTTTAATTCCGCCGCAGAAAGGGATACCGTTCAAATTATATTTGTCAGCCGATGAGAAATCCATCGGATCTGTTTTAATACAAGAGTTTGAAGGAAAAGAGCGAGTTGTGTTTTATCTGAGTAGAAGACTTCTGGATGCTGAAACAAGATATCCTGCGGTGGAGAAATTATGCCTGTGCTTATATTTCTCATGTACAAAGTTAAGGCATTATATCCTATCGGCTGAGTGTACAGTGGTTTGCCAGGCCGATGTGGTCAAGTATATGCTGTCGGCTCCAGTCTTGAAAGGGCGAGTCGGCAAATGGATTTTTGCGTTAACAGAGTTTGATTTAAGGTACGAATCGGCTAGAGCAATCAAAGGACAAGCAGTGGCCGATTTCATTGTGCAACACAGAGGGGCTCACGAAGACTATGTAGAGCCGATTCCATGGACTTTGTTTTTCGATGGATCGGTTTGCAAGCATGGATCTGGTATCAGCTTAGTTATCATGTCGCCTCGGGGGGCAAGTTTTGAGTTTGCTTTTGCAATCAAGTCTTATCGGACTAATAATCAGGCAGAGTACGAGGCGGTATTAAAGGGGCTTCAACTTTTGAAGGAGATCAGGGCCGATGTCATAGAGATAATTGGCGATTCTTTATTAGTGGTCAAACAGTTGTCTGGAGAATATGAGTTCAGGGATGATATTTTGAGGTCATATTATGAGGAGTGTACGGATTTGTTAAGAGATTTCAAGATAGTATCAATAGATCATATTCCCAGGGAGCAGAATTTAGAAGCCAATGATCTTGCACAGATTGCTTCAGGGTATCGGCTAAATAGGCAGGTTGAGGTTGAGATAGCCGATATTGATATTCAGAGCAAGGCCGATGACTGGAGACAGGAGTTAGTTGATTACTTGCAAAATCCGTCGCAATCGGTTTCCAGGAAAATTCGGTATAAAGCTATTAAATATGTGCTGCTTGATGGGGAGTTGTATTATCGAACTTTTGAGGGAGTTTGCTTAGGTGCCTGAATTTGGAAGAAGCCAAAGTGGTTATGTGCGAGGTGCATGAAGGCGTCTGTGGGACTCACCAATCGGCGCATAAGATGAAGTGGTTGCTGAGAAGAGTAGGGTATTTTTGGCCGACAATGCTAGAGGATTGCTTTAGGTATTATAAAGGGTGTCAAGATTGTCAGAAATTTGGAAATATACAGCGAGCACCAGCATCGGCTATGAATCCCATCATCAAACCGTGGCCGTTCAGAGGTTGGGGAATTGACATGATCGGCCAGGTTTTTCCTCCATCAAGTAAAGGGCATAAGTTCATATTGGCGGCAACAGATTATTTTACCAAGTGGGTAGAGGTAGTTCCTTTGAAGAAAGTTACGTCCAAGGAAGCGATCGAGTTTGTAAAGGAGCATATTATTTATCGGTTTGGGATTCCTCAGACGATAACTACTGATCAGGGATCTATCTTCGTGTCTGATGAGTTTCAACAGTTTGCTGCCAGTATGGGGATTAAGTTATTGAATTCATCGCCTTATTATGCTCAAGCCAATGGACAAGCAGAAGCTTCTAACAAGAGTTTGATCAAGTTGATTAAGCGGAAAATTGATGAGCAGCCATGGCGATGGCATACTACATTAGCCGATTCACTATGGGCCTATCGGATGGCATGTCATGGATCTACTCGGGTGCCGCCGTATCAGTTAGTATATGGACATGAGGCAGTTTTACCATGGGAGACTAACATCAGCTCTAGGAGAATTTCTTTGCAGAATCAGTTGACAGCTGATGATTATTATAACTTAATGACAGATGAACTTGAAGATTTAGCTCAGAATCGGTTGAGGGCGTTGGAAAGGATCAGGGAAAATAAGGCTAAGGCAGCTCGGCATTATAACAAAAAGGTGGTGAATAAGTCGTTTTCCGAGGGAGATCTTGTGTGGAAGTTGATTTTGCCGATCGGGTCCAGAGATAATAAGTTTGGAAAATGGTCGCCTAATTGGGAAGGGCCCTATCGGATTAATCGTTGTATGCCTGGTAATGCCTATGTGTTAGAAGATCTTGATGGGACAGAGTTTGCTAAAGCGCTTAACGGAAAATATCTCAAGAAATACTACCCTAGCGTATGGGTCGGTTCTTAAATCGGTTAAGTGTAGCCGATTTCTAAAATAGTCTGGAAAGCCGATGTTTTGCATCGCCTAAAGATAGCCGATATCAATTGGTATCGCCTTTAGATCAAATAAACAAAAATAATACTAAGGGGCAATTGAAGGAAACAGGCAGCAGAGTCGATCAAGTTATGTTACAGCACAGCCAGCGTATTTTAGGAAGCCATCAATTGTTAAGCTACAAGAATTTTTGAATGGTTTTGATCGCATACAGACGGATTTGATCAATTTCATTGATGGCCCGGATGTCGTCTTCATCAGAGCCTGGGATGACTTTCAAGTTTTTGCGCCGATGGATGACTTGACGCACCATTGCTGCAACCTTGGCCTCTTGATCTTGGATGGCTTGCGGCAAGCCGATGAGCTGGGATTCTGTGTCTTCAAGGTCCTTGCGAATTTTTTCAAGTTCTACCAGCAAATCGGCCTCCTTCTTCTTCAGTTGATCTAGCTTGGATTGGAGCTCTTGGGGGACTGCGGCCATATCATCAAGTTTTTTCTTGTCTGCTTGAGCTGACAGCCGATCGGCTTGGATGTCTTGAGCTATCTTCTGTTGGTCAACACGATCGGCTATGCGCTGTCTGAGCTTGATGAGTTTAAACCTATGAGACTCCAGGTATGCTGCAGGGGTTAATGCATCAACGAGTTCTTCGGGCAGATAATGTTCGATTTCTGCAAGCCTTGCCCGAATCGGCCCACAGTCTTCAACTAGCGCATCAATTGGGTTTTCCAGCCGATTGTTGATGCTTGTTAAATAATTGCGTACATCGGCTGGGAACGACGGTTTGGTTGCTGCGCTGGTGGCTGGTTCGTCTTCTACCTCCAGATACTTGCCGATATCGAAGGAGAACAGATCGGCTAAGGACTGCAAAATTGGCATCGGTAAAGGAATCGGTAGGAATTTAAGAGCAGAATACAAGCATGAAGAAGTTACCTGAGGAAGGACGTCAGCAGCTCGGGTGGCATCGGCTTCAGGAAGATGAATAGGTTGTTCTTTGGAGGGGCCGATGTCAGCCGATGGAATAGCAGCAATCTCGTCGACGACTGGAGGACTTGGTGCCGAGAGTGGAGCAACAGAGGAAGCCATCGGCTCAGTGCTTGGAGGGGCGTCGGAAAAAGGTTGAGGTTCTGGAGCCGATGACTCAAGCTGGGGATAAAATTGGTAAGATAAGTGAAAAGCGAGTAGTAATAATAATAAGACTTGGCGCATGCCTGAGGGGATGAGGGAGCCGATGTTGTTTGAGGAGAAGATGGCGTCGGGGTAACAACATCAGCATCGGTTTTTTGCTTCTTCGAGGAGGGGCGATGTGCTAACTTCTTCCGCTTTTGTCCCATCGGCCGGGGCGCCTTGAGGAGAGCCGATGGGGATGGAGCGTCGCGCCCTAAGTTTGGAGTGGCCGATGGAGGTTGATACAGAATCGGCCGACCGCTATTGCTTGTTCTCGGGGGCTCGACGCTGGCAGCCTGTAAAATAAGAGTTAGAGATGATTGGAGATGATAGTTAAAGCTTGCAGGTGTTACCTCTTCATCAGATTCGATGTACTCAGTGTCAAGACGGGAACAATAACAGGTGGCCGCTAAGCTGAACAAGTGTTTCCTCCATTCTGACCACCATCGGACAAAAAGCTTGGTGTTGGCAGTGCAGATGTACACCTCGGTGGCGGCGCCTAGCAGGAGGGAATCTGTCAAAGTCCGCAGCCGATCATATTCCAGGGCGCTGCTGACTGTGCCTCGGGCTTGGAGTTTGTCGATGAAGAAAAGACCGATTGGGAGCTGACCAAGGCCAAACTGGCGGGAGCCGACAGATGGGTGATAAAACTCATATGAAGGCTACGATCGGCCCAGAGAAAAGCCAGTTGGCAGCAGGCGAGGGGAGATAGCCGATAGGAATATGGCCTTGGACTCATCATCATCCAGAGCTTTGAGTGGGTCGAAATTAGAAGGCATCTCGAATGATGATGCATCATTATAAGCAAACCAGAGAGTGGCCTCCCTGGTGAAGCCGTAGTAAAACCCCTTGAACCACTGACCAAGTTCAGCAGGGGTTATCTTGCTGCCAGGGAGAGCCGATGCAGCTTCACCCATGGAAACGCATCGGCGGTAGACGGGATCTTGGTCTTCTGTGTAATCGGCCGGAAAAGATTGATCAGAGAGAGAAGTTCCAGGAACAGCCTTGGAGGTGTAGATATTGAGCCAGAGCTGAACAAACCACCAAGGACCCCCGATGTGGCCAATGGGCTGGCCGGCCGATAACTTAGTTGCCACTTGATGAAGCAGGTGGTAGGTGGCACCAAGGAGGAATTGCCCCAAGGGGATCTGTTTCCGATCAACCAAGCATTCTGCCAAACATTGCATGTTGACTGTCGGACCGAGGGTTGCGCCACCAAAGACAAACCGCTCTAGCCATAAGTTCAGAAAAGCAACATGTTCCCGGTCATCAATTGATCCAGTCCCCTTGTTGTGAAGAGATATGTACCTGGACCAGCCGCCGATGTTCTTTGCCTGGAGCCGATGAGTAGGTTTGAAGTGAAGCTTGAAGGGGTCGATGTAGCTTGTTGTGTCAAGACATGTGAGCATGGTCACATCCAGCAAGGTGGGGGTCATAGGCCCGTGCCCAAACAGAAAGGCATTGAGAGCATCGGACCAGAAGTATGAGGCTGATGCGAGCAGGGATTCATTTCTCTCCATATCGGCCAGAGAAAGATTGATGCAGTGGCCGATATGAGATTCTTCCCAATAGGTTCTCTTCGCGGCCGACACCCTGAGGTACCAATCTCTCCACCCAGGCAGTTTGCTCGGCCATGACCTGAAGCTGTTGGTCCAGTCGTTGGTTCGCATGGCCGAGTTCTTGAAGGGAATACGCTGGGTCTCGGCGCTGATGAAATCGGTGGGGTCTTCGCTACCCATGGGGCCATGATAGAAGAAATTTGGGTAATCGGCGGCTGGGATCAAGATCTGGTCTCTAAGATGCTACAGTAGACAAGAACACGGCGAAGAACAGATGAAAACGGAACAGATCGGGTTCGTATGAGCTGCAGATTGGGGGAAAATAATCGGGTGAGAAGATTACCTCAGGAACTGCAGATGCCGATGCCATCGCGGAAGTGGGAGAAGATGCAAGGATCAACGGCCAGAGAAGAAGGTTGCGACGATTCATCTGGATTTGCTAGGGCCTGGTGAAGAGTTGGAAGATGAAGCGGTGGTGCTCTGGTGATGTGAAAGCGTAAAAAAAGGCAAGGAGACGAAGCGTTTTTATAGGGATGTGACAACCGAGCGGGAATCGAGGCCGTTGGCACTGTTTCAAAATTTATGGCAAGTGAGCTATCTTGGGCCGTCTCGGTATGGAAGAAATCTGGAGGCCCAAAAATGAAAGAATTTCGAAGTCCTATAGAAGAACTCCGAAATTGGGGGGCATGTGTTAACGCCAAAATTTGGTAAGGCCCTGTATAAGATTCGGTCAAAGGAGAGATTGCGGTCAACTGACGGAGAAGAGACCGGAATCGGGAAGGAGCCGTGAAGACCGTTACTTGGTAGTTATTTGCTATACCTATTAATTAGGCAGGTGTTTATCTTTAGGAAACCTGACCTCGTGTCCGGTCAGGATTAGTTAGCGTTTTTCTGTTATGAATAGGAAATCATGTATCGTGTCCTATAAGGACTCATGTAACTCGGGGTATAAATACGTACGCCCGGGCTCCTTGTAAATTTATCACAACGATCAATACAAACTTCGGCGCATCACCACCCTTCCGACGGGATTTTGCTTCTCGAGCCGGGCTGCATCGGTTAGGTCCGAACTCCAGCGAGAGGGTAAGTCTCGTCACCCCGGCTACCTATCGGCTAGGACTTCCTCGGTTAGGTCCGATATTCTAGTCGGTTTATGGTAGTCGGCTTACCACGATATATTTAGTTTATCTATGGCTGCATCAGTTCAGTTTGACCTCATAGATTGATTAGGTATATCACATCACATGTGCGTAGATCGTATCGGCTTACTGGGAGCGGTTTATCATTAGTTTGTGCTGCATCGGTTAGGTCCGACCTACTGAACTGCTAGCGATAAACCGATCCTGCTAAGTTGATGCTTTATGCGCAGGCGTCTTATCGGGGTGTATAGCCGATAAGTTATCTTCATGACGATCGCATCATATCTATCGGCCTATTGAGGTATCGCTATCATCATCAGTCTGTGCTGCAACGGTTGGGTCCGACCTACTAGACTGACGATAATAGCTTTACTCTTGATGAGCCGATGGGTGTTATGCGATGTTGTTATCGGAGTGCTTAGCCGATAAGTTATCTGCCGAAGCCGACTACATCTGTTCGTTGTTTTATTTTATAATTATTCTGTTTGATAGTCGGCTGGATCATCAATTATCTATCATTTATGTCATTGCATACCTTATCATATATCCTTGCCTGTATTACTGTTACGATTGGCTAAGGGCTAGCCAATTGGTTTATTCTGCCGATCCAAGTGCAAGTACAAGCAGGTTCCCGGGCACGACCCCAGGTGAGGACCCGGGCACAAGCTTAGGTAAGGACCCGGGCACGGGCCTGGACAACGGATGAAGACCCCGGGAGCCGATACAAGCGAGGGCCCGGGCACGGGCATATTTTCACGGCAAAACTAGTAACACTAAACTATGATCGGCTAGAGTTTATTTGATTTATTTACTTATGCATTTTGCCCGTTTATTTTACCAAGTCTATAGCCGGTTTCTTGAATATCCCTTCGATGATTGGCTAGTGCGATACTTGTTTACTATTATGCTATTATTCCTGCCATCATCGGGTTTAGGCCGATGTATAAGTGCTACAGTGCGTATCGGCCATTGGCCGATGAGATGAGTCCAAGCCGGCTTCCAGCCGATTGGCTCACGAATTTCACATTACTATCTCCTTGTCAATTACAGGGTCAAATTGACTGGCACGCCTGCGAACCTCAAGACTTTAGGACCTGCACTGGAGTAAAGCAAATCTCCCAGGCCTTCGCGTGTCATCAAGACGCCGGACCAGGTCCTCGGCGATTTTCGGCGTCAACACGTGTTCCTTTGCTTCTATCAAGTTTAGGTCTTACGAATAGCCCCATATAATTATTGCCGATACAAAGCATGACAGTTGGCACACCAGGTAGGTGCATCATCGAGATCGTCATTAACAAGCTTGATGATTCTAATCACCGGAGTCGATGGCATCAAGTTCTTCCCCGGGCAAGCAATCTGCTTTGGGAGCCTTGACTTCATCGCCGACAACCTTGGCAACCTCACCTTGTCCGACTCAGTTTTGAACCAATCGGCTAGGAACCAGGCCGACCTAGCGCCAGTCGACTTACTCAATGCTGCAGCGATCTTCAGTGGCTTGCGGCAGCGATTCCCAAGACCTACGAGTCTAGGGACAACTCTTCTCCCTGATGTTCGACTCGGACACGGCTTCAAGCTGGTCAAGATTGGGCTGAGGGAAGAAGAGATCGTCAATCTCCCATTCGGACTTGGCAAAACCATGGATATCTTCAACTCAAGTCCAATACGGCAGATCCAATCGCCTAGAATTCGAGTCGGATACGGCCCAGAGCCGCTCGAGATTGGGTCCAGGGAGGTTGGAGTTGTCATCACACCATTGAACTACTCCGAGTTTGACTCCCAGTCAGACAGCAGCTTGGGAAGTTTTTCTCCACCATGCGAAGTGTTCATGGCATCAAAGGGATCAACCCCGCCACCAGCAAGAGGAGGAGGCTCGCTGACTTCGTGAGCAATAGGAGGAAGACGCACGACGCTTGCAAGCCGAGTGCGACACATGCAACGACAATTTGCGCAAGGCTAGATGGACTGCCCAACAAAAAATCCTCTAGACCAGACTAGGCGACCACGATGTCTGCGTTACTCCGCAAGAGAACGTCGTGGCCATAGCTACGTTGTTGGACACCCTGTAGTTCGGGCCAGATCACCAAGCTACCCCGACTATTGCAAGGATCAAGGCAATGATAACCGCTGCAGCTTGCCAACAAAGACAATAGTTTGGAGATACGCTTATACCATCCAACAAAATGGCTTCAGACGCTGTGACTTCATCTGCTTTAACACGGCGTTGAGTTGCTGGCTTTGGTCAGCATCAGTCAGAGTCCCATCACACGTCACTCGGTAACTACAGTAACGACCGACGACGGTACCATTATGATGAATGCCGGGATAACCAGGATGCTCGAGGACGTCTACGACAGGATCTCTGCCACGACATCAACGCTCGACGCTAAGAACGCGAGGAAGACGAACGTCGCCGACTTAAAGACGAGCACGAGTGCTTCGGCCTCCACCATGAGCGGTTTCACTGTCGCAATCAAAGTCGGAGCCCTTACCCAGATGAAGGAGTTTCGGCATTCACTCATGAGCTACAACAAGTCGACTGGCATCCGGCTTCAAGCCGATTTGTATAGAGAAGTACGACGGCAAAACCAACCCAGAGTCCTAGCTTACCGTGTATACCTTGGCAATCCGTGCGGCTGGAGGCGATCACAAGGCCATGGCTAACTATCTACCAGTCGCCTTCGCTGACTCAGCATGAACATGGCTGACTGGGCTTCCCAGGCGGTCAATTGGCTCCTGGGGGGAACTCCATGAGCGCTTCGTCGCTAACTTCCAAGGAACCTACGAGAGGCCATCGTTCGAGTACGATCTGTACCAGTGCCATCAGAGAAAAAATGAGTCCCTTCGTGACTTCATCAAGTGATTCTCCAAAAAGAAGAACTCAATACCAAAAATCAAGGATGAGGTCGTCATCGCTGCTTTTTGTAAAGGAGTCAAAGATACCTCGTTCATTGCAAAATTTACTCGAAAGCCTCCCAATTCCGTCAAAGCATTGTTCGACGAGCAAAAGGACAAAGACAAGCCAGACTCGGGCGTAGCCGGCGATTATCAAGATCCTTAGGCTGAGCTCAATCACATATTTGGAGGGCCATCAACATATAAGTACAAGCGTAAACAGAAGCTGATTGCCCGAGAAGTGAACTTGGTCTCGTCTGACGCCCCACAATATCTGCGCTGGTCTGAGATGGCAATCACATTCGACCGCGCGGATCACCCTGACCGAGTAACACATACAGGGCGCTATCCACTCGTCCTGGACCCGGTTATCAGAAGCATCAAGTTGAAGAAGGTTCTCATCAACGCGGGAAGCGCACTCAACATCCTCTTCGGCAAAACGCTTGACGAGATGAAGATACCTCGATTTGAGTTACGGCCGAGTATAGCTCTCTTCCACGGGGTAATCCCTAGCCTTTCTTCAACTCCACTCAGACAGATTACTTTGCCAGTAACCTTCAGCACGTGGGAAAACTTTCACACGGAGAACATCTATTTTGAGCTTGCCGACTTTGAGAACGCCTACCATGCCATATTTGGACGACCAGCACTCGCCAAGTTCATGGCGGTACCACATTATACATATATGATGCTCAAGATGCTTGGACCGGTAGGAGTACTCTCTCTGCGCAGCGATGTCAAGCAGGCCTTCACTTGTGACAAGAAGAGTTGAGAACTGGCCCAGTCACACGAAGCTACAGTCGAACGAAACGATATCCGACTGGTAGCAACAACTTCAAAGGATATCCGACAACCAAGTCCTGATGAAAAAGGCAGCTAAGTCCGGAATTTTAGCAGATTCAGAGACAAAAAAGATCCCCTGGACCCTTCTGACCCACCAAGACTGCGCTTGTCGAGTCCGGACTCGACCGCAAATAGGAAGACGAGCTCATCACCTTCCTCCAGGCGAACAGGGACATATTTGCTTGGAAGCCTTTTAACATACCTGGTGTACCCAGGGAGGTGATCGAGCATTCCCTCAACGTTAAGCCAGATGCCAAACCAGTCAAACAACGACTACGGCGTTTTGTACAAGACCACAAAGATGCTATCCGCGAGGACATAACTAAGCTCCTGGCAGCCGGGTTCATCAAGGAGGTCTACCACCCAGATTGGCTGGCAAACCTAGTTCTGGTTCGGAAGAAAAACAATAAATGGCACATGTGCGTCGACTATACCGACTTAAATTAGGCGTGTCCCAAAGATCCATTTGGTCTACCCAGGATAGATCAGGTGGTCGATTCAACTATGGTATGCGACTTACTCAGCTTCCTCGATTGCTATTCTGGATATCATCAAATCAGCCTAAAGGAAGTGGATTGCATGAAGACTTCTTTTATCACGCCATTTGGAGCATACTGCTATGAAAAACGCTGGCACAACGTATCAACGTGCTATCCAGCGGTATCTTCACACTCAACTCGAGTGCAACGTGGAGGCATATGTCAATGATGTGGTGATCAAGACCAAAGTCAAGGAGGACCTCATCACCCACTTAGAAGAAACTTTTCAAAGACTTCGGAGATTCAAGATGAAGCTAAACCCAAAAAAGTGCATCTTTGGAGTACATTTGGGAAAACTATTCGGCTTCATCGTTTCGCAACGAGGCATCGAGGCAAATCTAGAGAAAATCAACGCGATTATGAACATGGCTCCTCCGACTAGTCAGAAGGACGTACAAAAGCTGACTAGCTGCATGGCAGCACTTAGCCGATTCATTTCCCGACTTGGCGAACTGGGCATGCCCTTTTTCGAACTACTAAAGAAAGTTGATAATTTTCAATGGACGCCAGAAGCCCAACAAGCATTCGAAGACTTCAAGAAATTCCTTACATCACCACCTGTGTTGGCATCACCAACGCCCTAGGAACCACTTATGTTGTACCTGGCAGCAACTACTCTGGTAGTTAGCATAGTTCTAATTGTCGAGCGGGCAGAGCCAGGGCATATACAAAAAGTTCAAAGGACAGTTTACTTCGTTAGTGAAGTCCTAGGTGAATCCAAGATGCGATATTCCCAAGTCCAGAAGCTACTCTACGGACTACTCATAATTGTCCGGAAGTTGGTGCACTATTTTCAGTCGCATCAGGTTACAATTGTCACATTGTATCCACTCAGGGACGTCCTACATAATCGCGAAGCCACTGGCAGAATCACTAAATGGGTGCTCGAGTTGATGGCGTTTGACATTATCTTTCAACCACGCACAGCAATCAATTCTCAAGCACTCGCCGACTTTGTGGCAGAGTGGACGGAAGTTCAGACGGCTACACTAGTAGATAAGCTTAAGCACTGGACAATGTACTTCGACGGTTCTCTGTGAATCGGCGGAGCAGGAACTGGCATCGTCCTGACATCACCCACTGGAGAAAAACTCAAGTATGTCCTTCAAATACACTTTCTAGCATCTCACAATGTTACCAAGTACGAGGCGCTCATCCACGAGCTCCGCATCACCATATCACTTGGTATCCGACGATTGGTGGTTCGTGGGGATTCTCAACTCGTGGTTAACCAAATCATGAAAGATTGGACATGTCTAGACGACAACATGGCGGCATATTGTCAAGAGGTGAGAAAGCTGGAGGACAAGTTTGATGGCTGGAAATCACACATGTTTTGCACCAGTACAATGAAGCTGCAGATGAACTGGCTAACATGGGATCCAAGCGAGAAGTGGCTCCGACTAGAGTTTTTATCGAGCATTTGCTATAGCCATCAATAAAGAGAAAGCCTGATCATGAGCAGTCGGGAGTTGAACCTACCCCAGAACCAAGAAAAGTGCTAATTATCTCTCAAAACTGGCGGACTTCTATTATCTGATTCTTATTGGAAGACGAGCTCCCAGAAGATCGCAGCGAAGCCGAGCGAATGAAGCGTCGAAGCAAATGTTTTCTTGTAGTCAGAGAAGACCTTTATAGTCGAAGTGCATCCAGAATCCTCATGCACTGTGACACACCTGAGGAGAGCAAGCAAATTCTGCAATCAATCCACTCAGGCATCTGTGGCAACCATGCTGCATAAAGGACGTTAGTCGGAAAGGCTTACAGACAAGGGTTCTTTTGGCCAACTGTAGTTACCGACACCAAGGACATAGTTCGGACATACGAGGGATGCCAATTCTTTGCTCGGTAAACACACCTACCAGCTCAAGAGTTACAGACAATCCCAATATCTTTGCCCTTTGCAGTTTGGGGGCTAGACATGGTCGGGCCATTCAAGAAAGCGCCAGGAGAGTTCACACACTTGTTTGTCGCAGTGGACAAGTTCACAAAGTGGATTGAGGCAAAGCCCATTGCTACCATCACAACGGCTAGGGCAAAAGACTTCATCATGGGTATTATTTATCGCTTGGGAGTTCCCAATCGCATCATAATGGAGAACGACACTTAGTTCATTGGCAGCATTTTTCAAGATTTCTGTGACGACTTTGGCATCAAGATCTGTTATGCTTCTGTGGCTCACCCATGAAGCAATGAGCAGGTTGAACGCGCAAACGGCATGGTCTTACAAGGTATAAAGCCTAGGGTGTTCGACCGACTACGACCATATGCAGGGCAGTGGATGCAAGAGCTCTCATCTGTTCTCTGGTCTCTACGAACCATGGTCAGTCGGGCAACAGGGCAATCCCTTTTTTTTTCTAGTCTATGGTGCTGAGACCGTGTTACCAACCGAGTTGGAGTTCGGCTCTCCGTGAGTTTGGGCCCACTCAGAAGACAAGTCAGATGAAGACCGACTGGTTGAGCTTGATCAGTTGGAAGAAGTAAGGGACATCATAACCATTCAGTCGGCAAGATATCTCCAAGGGCTACGTAGTAATCATAGTCGTAATATTCGTGGCCGCGTCTTTTCGGTGGGAGATCTTGTTTTGAGAAAAATACAGACCACCAAAGACAGGCAGAAATTATCTCCCTTATGGGAGGGGCCATTCATTATCGCTGAGGTAACACGTCCGGGGGCTTACCGACCGAAGACAAAAGACGGCGTCCTAATCAACAACTCATGGAACATAGAACAACTACATCTTTTCTATACCTGAGCATTGTACTCAATTTCTATATATATCTATAAAGTTTTTACTCTGACTCACTACGCCGATTGTTTTAACCGAGTAGTGGGTCGAGGGCTACATGATGATAACATGTCCTTTTGCTATTACTAAAGTTCGAGTCTGTTTTATCTAAGTCGTGAAGTTTTATAATGATTATGCTAAGTCTTACCGAGTATAGTTTCATGGGATAAAATGCTTTTTGAAGTTAGTCCTTAACACTCAGCATAGATTGGCTAGTCGGATAAGACTAGTGATGGCTGTGATAAAATATGTACTCAGCGAGATTTCACAACAGACAAAAATATTTACAATACATACAAATTGTTTTTGTTCTTCCCATACACCGACTACTTAAGAAGAGTTTTTACCATGGCAGATCCTTAGCTATTGCCCGAGTAGTCGGCCTAGCTTGGTTTATTAGCTCTAATCCCTCTTCCAAGGTGGTTTCCTCAGCAAATCCTTCGCCAACTGCCTCAATATCTACCTGGGAGTAGAGAGACTTTGTCATGGCTAAGGCTTGAGAGATGCCCACGGTGGCGTACTCTGTTGCAAATTCCTTCAGGATAGCCGGAGCATCTTGAAGACGTTGAGCCACCTGGGAAGGAGAAGTCGAGCTGGACCTAGCTTGGCCTAGTTGTATAATATCTAATAAAGTCTTTGCTGAATCCACTATGGCATTCCGCGAATCCTTTATCACCTTGATTTCTTTGGCAAATGCGCTGAATTGAGTCTGCGCATTGGTCTTGCAGGCTGCTCATTCAGAAGAAGGACATAAGCAAGTTTGGACATCTAGTCGGGCAAAATATAGGAGCGGATATGCAACTTACTCTCTTACTCGGTGTCGACCTTGGACTTCGCCTTTTTGAGCTCTTTTAGCTCCTTCTTCAGGCACTCGATCTCTAGGGACTGGTTGTTCAGATTTGTCTCATGAGCTACAGCCAATCAAGATTGAGGGTTAGAAACACAGAACGGACGTCTGGAGCTACTCGGGCAGAAGGGAGATTTACCTTTGATAGTCCCTATCTTTTCCCACTGCTCCTCCCGCAGCTTGTTAACTGAGTCCTTTAGCCAGTCCTCCCTCTCTTTACTAGTTCGCTCTGGCTCTTCCTTAGCGGCCTAGAGCTGGTTAAGCTGAGTGATCTAGGGAGTGAGTTGGGTAAGAACCTAATTCATCTTCTCAGATCGCTCGACAATTCTCTGCAAAAGCAAGACAGTTATCAAACGAAGCAAGTCATCGCTGAACAAGATACAAGATCAGATAATCAACATGAAGTTGAAGTTATAGACAGCCGACTCGCATACCTGGACCGGCCTCAAAGCCTTAATAGTGGCCTCCATCAGCTCAACCCGTTCTTTCCGGGCAGCCTCCTCATTCAATTCAAATGCTTCATCGGTTCCGTCCGGGTTGACCCAATAAAACACCTGGGGGAAGTTAGGTGGAGGGGCTTTGAGCCTGGGGAGGTCATTTTCTTCTGATGACGAGGATAGTGGAGGAGAGAGGGTCCTAGGTTTGGGATCTTCAGGCAGTGCTGGCTTGACAGTCGGCTCGGCGACTGGGACTTGGTTGTGTTGGTGATGTTCCGATTGCGAGATAATTGTGGCCCAACTGGGTGTGCTGTCTCAACCTCGGGGGCTAGGGCAATGTTCGGCTCGGGCTGAGGCTCAGCTGGCTCGGCCTCAATCGGGACAGGGATGGTGCTAGGGGTCGGTGGCGCTATCCCCTTGGGACCAGCGTCACTTGGCTTCCTGCATGGTCATATTAAAATTAAGACATTACAACGCATCTCAAAGTTTTCTGAAGATGGAAGATTTCATACCTCTTGGAAGTCTTAAATCTCCACCCCTGTGTGCTAGGGGTGGAAGAGGTCGGCGATGGGCCAAAGGCCTACTTGGAGGAGGTGTGGAGCCCAGGCCAGTTGGCGCCGCACCAGGTGTGGACGATTGCTAGCGAGATCAACCACGGGCCCATTCCTGCCAACCTCCTTCCCCCCGAGGCTAGGGTGACAAGCTCGTGTCACCGAGCTCAGCCTCCCCTATAAAAACCCAGGCACCGCCTCCTGCTCCCATTTTCCTGAGCCCTAGGCCGCCCCTTGCTCTACGCCCTAAGCCGCCGCCGCCTCTTGCTCCCTGCGCCACCCGAGCCGTCGTAAGCCGCCGCCGCGCAAGTTACCGACACCGGTCGTCGTTGCCGCCGTCGTGGCGTCACCCTCCTGTCGTCCATCTGCCATCCCCAACTGCCGTCACCATTGTTGCCATCTCTGTAGGCCGCTGGTGAGCACTCTACCCTTCCGAAGCCCGCCGACACCTCTGTATCTCTCTTCCTCACTCGGCGTCGGCATCTACATCCCAGACCGATGCTCCTCCTACTTCCATATCGGGCACCGCTGTCGGCTGACACTGTCGTCACTGCCGCCGCTGCTTGGCGCCGCCCTCAAGTCGCCGATTCCCCTCAGCCGCCATCGCTGTTGCCTCGCCGAGCCACGCCGTGGAGGAGCACGGGGCATGCTTGCCCTGCCCCTATCTCTGATAGGCCGACCCCACCAGGACCTCCTCCCCTCGGGGCACTGACCAGAGGCCCCACGACATCTCCCTCTCTAGTGCATGACATGTGGGGCCCGTTGGCAGTCTTCTCCCCTTTGACTGACGTGTGGGCCTTGTGGATAGTTCCTGATCCAATCTCGGCCGTTTGATTAACATTGATCCAATCTCCACCCTCAGTTTCCCTTGAGTGGTTCGAGTCATCCAATCTGATGCGAGATTAGGTGCCTGACCTTCCGATAGGTTAGATTTGGTGACATGTGGACGTTCACGTTTTGAGGCTTCCGATCAGTGGATCATCACCTCACATTCGCTGCACCCGCGCATCTTGTTGTTATTGGCCATGCTCTCACGTAGTCGACCTAACCACGAAGGTTTTGCTCCTACAAACAATCGAAGAAATTTGCAAGAACAAAGAAAACGCAACCTGAATTGCAGATGGATGTTTAGCACACAAAGTTAGGGTTCCACAAACCAATCTAGACGGTGAAACTGCAAAGGCAGAATAATCTAAGAAAAACCCAACCCTAACTCGATGACTTCTACTAAATATATAGGGTCTAGGGTCAGCCAAGGACCCCTAGACACATCCCTAATGGACTCTGACACGATACAAGGCCCAATGGCCCAAAAGACGGTGACGCAGCACCCTAGCAAATTCTGTTCGCCCTCTTGTTTCGACGATATCTTTTGACTCGTAAGGAATTTTGAATGGGACCAAATCCATTAGAAAGCTTATCTCCTTAGCTTTCCGTACATATGTAGAACGTAGAAAAACAGAGTTCATATGCAGTCTGGGCGACGATTTTAGTGCGGACTGCTCCTGGAATCCAAGATGGACTCGAGCTCGATATGAATTGGGCCTCCAACTTGACTTGAACGCCTTTGCTGGCCTTGTCTGCCTCCTAGCCTCTCTCCAAATGCTTCCTGGTCCTCTCCAAGGTTCCTAATCATAATTAAATCATTAGGTAGCAATCTATTCTCGAAATTATATAAAGAAGTGTTTAGGAACGAGCTCACCTGTTGATTCACTTGTCTGGCTCGAGCTCTAGTAATTGGACCTTGCATAACAACTGGAGGAGTGTTGTGTGTATCCAAAGGAGTGATGTCCTCATCACGATCTCCCCAAAATCCGATCCAAGTCGTCGGATCTTAATGAAACCCTAGATCCATCAGGAGTGTCCGATCACCTATGATGTAATCCAAGCCGTTGGATTTCCTATAACTCAATACCAAGGCCACGTCAGCCCTAGCGGCCATCTCAGCTGCCACCTCACCTTGCCACATCAGCTCCTCGGCCACGTGGCCTTCCACCTCGGAAGTCCACTAACCCCTTGGTTTCCTCAGTCCTGTGGACCTAGTCCATGTGTGCCAGTCTAATAGTGGACCCCACGTGTCAGTTCCCTTTTAAAATAATTCTTTTAATTCAAAAATCCAAGGGAATATTCCTGAGAATATTCCTTTTTCAATTTCTTTCGGGTGTTCTCTGAAATCAATCTTCCGGAGGCCATATCTTTTACATCCGAACTCCGATTCGACCCATTCTTCTTCCTAATTCATCTAAAATCATGATCTACATGTTTATGTACTTTTTAGGTATTGTTTATTTGGAGTTTCTTATGGTTTTTTCTTGTTTTATGTGTAGTCGCATATTCTCTCCATTTTGGAAGGTAGTGAAGTTCGCAGAAGAGTTCGGAGAACCAAGAGAAGACGTTCTCTATTGCAAGGCAAGTAACACAACAATCCCCTTGAGCATGTTGATCCCATTTGCGAAATCTATTTTGTTTTAACATTATTGCATGAAATGTTTTGGAATGACATTATTATGGGTATTTATTTAATATCCAATATTCCTTGATAATTATGGCTATTTTGTTGTTGTTATCTATACCTTGATAGTTTGGCTAAATAATATTGACTAGCTGGATGACTATTTACTGATCTAGCTAGATTATTTAGGCTCTGCTTATGCCTAGAAACTTTAGCGTCATTTTTTGTGGGACAGTTATGGATTCGTCTATGGATAATTAATGATTAATAGTTATGGTTTCACGACAGTTGGTCATGCTTGGTTAATTAATCTTGACAACTAAAACCTGAAGAATTGGTGGGTTGTGAGCATCGGGATTGTGAGTGTTGCTAGTGGTGCTGATGACAATTAAGGACTGGTTCGTGGACTACTTGTTGTGAAGAATTACTCATACTAACCACAAGCCAGAATGGGTAATGGTGGGAACTAAAGTGTGATCCGTTCAACCGGAGGCCCCACGATGTGTTGTGGATGTGTCAATAAGACCACCATGGCTATGTCAATAAGTCCATGTTTTGGGCGTTGGATCGTCTCCCTGTTGGGGGCCTGATTAGCTCTTGTCGGAGACTAGTGGTTCAGCGGGTGGCTCTCTTGTTGTGCGGTTTACATGGAGGGTCCTGTCACAATCTCTTTTCGGGTACTGTCGAGTATCGCGACGCATGGCTGACATGATGTTGAGATTGTGTATTGTGGGTAAATTGGTACACCTCTGGCCAGAGTAAAATTATTCGATTAGCCGTTCCAGTGGTTAATGGGCAGGCCTAGCAATGTTTTCTGTGATTAGTCCCACACTATTCAATGATGGTGATAAATGATGGAACTTGATAGCTCCAGTTTGGAGGGTTATGGTTTTGGGCCTTAATTACATTGTAATGCTGTTCAGTGACTAGTTTAATATTGACCTTAATTAAATCCTACCATTTTAAAGTGTTTTTAAATTTAAATATTTTAAATGCCGTTTATGCAAATAAGCTATACTATGCTTTTCTTTTGGAATCCTGTTGCATTATTTTGCATTTCCTATGTGGCTTTTTGAGTACGGTGGGTGGTACTCAGTCTTGCTATATTATAATCATTAGAGTAAAGCTTCGCGAGGAGGAGAAGTTTGATGTTTGGCTTATACCCTAGTCAAGCTGCTTGTGGCTTGGTTCTGCTACGCTAGGTTGCTGTTCCGCTGCCGTTTTCTTCTGTGTGAGGACTAAGTGCCTCTTCTGTAATTATTTATCGTTATTACGTTTTGGTTATGATTATCAAATTGTCGATTTGTGTACCTCGGCTTATTCCTGGACGAGGAATTAATGCACAAATTAGCTGTGGAAATTTTGGTGAATTTCTGGGCGAGATAAGTTGGTATCAGAGCCAATCTTGACTGTAGGATAAGCCAAACGGTTAAGCCCTTAAGGACATGTTTGCGAAATGAAACTATATTTGTGAAAACCTTCTTGCTCTCCCTTTTTCTATGTTTGATTTCTCTCTCCTTACCCCTAATTAGAGGCAGCAGAAGAAGGATTACTAATCTAAAACTTTTCAACTTTGTTGTAGATGGCCAACAGAGAAAGTGTGTACCTTGGAGACAGTGGTTTCTCGGCAGAACTTCGTCGCATGGCTGCCGACATTGGTTATGAGTCCTTGCCAGTGTACCACCACACAATTGCCAACAATGGTATAGATTTTTGCTGCAAAATCACAGTGACTCTCGACTCCAACCGAGAAGATCTTCCTCGACTCACCTTCGTCACCGAAGCCGATCATTTCCTATCCGCTTGAGAAGAAGTCTCTTTTGAAGTCTTGTGCCAGCTCCGTCATCGCTTCAACACTGCTCTGGCAAGTACGGTGTACCACTATCATCCCTTCCACAGCTGGTTCGGTCTGCAGAATGGATGTGAGAATACTTGGTTTGAAGACAACATGGTGATAGTGTACATGAGGACAATGCTACATTATTTGGATGATCTTCACGCCAATTACAAAGGAAGAACCAGGATCCAGATTCATGCACAACAGATGAAGATCGACAAGCTGCAGAGGCAAGCGGACCAACTGACACAACAAAACCAGGAGCTACGCTAGAAAAGGATCCGAGAGTTGGAAAAGGAGCTCAAAGAACTGAAAGGACAAATAGACGCCCCTTAGTCATAAGGAGACAACCCGCCAGTGGAAGCCAAGCGCCTTCGCCTTGGATCTACCAGTGCCGTACCTAGGGAAGGAACGTCAAGCCAGCCTAAGAAATCGAAGAAGCTCTCCGACTATCTTCCCAACACCTAAGCTGCACCCTCAAGACTAGTTCTTCTCGTTTAGTTTAGTCGCGTGTGTTAGCTTGCTTGTTAGTGTGCTGGTGTTTGCTCTTTTTGTGTTTGTGTGCTTGGGTAGCGTATGGCTTATGTCAGGTGGTGATATGGTCATAGTAGTTTGGCAGTGTAATATTCAACACTTTATATTCATTACAAATCAGTAATAATATAAATATTTAGTTAAGAAGTTGCCCCTTTCCCTTTCTGTTACTCTATTACCTTCTCTCCCTATTGATCCCTTCACCATGGATGGACAGTTTTATACATGATGTTTTGGAGGAAGATATTATGTTGGATTCAATCCTTGGATCATGTTGACCGCAATCACAACTCTGTTCCACCTTAAGTTATGCAAACTCGGAGGTGTCTAAAATCCTAGTTCCCTAAGAGATAGTTGACCCTTTGTCGGAAACAAGTCACAGTTTGGAAGTGAAACTGAAAATAGTATCTACCTAAAGACTACAAGAGTTATGTTACCTCTACAGAAGCTAGCAAACGGTTATATTCCTGCAAGAAGGAGCTAAGCCTAAGAAGATCTGGGAAGATACAAGTAATAAGCGGTCAGTTTAGTTCATCTTCAAAGATCATGACCAAACCTTAGAAGACAAAGCAATTCATCAGGAAGATAAGAAGAACATAGTACAGAATAGTAAGAGACAAGTCCAGCTAGGATTGATGGATCATCCTCGCCGTTCCAACTTTCTTAGGAGAACAACCCTACTAGTTACAATCAAGACAACAAAGACAATGTTTGGATATGGATAATTTCTCGAGACTGCATCCGAAGCTGAAATGCCAATCATCGCAGAGACGCATCAACAACGCCATCGTCACAGAAGTCACTACGGTAAAGGAAGGACAAGTTGAATCTTAGTGCTAGAAGTGAAAGAAGAGAAGACATACCTAACTCTTGATGGAGTTAGTGAAAGCCAGTTTATGTTGATAGAGTTAGTGAAAGCTAGTTTATCTTGATGGAGTTAGTGAAAGCCAGTTTATGTTGGAATAAGTAAGCCTGACCAAGTTATTATCTTCAGGAGTAATATCAGTTGTCACCACGGTGCTAATCCTATCTACACGAACAAGTGGTATCTACGACAGAAGCATCAAGGACTTCAAGAGCATGACAATGAGATAAGGATCATGGATGATCAGATGCATAATAAACCTCTTAGTTCCAAAATCAGATCAAGGACAAAAGCCAAATATGGAAGAATTTAAATGCCAAGCAAGATATCAGAGAACGAAGTATCTTTTAACTCATATTCCCATGAAGGACTTGAATCATGAGAGTAATAGTTAGGAGTTTCAGAATGTGATCACTTAGGAACAAAAGATAACCTTGTGCCACCCAAGAGCATGATTGGAAGATGTTCGAGTTAAAGCTCAGTAGAAACATGGAGAACTCACCACCACAGACATTGAGCTAAATTACAAATCTTGGTGAGCCAGATGGCACGTTTTGCATCGAGAGGTTGAAGCAAGTACTTAGGAAGAGTACAGACATAGGGATTTAAGAATCTTGACTAGGGATTAATCAGTCGATAAGTGATGAACTAGACAAAACAGTAATGCGTTTGACCCAGTTATCAATACAAGTAAGTTAAACAAGGATGGATAGATACTTGAAGTGAGTCAGACCTAAACTATGGAGCCGTCCGTGTTAATGTTATCAGAAGAACTAGTAAGAAGTTGGAAAGGCCGTAGGAAACGATGAATCGAAGGATAGATCTATGGATAAGCAACCACCAAAGCAGTTGGAGTAGCTATTAGACAAGACACCTACAATGACCCTAGAAGTTACAGATGAATATTTCCAACAATATTATGAGAAACTAAAGTATGCGGATGATAAGAAATAGCTAGTGGGAAGGTAGGCAGAAAGGTGATTGATAAAGAAACCAGATGAAGTGAGAACTCAGTAGATGAAGGAAAGTGTTTCACCAAGGAGGATCAATGGCCAAGAACACCTCGGCACCTTCCATAAGTTGGTGCACAGTCGGCAAATTGGTATGTCGTCAACAAGCAAGTATATAAGCAATACCAGGGACAAAAAGGGAATCGAATTGGATCAGTCACTAAAAGGGATTAGGCATAATTGGGAGTTGATCGAACAATCAAATGCAAAATTGTTAAAGGAAATAATCTACTATCCTGAAGGAACTGCTGATACAACGGACACTTATGCCCAGGATTAGAAGTTGGATTCAAGCATGAGAGTGTAGTAAAGTCCTAAGATATCGGTTGTTGTAAGAGGATCGAGATATAGATTACTACTAGGATAGTCGACAAGACGAACTTCGAGAGGTTGTCACCAGAAGAAAGTGTTTGAAGAAAAGAGTCGAAGACCAACCAAACCCGTTTTCTTTCTAGCCGCCCCAAATCTCGGGACGAGATTTTTGTAAGGGGGGATTTGTCACACCCTGAAAATCGCACTAACTAAACATCATTTTGGGTAAATGGAAATACAAGAATACACTAAATTTGTTTGAGAAAGTTTAAATTTAATTAAATGCTTGGCTGCTTTTATATTCTCGGGGTTCGTCGGAGTATTTTAAGCATTCAAGTATTTATAATAATAAATTTTGTCCTGTTTAATGGTGGTTTTTGCCTCCGGTAAATTCCCTATGGTTTAATAAACTCTCTGAAATTTTCTCGGATTTTTCGAAGCTCTAGAATTAATTATAATGTTATAAAGAACACTTTAGTAATTAAATAAATAGAAAATAAATTCCTTTTCTTTCCTCGATCTCGGGTCGTTTCTAGTCCAACTTTTTTTATCTACCCTTTGACTCAGACCTATGTCCCTCTCCTTTATCAAGATCTGGTGTCGTTTCCGAATCCCTAAAACATCCTCGAAAATCCAAAATCCGAAGTTCTTGGATTTATTCTATTTCGAAACCCTAAAATACCCTATATTTGTTTGACTCTCAGAAACTTCTTTCCATGGAAATTCCTTTTGAAGATGAACACTAGACCTCTGGAATCTTCCGAGATTCATCCTATCTCAGTCTTCTTAAAATATTCTTGTCAATTCCTTGATTCCCAGAATATTTACAATATTCTGAATACCTCTATAATCTATCTGTAAAATATCCTCCATTTTCTGAATCCCGCAAAATATTCTCTATTTTCAGATTCCCCGAAAATGTTCCCAATACTCCATTAATCCGAAGTATTCCAATATTTTAGAAATCCCCGAATATTCCAATTCACCAATCTCCACAAAAATATCCCCATTCTCCGATCCCCAAAAACATATATACATATATTTATATTCCGATATTCGGAATATTTCAAAGTTTCGAATATTTCCGTAACTTCTAATTCCAACATATACCTCGAATTCTGCAAATATCCCCAAATTCCAATTTGTGCAAAACTAAAATTTTTGGAGAAACCCCTTTTATTTTTCCACCATTCCCAAAATAGTCCGATTTCCAAAATATTCCGGTATTCCATATGAAGAATATTCGAAATAATCTTTTGGAACCCTAAACCCTCTAAATTCCGAAATTTAGGAAAATTCCCAAAAACCCCTTCCTTTTCTCCTTTTTCCTTCTTTTTCCATGTTTTCCTTTTTCCCCTTCTTTCTTTTTTCCTTTCTTCTTCCTCCTCCTCCTTCCTCCCTTCCCCTTCCTCTCTCTCTCTCTCTCTCTTTCTTCGGCCGAACCAGGGCCCGGCCCAAGCTGCTCCTGCCGCCCGGCCTGGCCTGCCGCCACTGCGCCGTCTCGGCCCTCTGCCCCGGGCTGCCCGCGGCCTCAGCCCGACCCAGCCCACCGCCGCCGGTCCACTGCTGCAGCCGCAGCCGCATCCACGGGCAGCCACTGCCTGCGCCCTAGCTCGGCCTCACCTATAAATACCCCGGCGCCGCCTCCTGCTCCCGTCTTCCCGAGCCCTAGCTCCGCCCCTTGCTCTACGCTCTAAGCCGCTGCCGCCTCTTGCTCCCTGCGCCGCCCGAGCTGTCGTAAGCCGCCGCCGCGCAAGTTTCCGACGCCGGTTGTCGTTGCCACCGTCGTGAAGTCGCCCTCCTGTCGTCCATCTGCCGTCCCCAACTGCCGTCGCCGTCGTCGCCATCTCTGTAGGCCGCTGGTGAGAACTCTGCCCTTCCGAAGCCCGCCGGCGCCTCTGTATCTCTCTTCCTCACTCGGCGTCGGCATCTACGTCCCAGACTGGTGCTCCTACTTCTCGATGGGCACCGCCGTCGGCTAACACCGACCTCACCGCCGCTGCTGCTTGGCGCCGCCCTTGGGTTGCCGGTTCCCTTCAACCGCCGTCGCTGTTGCGCCGTCGAACGACTCTGCCTCGCCGAGCCGTGCCATGGAGGAGCACGGGGCATGCTCGCCCTGCCCCTGTTTCTGGCAGGCCGACCCCACCGGGACCTCCTCCCCTCGGGACACTGACCGGAGGCCCCACGGCATCTCCCTCTCCCGTGCATGACATGTGGGGCCCGTCGACAGTCTTCTCCCCCTTGAATGACGTGTGGGCCCTATAGATAGTTCACGATCCAATCTCGGCCGTTTGATTAATATTGATCCAATCTCAGCCCTCGGTTTCCCTTGAGTGGTTCTAGCCGTCCGATCTCCCCAAAATCTGATCAAGTCGTCGGATCTTCATGAAACCCTAGATCCATTAGGAGCCATCCGATCACCTATGATCTAATCCAAGCCATTGAATTTCCTTTAACTCGATCTCTGGGCCACATCAGCCCTAGCGGCCATCTCAGCTACCACCTCACCTTGCCACATTAGCTCCTCGGCCACGTGGCCTTCCACCTCGGTAGTCCACCAACCCCTTGGTTTCCTCAGTCCTGTGGACCTAGTCCATATGTGTCAGTCTATGACAGTGGACCCCACGTGTCAGTTCCCTTTTAAAATAATTCTTTTAATTCAAAAATCCGAGGGAATATTCCTGAGAATATTCCCTTTTCAATTTCTTTCGGATGTTCTCTGAAATCAATCTTCCGGAGGCCATATCTTTTCCGTCCGAACTCCGATTCGACCTGTTCTTCTATCTAAATTTATCTAAAATCATGATCTACATGTTTATGTACTTTTTAGGTATTGTTTATTTGTAGTTTCTTAGAATTTTTTCTCGTTTTATGTGTAGTTCGCGGAAGAGTTCAGAGAACCAAGAGAAGACATTCTCTATTGCAAGGCAAGTCACAAGACAATCCCCTTGAGCGTGTTGATCCCATTTGTGAAATCTATTTCCTTTTTGGGTACTTTCGAGTATCACGACGCATGGCTGACACGATGTTGAGATTGTGTCTTGTGGGTAATTAGTGCACCTCTAACCAGAGTAAAACTATTCGAATAGCCATGCCCGCGGTTAATGGACGGGCCTAGCAATGTTTTCTGTGATCAGTCCCACACTATTCAATGATGGTGATAAATGATGGAACTTGGTAGCTCTAGTTTGGAGGGTTATGGTTTTGGGCCTGAACTATATTGCAGTGCTGTTTAGTGACTGGTTTAATATTGACGTTTATTAAATCCTACCGTTTTAAAGTGTTTTTAAATGCAAATATTTTAAATGCCGTTTATTCAAATAAGCCATCAGCGACTTGCTACGATGATTCCCAAGACACATGAGTTTAGGGACAATTCTTTCTCTCAGTGTTCGACTCGGACTCGGCTATGAGCCAGCCGAGATCGGGCTAGGGGAGGAGGAGATCATCAATCTCCTGCTCGGACTCGGCAATGCCGCAGATATTTTCAATTTAAGTCTAATGAGGCAGAACCAATCCCCTGGAATTTGACTCGGATACGGCCCAGAGCAGCTTAAGATCGGATCTAGGGAGGTTGGAGTTGTGATCACCCCCTGAACTACTCCAAGTCTGACTCACAGTTGGACCGTAGCTCGGGAAGCTTTTCTCCACCACACGAAGTGTTCATGGCGTTAGAGGGATCGACCCCTGGACAAGATGCGCGCTGACTACACGACCAGCAGGAGGAGGAAGCCTGCCGACTGCATGAGCAACAGGAGGAGGACACACGACGCCCGCAACGACAACTTGCGCAAAGCTGGGCGGACTGCCTAAAAGGAGATCCTCCAAACCCGAGTAGGCGATCACGACGTCTTTGTAACCCCACAACAGAACGTCGTGGCCACTGCCACATTGTTAGACACCCTGCAGTTCGGGTCCGACCACTAGGCTACCCCGACTATTGCAAGGATCAAGGCTATGATCACTACTGCAGTATGTCAACAACGATAGCAGTCTGGAGACACACTCATACCGTCAAACAAGACGGCTTCAAATGCAGCGATCTCGTCTGCCTCAGCACGACATCGGGCAGCTGGCTCAAGTTGGCATCACTCAAAGTCCCACCATATGTCTCTCGGCAACCGAAACAACGACCGACAGCGAGATCATCACGAGGAGCACCAGGTCAACCAGGATGCTCGAGGATGACTACGGCGAGATCTCCGCCACGACATCAACGCTTGGCACCGCGAACGTGAGGAAGATGAATGCCACTGACTCGAAGATGAGCACGAGCGCTTCGGCCTCCACCACGAGCGGTTTCATCGCCGCAATCGGAGTCAGAGTCCTCACCTAGACGAAGGAGTTTCGGCATTCACTCATGAACTACAACAAGTCGACTGGCCATCCGGCTTCAAGCCGATTGGTATAGAGAAGTACGACAGCAAGACCAACCCGGAGTCCTGGTTTACCGTGTACACCTTGGCAATCCGCGTGGCTAGAGGCGATCATAAGGCCATGGCTAACTACCTGCCAGTCACCTTGGCCGATTTGGCAAGAACATGGCTGACGGGGCTTCCCAGGCGGTCAATTGGCTCTTGGGGGAACTCCGTGAACGCTTCGTCGCAAACTTCCAAGGAACCTACGAGAGGCCATCATCCGAGTACGATCTGTACCAGTGCCACCAAAGAAAGAACGAGTCCCTTCACGACTTCATCAAGCGATTTTCCAAGAAGAGGAACTCAATACCCAAGATCAAGGACAAGGTCATCATTGCTGCTTTCCACAAGGGAGTGAAAGACCCCATTCATTTCTAAGTTCACTTGGAAGCCTCCTAACTCTGTCAAGGCTTTATTTGATATGGCAAACAATTATGCCGACTTGGTTGATGCTGTCGTGGAGGCCCTCGACGACAAAAAGGAGCCCCGACAGAAGGAGTGGAAGGACACTGACGACGCGGCCCCGACTAAGACTGGGAACCGCAAATGCAAGTCGAACGACGTCATGGCGACCGTAGAGCATAACCGTCCATGACCCTCGAGGACTGACAAGTACCAAAAAGTCATGAACGGGTCATGCCCTTTCCACCCAAAGGGAAAACACGTGGCCAAAAATTGCTTCATGCTCAAGAAGTTTGTTTCCGAGCAGACGTCAGTGTCCGATGAGCAGAAAGATAAAGACAAGCCGGACTCTGGTGCAGTCGGTGACTATCAAGATCCCCAGGCTGAGCTCAATCACATATTTGGAGGGCTGTCTGCATATGAGTCCAAGCGCAAACAAAAGCTAACTGCCCGAGAGGTGAACTTGGTCTCATCAGACGCCCCCCAATATCCGCGCTGGTCAGAAACCACAATCACTTTGGACCGCGCAGATCACACCGACCGAGTAACCCATCCAGGATGCTACCCACTCGTCCTGGACCCAGTCATTAGAAGCATCAAGTTGAAAAGGTTCCCATCAATAGAGGAAGCATACTCAATATCTTGTTCACTAAAACGCTCGACGAGATGAAGATACCTAGATTTGAGTTGCGGCCGAGTACAACTCTCTTCCATTGGGTAATTCCCAGCCTCTCTTCAACTCTACTCGGACAGATCACTCTGCCAGTTACTTTTGGTACGCGAGAAAATTTTCGCATGGAGAACATCAGCTTCGAGGTTGCCGACTTCGAGACTACGTATCATGCCATACTCGGACGGCTTGCACTCGCCAAGTTCATAGCAGTGCCTCACTATACATACATGATGCTCAAGATGCCAGGACTAGCATGAGTACTTTCTCTACGCAACGATGTTAAGCAAGCCTTCACCTATGATAAGGAGAGTTGCGAGCTGGCCCAATCTCATGAAGCGGCAATCGGACGAAGCAGTATCCGACTAGCCGCGACAACTGCAAACGAGGACGACCAAGTCCCGACGAAAAAAGCAGCCCAGTCGGGAATTTCAATCAACTCGAAAACGAAGAAGATCCCCCTAGACCTTTCCGACCCCACCAAGACTGCGCTTGTCGGGACTGGCCTCGACCCCAAATAGGAAAACGAGCTCGTCACCTTCCTCTAGGCGAATAGGGATATTTTTGCTTGGAAACCTTCCGACATGCCTAGTGTACCAAGGGAGGTGATCAAGCATTCCCTAAACGTCAAGCCGGACACCAAACCAGTCAAACAACGGCTTCGGCACTTCGCACAAAACCGCAAAGATGCTATTCGGGAGGAGATAACCAAGCTCTGAGCAGCTGGGTTCATCAAGGAGGTCTACCACCTAGATTGGCTGGCAAGCCCAGTCTTGGTCCGAAAGAAGAATGGTAAATGGCGCATGTGCGTTGACTATACTGACTTAAACAAGGCATGTCACAAAGATCCATTTGGTCTACCGAGAATAGATCAGGTGGTCGATTCAACTGCGGGATGCGAATTACTCAGTTTTCTTGACTATTACTCAGGATATCATCAAATCAGCTTAAAGGAGGAACACTGTCTAAAGACTTCTTTCATCATGCCATTTGGGGCATACTGCTATGTCATTATGCCGTTCGGGTTGAAAAACGCTGGCGTAACGTATCAACGTGCTATCCAGTGGTGTCTTCACACTCAACTCGAGCGCAATATGGAGGCATATGTCGATGACGTGGTGATGAAGACCAAAGTCAAGGAGGACCTCATCGTAGACTTGGAAGAAACTTTCCAAAGCCTTCGGAGATTCAAGATGAAGCTGAACCCGGAAAAGTACGTCTTCTGAGTACCTTCGGGAAAGCTACTCGGCTTCATCATTTCACAACGCGGCATCTAGGCAAATCCAAAAAAAATCAATGCAATCATGAGCATGGATCCCCCAACTAGCTAGAAGGACATACAGAAGCTGACCGGCTACATGGCGGCACTGAGCCGATTTGTTTCCCGACTTGGCGAAAGGGGCATGCCCTTTTTTAAACTACTGCAGAAAGTTAACAATTTTCAATGGATGCCAGTAGCCCAGCAAGCCTTCGAAGACTTCAAGAAGTTCCTCACATCACCACCCGTGTTGGCGTCACCAATGCCCCAAGAACCACTTATGTTATATCTGACAGCAACCACTCAGGTAGTCAGCATGGTGCTGGTAGTTGAGCGGGCAGAGCCAAGCCATACCCAAAAGATTCAACGGCCAGTTTACTTTGTCAGCGATGTCCTAGGCAAATCCAAGTTGAGATATTCCCAAGTCCAGAAGCTGCTATATGGTTTGCTTATAACTGTTCAGAAGTTGGTGCACTATTTTCAATCACATTAAGTTACAATCGTCACATCGTATCTAATCGGGGACATCCTACACAATTGCGAAGCTACTGGCAGAATTGCTAAATGGGCGCTCAAATTGATGGCGCTCGAGTTGATGGCGTTCGACATTATCTTTCAGCCACAGACAGCAATTAATTCCCAAGCACTTGCTGACTTTGTGGCCGAGTGTACAGAAGTTCAGACGGCTACACCAGCTAACAAGCTAGAATACTGGACGATGTACTTCGACAGTTCTCTATGGATCGGCGGAGCTAGGGCTGGCGTCGTTTTGACATCACCCACTGGAGAAAAACTCAAATACGTCCTTCAAATACACTTCCCAGTGTCTCACAATGTCGCCGAGTACGAGGCTCTTATCCACAGGCTCCACATCGCCATATCATTCGGTATTCACCAACTGGTAGTTCGCGGGGATTCTCGACTCATGGTAAACTAGGTCATGAAAGACTAGATGTGTCTGGATGACAACGTGGCGGCATATTGTCAAGAGGTATGGAAGCTAGAGTATAAGTTTGACGGGCTCAAAATCACACATGTTCTGCACCAATACAATGAAGCCGCAGACGAATTAACCAACATGGGATCCAAGTGAGAAGTGGTCCTAACTGTATTTTTTGTCGAGCAATTGCTGGAGCCATCAGTCAAAAAAAAACCTATCCCAGAGCAGTCGGGGGCTGAACCTACCCTGGAGCCAAGGGAAGTGCTAATCATCTTTCAAGACTGGCGGACTCCAATCATCTGATTCTTACTGGAAGACGAGCTCCCAGAAGATCACAACGAAGCTGACCGGATCAAATGTTGAAGTAAATGTTTTATTATAGTTGGATAAGATCTCTATTGTCGAAGCGCATCCAGAGTCCTGATGGGCTACATCACATCCGAGGAGGGCAGGCAGATTCTGTAGTCCATCCACTCAGGCATCTATGGCAACCATGCTGCATCTAGCATGTTTGTCAGAAAGGCTTATAGACAAGGATTCTTCTGGCCGACTACAGTTATTGACGCAATAGACATAGTTCGACATGCAACGGATGCCAGTTATTTGCTCGACAAACACATCTACCAGCTCAAGAACTACAAACAATCTCAATTTCTTGTTCCTTTGTGGTTTAGGGGCTTGACATGGTCGGGCCGTTCAAAAAAGGGCCAGGAGGGTTCACACACTTGTTTGTCACAGTGGACAAGTTCACAAAGTGGATTGAGGCAAAACCCGTTGCTACCATTATAGCGGCACAGGCAAAAGACTTCATCATGAGTATTATATACCGATTTGGAGTCCCCAATCGCATTATAATAGACAACAGCACTCGGTTTACTGGCGGCATATTTCAAGATTTCTATGACGACTTCGGCATCAAGATCTGCTATGCCTCTGTGGCACACCCACGGAGCAACGGGCAAGTCAAGCGTGCAAGTGGCATGGTCTTACAAGGTATCAGGACTAGAGTGTTTGGCCGACTACAACAATATGCAGGGCGATGGGTGCAAGAGCTCCCATCTGTTCTCTAGTCTCTACAAACCACGGTTAGTCGAGCAACAGGTGTTGATGCCGAAAATCACCGACAGCGTCGGGAACGAGCCGATGATATGGTTCGGCGCCTAGAGAGACGCGAAGGCCTAGAAGATTTGCTTAACTCCAGTGCAGGTCCTAAATCTTGAGGTTCGTAGGCATGCTAGTTAATTTGAACCTGCAATTGACAAGGAGATAGAAAATATTAGATCATTGAGCCAATCGGCTGGAAGCCGAATTGGACTTGCTCCATCGGCCTATGGCCGATATAGACGAAGCACTTATACATCGACTGGAGTCCGATGATGGCTTGGATAGACTAAATAAACCATGTAGCTAAGGAACCAATAACAATATAAATAAATAAACTAGCCGATTACTGATATAACATGTATCGGCTGGAAAGCCGATGACAGTGTAGTGTGCCAAAAATGTATTGAACAATGCAATCGGCTTTAACTAATAAAAGATAACCTATCGGCTAGGCACTCCGATAGAACATTGCATAAACACCCATTGGCTTAACAAAGATAAATCTATCATTATCAATCTAGTAGTTCAAACTTAACTGATGCAGCACAGATTAATAATGATAAAAGAACCTCGATGAGCCGATAGATCTAATGCAATCATGATGTACTATACGATAACTTATCGGCTATACATTCCGATAAAACGCTTGCATAAAACTGATCAACTTAGCAGGAATAATTTATCTCTAGCAGTTTAGTAGGTCGGACCTAACCGATGCAGCACAAACTGATGATAAGTTACACCCAATAAGCCGATAAGCCTATGCACGCGTGATGTGATATATCTACTCAGCCTATGAGATCAAACCTAACTGATGCAGCCGTAGACAGAATAGATATATCGTGGTAAGCCGACTGCCGCAGGCCGACTAGAATATCGGACCTAACCGATGAAGTCCTAGCCGATACGGTAGTCGGGGTAACGAGACTTATCCTCTCGCAGGAGCTTGAACTTAACCGATGCAGCCCGGCTCAAGAAGCAAGAACCCATTGAAAAGGGTGACGATGTGCTAAAGTTTGTATTGATCTATTTATGATAGTTACATGGTCCCCGGGCATACGTATTTATACCCCGAGTTGATACAGTCCTGATCGGATACGAAACAGGAGTTTCCTAACTATAAAAGGAAAACTAACAAGCCCTGATCGGACACAAGATCAGGTTTCCTAAAACAATATTATCTCTACCTAATCACAGATAAGATATTTAACTGCCTTCTCATGGTCTTCACGATCCTTTCCGAACTCGGTTTCTTCTGGATTTAATTCCCGCCAGTTAACCGCGATTTTCTTTAACCGAATCCAATAAAGATTCGTACCAAATTTTGGCGTTAACAATAGGGCAATCCCCTTTCTTCCTAGTCTATGGTGCCAAGGCCATGTTGCCAACCGAGTTGGAGTTCAGCTCTCCGTGAGTTCGGGCCCACGCCGAAGGCAAGTCAAATAAAGGCCGACTAGTCAAGCTAGATCAGTTGGAAGAAGCGTGGGATGTCACAACTATCCAGTTGGCAAGATATCTTCAAGGCTTGCGTCGTTATCGCAGTCGTAATGTTTGTGGCTGCGCCTTTTCGGTGGGAGATCTTGTTTTGAAAAAAAATCAAACCACCAAAGACAGGCATAAATTATCTCCCTTATGGGAGGGGCCGTTCATTATCGCTGAGGTGACACGTTCGGGTGCCTACCGACTAAAGACTGAAGATGGCGTCCTGATTAACAACTCATGGAACATAGAACAACTACATCTTTTCTGTACCTGAGTATTGTACTTCATTCATAAATAAGTAAATAAAGTCTCTTACTTTGACTCACTACACTGATTGTTTCAATCGAGTAGTGAGTCAGGGGCTACATAAGGATAACATGTCTTCTGTTATTACTACAGTTGTGGGAGCCATGGGCCCCGGGTACCTCACTACAAGCACATGGGCCACTCGGATAGAGGATGGGCCAGATCATGTAATTAGAGATAAGATAGCACCCGGCAGGCTGTGCCTTGTACAATAAGGAAACATAGCCTTAGTCGGATAGGATTCTATCTCTAATAAGGAAATCCCTTGGTCGTATCCGACTGGGATCCTTACCATGTACCCCTGTCCCCTAGTATATAAAGGGAGGCAGGGCGCCCTATGAGGGCAAAAACCGAGATCATTGATCACAAATCCACCTCAGAGGAATAACACCTCAACTGGACGTAGGGTATTACCTCACAACGAGGGCCTGAACCAGTATAATTCCCTCGTGTTCCTCTGCAATCCACCGAATTCCAGGTCGCCGAGTACCCCCATAGTATTATTGCCGGTGCAAAGCATCGACAGTTGGCGCGCCAGGTAGGGGAACGGCGAGTTCTTCATCAACAGATTCGATGGATCCCATCAACGGAGTCAAGGGCGACAAGTTCTCCAACGGAGACACCATCACCTTCGGGAGCCTTGATTTCGTCGCCGATCAACTCGGCAACCTTTCTTTGGCTGAGGCAGATCCGATCTTGCCAGCCGAAGACCTAGCCGGCATTGTGCCAGTCGGCCCTAGGGACGTCGCCATCTCCTTCGACGATCTACTACGACAGTCCCTCACATCGCCGGACATCGGGACAACTCTCTCCTTCGGCGTCCGACTCGCGCTAGGCCTTGAGCCAGCACGGGTTAGGCCAAGAGGGGGAGAGATCGTCAATCTCCCGTACGGATTCGGCGACGCTGTGCATCTACAACCCGCGCAGCGGACTCGACCCCCAGCGATTCAGTTTGGACACGGTCATGAACCGTTTCAGATTGGATCTAGGGAGGTCGGAGTCATCCTAACTCCGATAAACTACTCGGAGTCCGACACTAAGTCAGATGGCGGTTCGAGCACCAACTCGGACTCCACCTTGGCAAGCTTCCTCCTCCCCCGCGAGATCTTCATGGCTTCAACACCACCTTCCGAGGTGCGCCGACTGCAAGAAGAGCAGCAAGAGGAGGCGCGCCGACTACAACAACAAGAGGAGGCCAGCCGACAAGCTCGCAATGACGGGCTTCGACAAGCTGGGCGAGCCGCCCAGTAGCAGATCCTCCAAACCAAAGTCGGCGACCACGACGTCTTCGTCACGCCACAACAGAACGTCGTGGCCGCCGCAACTCTGCTGGACACGCTCCAGTTTGGGCCGGACCATCAGGCCACACCAACCATCGCCAAGATCAAGGCGATGATTACTGCTGCCGCCTGCCAGCAGCAAGAACAGTCAGGCAACACTCACATACCGACCCGTCGAACGGGCTCTCCAGCGGCGGAGTCATCTGCATCAGCACGACGACGGGCAGCCGGCTCCACCCGGCAGCATGAAGAATCCCGCCAAACAACACTCGGCAATACCAACTACGACAACCGGCGGCGTCACCAATACGACCGCCGACCCCATCAAGACCTCCGATCGCGGCTACAACGCGATCTTCGCCATACCCTAAGGGCCCGGCGCGAAGAACGCGAAGAAGACGAACGCCGCCGGCTGGAGGATGAACACGAGCGCTTCGGTCTCCATTACGAGCGGCTACACCGCCAAAACCGAAGCCCGAGTCCTCACGATAATGAAGGCATTCCAGCCCTTACTCGGGAGTTACAGGACGTCCGATGGCCAGTCGGCTTTAAGCCTACCGGAATTGAAAAGTACGACGGCAAGACCAACCCAGAGTCCTGGCTCACCGTTTACGTCCTAGCAGTTCAAGCTGCTGGGGGCGACAGCAGAGCCATGGCTAACTACCTCCCAGTCGCGTTATCCGACTCGGCGAGGACATGGCTGACAGGCCTCCCAAGGCGGTCGATCGGTTCCTGGGGACAACTCAGGGAGCGGTTCATCGCTAACTTCCAGGGGACCTACGAGAGACCGGCTTCCGAGCACGACCTCTACCAACTGCATCAGAAAAAGAACGAGTCTCTACGGGAATTCATCAAAAGGTTTTCTGAGAAGCGCAATCAAATCCCAAGCATCAAAGACGAGGTCGTCATCGCCGCCTTCCGCAAGGGAGTAAAAGACGCCCCGCTCATCGCGAAATTCACTCGGAAGCCACCATCCACTGTCCGGACTCTCTTCGACATGGCCAACAAATATGCCGACTCAGCTGAGGCCGTCGCAGAGGCCTTCGACGAGAAGAAGGAGCCCCGACAAAAAGACAACAGGGCAAAAGCCGACAACGAGCCGCCTCAGAACAAGCCTGGCAGCCGCAAGCGGAAGTCAGACAACGAGGTGGCTAACATGGAGCGCAGTCGGTCGCGGCCCCAGCGGAACAACGACTACCAGAAAGTCATGAGCGGGCCTTGCCCCTTTCACCCCAAGGGCCGGCACGCGGCCAAAGACTGCCACATGCTCAAGAAGTTTGCCTCCGAGCAGGCCTCATCGTCTGGCGCCGACAAGGACAAGGACAAGCCAGACTCGGGTCCGGCTGATGACTTCCAGGACCCCCAAGCCGAACTCAACCACATCTTCGGGGGGCCACTCGCGTACGAATCCAAGCGCAAGCAGAAGCTATTAGCGCGGGATATTAACGCGGTCTCCACAACGGACACCCCCCAATACCTGCGCTGGTCAGAAATAGCTATCACCTTCAACCGCGCGGATCACCCAGATCGGGTTTCCCACCCGGGACGATACCCGCTCGTCCTGGATCCGGTCGTCAAAAATATTAGGCTGAAGAAAACTCTCATCGACGGAGGCAGTGCGCTCAACATCCTGTTCGCCAAGACTTTGGACGAGATGAGAATTCCTCATTCAGAACTACGGCCGAGCACCGCGCCCTTCCATGGGATAATCCCCGGCTTATCATCAACCCCACTCGGGCAGATTACCTTGCCGGTGACCTTCGGCACGCGGGACAACTTCCGCACAGAAAACATCTCCTTCGAGGTCGCCGACTTCGAGACCGCGTATCACGCGATACTCGGACGACCGGCCCTCGCCAAATTCATGGCGATACCGCACTACACATACATGGTGCTGAAGATGCCCGGGCCAGCAGGAGTCCTCTCCCTCCGCAGCGACGCTAAGCAAGCCTTCACCTGCGACAAGGAGAGCTGCGAGCTGGCTCAAACACAAGAAGCGGCAGTCGGGCGCGACAGCATCCGGCAAGCCGCTACATCTGAAGTCGACCAAGATCCAGTTCCGGCGAAAAAAGCAGCGAAGTCGGGAATTTCAGCGGACTCTGACACGAAGAAGATCCCCCTGGACCCTTCCGACCCCTCCAAGACTGCCTTAGTCGGGACCGGACTCGACCCCAAATAGGAAGACGCGCTCGTCACCTTCCTCCAAGCCAACAAAGATATCTTCGCATGGAAACCGTCCGACATGCCGGGCGTACCAAGGGAGGTGATCGAGCACGCCCTACACGTAAAGCCAGACGCCAAGCCGGTCAAACAACGGCTGCGGCGCTTCGCTCAAGACCGCAAGGATGCTATCCGGGAGGAAATCACCAAGCTCCTCGCAGCCGGCTTCATCAAGGAAGTCTACCACCCGGACTGGCTGGCCAACCCAGTCCTGGTCCGGAAGAAAAACGGTAAATGGCGCATGTGCGTCGACTACACCGACCTCAACAAAGCATGCCCCAAGGACCCATTTGGTCTTCCCAGGATAGATCAGGTGGTTGACTCCACGGCGGGGTGCGACCTACTAAGTTTTCTCGACTGTTATTCGGGATATCATCAAATTAGCTTGAGGGAACAAGACTGTTTAAAGACATCTTTCATCACGCCGTTTGGAGCGTATTGCTATATCACAATGCCGTTCGGTCTGAAAAACGCAGGCGCAACCTACCAAAGGGCTATTCAGCGGTGTCTGCACACTCAGATCGGGCGCAACGTGGAAGCCTACGTCGACGATGTGGTGATCAAGTCTAAATCCAGACAAGACCTCATTGCCGACTTGGAAGAAACCTTCCAAAACCTTCGAAGATTCAAGATGAAGTTGAACCCGGACAAGTGCACCTTCGGGGTGCCGTCTGGGAAGTTACTCAGCTTCATCGTCTCGCACCGCGGCATCGAGGCTAACCCGGAGAAAGTCAACGCCATCAAGAACATGGCGTCCCCGACCAACCTCAAAGACATCCAGAAGCTGACAGGCTGCATGGCGGCACTCAGTCGGTTTATCTCCCGACTGGGCGAACGGGGCATGCCCTTCTTCAAGCTCCTCAAAAAGGCGGACACCTTTCAGTGGACCCCGGAAGCCCAGCACGCCTTCGAAGACTTCAAAAAATTCCTCACATCACCCCCCGTGCTAGCGTCACCCCTGCCCCAGGAACCACTAATGCTTTATCTGGCGGCAACAACACAGGTAGTCAGCACGGTGCTGGTAGTGGAGCGATCCGAATAGGGTCATCTTCAAAAAATACAACGGCCAATCTACTTTGTCAGCGAGGTCCTTGCCGACTCCAAAACAAGATACCCGCAGGTCCAGAAGATGCTATACGGCCTACTCATCACAGTCCGAAAGATGGTGCACTACTTTCAAGCACATCAAGTCACGGTGGTCACAGCGTTTCCACTCGGGGATGTCCTTCATAATCGCGAGGCCACCGGCCGGATCGCTAAATGGGCACTCGAGTTGATGGCGTTTGACATCACCTTTCAGCCACGGACAGCTATCAAATCTCAAGCTCTAGCCGACTTCGTGGCCGAGTGGACAGAAGTTCAACTCCCAACACCAACAACAAAGCTAGAGTACTGGACAATGTACTTCGACGGTTCCCTACGGATCGGCGGTGCCGGGGCTGGAGTCATATTGACGTCCCCCACTGGCGAAATGTTGAAGTACGTACTACAAATCCACTTCCCGGCTTCCCACAACGTCGCCGAGTACGAGGCTCTTGTTCACGGGCTCCGCATCGCCATATCACTCGGCATACGTCGACTGGTTGTGCGCGGAGACTCCCAACTCGTGGTCAACCAAGTCATGAAAGACTGGACCTGTCTCGACGACACAATGGCGGCATACTGTCAGGAGGTCCGCAAGTTGGAAAACAAGTTCGACGGGCTGGAAATCACACACGTCCTGCGTCAATACAATGACGCGGCCGATGAGCTGGCAAACATGGGATCCAAGCGAGAAGCGGTTCCGACTGGAATCTTTGTCGAGCAACTTATGGAGCCATCAGTCAAGAAGAAACCGGCACAAGAGCAGTCGGGAGGCGAGCCTACCCCGACCACCGACGAAGTGCTGCACATATGTCAAGACTGGAGGGGTCCTGTTCTCAAATTCCTCCTGGACGATGAACTCCCAGAAGATCGCAATCAAGCCGAGCAAATCAAGCGTCGAAGCAAAAGCTTCCTGCTAGTCGGAGAAGACCTGTACCGAAGGAGCGCATCCGGTGTCCTCATGCGCTGTGTCATCACCGAGGAAGGCAAGTAGATCCTGCATTCAATCCACTCGGGCATATGTGGCAACCACGCTGCATCCAGGACGTTAGTCGGAAAAGCTTACCGGCAGGGATTCTTCTGGCCCACCGCAGTCACAGATGCCAAAGATATCGTTCGCAAGTGCGAGGGTTGCCAGTTCTTCGCAAGACAGACAAATCTTCCCGCCCAGGAACTCCAGACTATCCCTATCTCTTGGCCATTCGCAGTATGGGGGCTCGACATGGTCGGGCCATTCAAGAAAGCGCCAGGAGGGTTCACACATTTATTCGTCGCAGTGGATAAATTCACCAAGTGGATTGAGGCTAAACCTGTCGCAACAATCACAGCGGCACGAGCAAAGGACTTCATCTTGAGTATACTATACCGGTTTGGGGTCCCTAACCGCATCATAACCGACAACGGCACTCAGTTCGCGGCAGGCCTATTCCAAGATTTCTGCGACGACTTCGGCATCAAGATCTGCTATGCGTCTGTGGCACACCCGCGGAGCAACGGGCAGGTTGAGCGAGCCAACGGCATGGTCTTACAAGGCATCAAGGCCAGGATATACGACCGACTACAACCATATGCGGGTCGGTGGGTACAAGAACTACCATCCGTTCTCTGGTCTCTCAGAACCACGGTTAGTCGGACAACAGGGCAATCCCCTTTCTTCCTGGTCTACGGTACTGAGGCCATGCTACCGACCGAGATACAGTTCGGCTCTCCGTGAGTCCGGGCTTACTCCGAAGACAATTCCAACAGCACCCGACTGATCGAATTAGATCAGCTGGAAGAAGCAAGAGACGCCGCAACAATCCAGTCGCAAGGTATCTTCAAGGCCTGCGTCGCTACCACAATCGCAATGTCCGTGGCCGCGCCTTTTTGGTCGGGATCTCGTTCTAAGGAAGATACAAACCACCAAGGACAGGCATAAACTATCCCCCATCTGGGAAGGGCCGTTCATTATAGCCGAGGTCACGCGGCCAGGCACCTACCGACTGAAGACCAAAGACGGCGTCCTCATCACCAACTCATGGAATATAGAACAGCTACGTCCTTTCTATACCTGAGTCTTACTTTTTCCATGTGTACAGTTTTTCCTGACTCACTACGCCGCTTGTTCCAATCGAGTAGTGAGTCGGGGGCTGCATGTATATATGTGTTCTGTCAATAACATACAAGCTTATCTCACCTCGGTTATGAAGCCTTGCCACGACTGATGCGTTCGCCCGAGTATAGCATCTTCCTCTGAACGATTTTTATCAAGTTCTATCGAACTAACTCGGTGCATGCTACATGGTCGGGTAAAGCTAATGACAACCGAATAATAAGTTTGGCGGCACGACACATATATTCACACATGATCGTATATGAAAGCATATGTATACACCGACTACAGAATATATTGCCTTTACAGACCCAGGTCTCGGGTAATCGCTTCGGCAGTCGGCTTCGCCTGCGAGATCAGCTCCAGCGCTTCCTCGGGCGTCGTCTCCTCGGAAAATCCCTCCCCGATGGCCTCAATGTCCGCCCTCGGGTAGATGGACTTGGTCATTGCTAGGGTATGGGCCACGCCGGCGGCAACCCGCTCGTCTGAGTACCTTTTCAGGGCACTCGGCGCGTCCTCGAGACGCCCCATTATTTGAGGAATTCTGCTACAGCTGGTCCCCACTGAGCGGGGATCCACAAGGTCAAGGAGCCCCTTCACGGACCCGACAAGGGCCTCCCGTGACTCCCTGATTGACCTTATCTCCTCCGTGTAGAACCGGTACTGGGCCTGGACGTTGGCTCTCATGCCTGCCCAGATCGGCCGGCAAGTAAGCTTGTCAGGATCGGCTACACACAGGGTGAATAATGTATTGGTTGAGATCACAGTCGGGTTGAGGACTTACTTTCGTAGTCGGCCTCCCACCCGGCCACGGTCTTCTCCAGTTCGGCCTTCTCCTTACCGAGCTCGACGACGGCCTTCTCCAACTCGGACTTCTCACGGTCAAGCTCGGTGTTGGCCTTTGTCAGGTCGGCCTTGACCCTTTCAAGCTCGGCCTTGGCTTCTTCGGCCTCCTTCAGCTGCGACTCCCTCTCCGCCTCGAGGTCTGCACCACAGATTAGCCAAGAGCTCAATCACGCAGTCATGACACCACCAAGCAGTCGGATCGACGTAGCTGGATGATCACACCAACGGTCCAGTCGGGGAGATATGCCCGAGGATTTCACCTCTGATCTTCTCGGCTAGGGCCCATGTCTCAGCCCTGAGCTGATCAGCGCCGCTCTTCAGCCAGGCCTCCCTCCTCGTGTGACGCGCCTCCATCTCGGCCTTCAATGCCCGGAGCTGTTGTAATTCCGCGAGGTGGGGAGCCATCTCGACCAGGATCTCTGTCATCGCCTCGTTGCGGTCGACGAGCTTCTGCTCAGGACAAGGAACAAACCGACGACAGAGTCAAACATCAAGACAAGAAGATTGCTGGAGCTTCACTACAAGAATCATACCGCGACCCCTTGGGACCCGTTGATGGCGGCACGAAGCAGGCTCTCGCGCTCTCTCCTTGCGACGACTTCATCAAGCCTGAAGCTTTTCATAGTGCCGTCGCGAGTGGTCCACGAGAAGGTCCGGGGCATCACACGTGGGGGAGCTTCGATCCGAGGCAAATGTGGGATCTCCGGTGGCGGCGGCAACGGCGACGATGGCGACGACGATAACCATGATGGCGACGGGGTCCTGGCCTCGGCATCGCCTTCCCCTACAACATTGGGGACCGGCTCGGGGGATCCGTCCCCCGCTTCCGCGACGTATGGTGCCTCGGGGGCTGGGACCTCAGTTTCAGCAGCCACCTCTCGGTCGAGTGGCGGTAGTGGCCGTGTAGTCGGAGCCACCTCGGTTTCAGCAACCGGGCTGGCCGCCGGCTCAGCAGGTGTGTTCGCTGCTGCTGACTCGGCTGGGGCGGACTCATCAAGCAGAGCAGATGGGTCGACCTTTTTGAGGTCGATATCGGCCCGCTTCCTGCACAACGAAGCAAGACATCAGGACTGTATTTTAACATACAACGACTACAGAATGCTTGGAGTAGCGCACCTCTTGGAAAACTTCAGCTTCCTGCTAGCGTGCCCGCTCCCCGGCGAAGCGCTAGCATCGGCACTCGCCCCGGTCGGTATCGTCGATGGCAGAGGCATGTTGGCCTGAGTCGGCCTCGACTCTGGTACGGTTGGTTCGGGTTCCTTCGCCCCAATCGGCCTCTGCCCTGATTGGCCCCTTGGCGGCGCTGTTGCTGAGTACGACGACGTCGAGCCCAAGCCTGCTGCACTCAGCCTGGGACTCGACCGCGTGGGCGTTGTGGCAGCGGTGTCCTTTATCTTCAAGCTACCGCTCACGGCACGCGCTGTCATGGCCCCCTCGCCCCGATATAAAATTGGTTTCTTCCCCGCTCTCTTGGAGCCGGGTTGGGCATCAGAGGGACTCCTTGGCCTCTTCCTCGACGCGACCGCAGACAATGGACGAGAATCTTCATCAAATTCCTCATGCCACTACAATCAAGTCGACAAGATACCATCACGCAAGGTTGAACAATCATCGTTCCACAGGCGTTCACCACAGAAGAAAGTAGAAGGTTACCTTGGTCCGCGGCCGGATGAAGCTATAGGCAGCAACTCGGCAGTTATCATCTTCGGTGGCAACGACCCCTTCGGAGAAGAAGCCAAACAAGGTATCGGTTACTGCCCCCTTGTCCGCTGTCTCGCTGCTCACCCGGTCGGGATCGTGTTTACCTCTGAAGGCCCAGCCGAAAGCGCTTCTCAGCTTCAGCGGCTGGACGCGCCTCGTCAGGAAACGACGAGCCACCCAGGGCCCTGTCAAGCCGGCCCTCTTGAGGTCATCTATCTTCGTCAGCAATATGTGTGCTTGGCCCAGTTCTTCAAAGGTTGGCTCCGAAGACCAGCTTGGCAACACCGCCGGCGGCATACCAGTAAACGGGCGCAAGGAAGGAGCTAGATCGGCACAGTAAAACCACTCCTTGTGCCAGCCCTTCAGAGAAGATTTCAAGGGCAAATCGATATATGTTTTCTTCCCGTCACTCCTTAGTTGAAGACCAGCCCCCCCAATCACACTGATATTACTCTTGGAAGGCTAGGGCTTGACATGGAACAAGTGTCGGAAGAGGATGAAATGGGGCTCAACACCCAGAAAGCACTCGCAAAGAGTAACGAATATGGAGATCTGAAGGATCGAGTTGGGATTTAAATGCACCAACTCCAGCCCGTAGAAATCAAGGATGCGGCGGAAGAAATCAAACGACGGAAGACACAAGCCCCGATCAAAGAAAGAGGCGAAAACTACCGTTTCACCAGGCCGGGGGTTGGGGCTCGACTCATCCCTCGCCGACCGCCAACGGATCACTTCTTGGCTGGGCAACTTCAGCTCGCTCTCCAACCGTTTCAGCTTCACCGAGCCGCAATCCGAGATCGGCCAAGAACTCCCTGGCGCACCCGCAGGATTCGTCGCCTTCGGCATGACTGGAGGTGTTGAGATTTGGGGAAAGCAAATCGGGGGCTTGGAATAAACGAAGAGGATTGAAATCGCCCGAGTCTGGGTGGGGAACGGCTGCTGCTAACCCTAGCCGGGCGGGAGGCGAAAAGCTAGGCGCGAAGGTGGAAGATGAAGAGATTGGTTGCTTTGGGGAAGACGATGGAATCTTTTTCTCTCTCCCCATCCTTTTATAGCCTGAACCGACTAGATGGGCCCAGGCCTACACAGTTGGTATTGGGCCGACAAGATATGAGTTCCTACAGTAGCATGCTCCATGTGGGCCGCCCGCAGGCTGAGTTGAAATTATAGCGCTGGTGCTACTCACAGGAATCGATGAGGTAAACAGATATGCTTCATGAGAGCCTTACTGCTAAACAAATATGTTTGGGCATCTGTTTTATCCACCAGGTCTCGAGGATATATCCTTATAAGGATCACAAGCTGGTCTTCATTAAAATTGGGGATGCAGGTATCTTTCTCGGGAACACCTGACCACGTAATGGATTTATTTTCATAAAGTGGAACTCGGCCTACATGCGTGGCCATCAGTTGCCATGAGCAACATTATTCCAGCCGACATGACGCTGAAGAGTCTAACTTTCGAGTAGTGCACTACTCGGAAGAGACTATAAATTTCTCATTCCCGCTGACATGACGCGGAGGAGTCTAACTTCTAGGTGGGACGCCACTCGGGAAAGACTATAAACTCATATTCCGACTGACATGAAGTCAAAGAGTCCTATATACGAGTAGTCTCCTACTCGGCAAGACTATAAATTATATTCCGGTTGACATGATACCGAAGAGTCTCATATACCAGTAGTAATCTACTCGGGAGAGACTTCCAGGTTAAAGATCTTTGACTTTATGTTTAATTGTCTTCACAATTAAGCACAAAGTCGGGGGCTACACCTAATAGGTGCGCCTATTCGGCGCACACTATTCATTTATCTACATGAAGCCCTTCATAGCCTCACTGCCAGCTGACATGAAGCAGGACTCGGGAAGACTTACTCGGACAAAGAGTACTCGGGAGCATCGCACTCGGGTAACCTTCACCGTGGAGGATGAGCACTCGGCATCAGCTGTGACTCAACTATGAAGGTCTCAGGGGCTACTGTGGGAGCCATGGGCCCCGGGTACCTCACTACAAGCACATGGGCCACTCGGATAGAGGATGGGCCAGATCATGTAATTAGAGATAAGATAGCACCCGGCAGGCTGTGCCTTGTACAATAAGGAAACATAGCCTTAGTCGGATAGGATTCTATCTCTAATAAGGAAATCCCTTGGTCGTATCCGACTGGGATCCTTACCATGTACCCCTGTCCCCTAGTATATAAAGGGAGGCAGGGCGCCCTATGAGGGCAAAAACCGAGATCACTGATCACAAATCCACCTCAGAGGAATAACACCTCAACTGGACGTAGGGTATTACCTCACAACGAGGGCCTGAACCAGTATAATTCCCTCGTGTTCCTCTGCAATCCACCGAATTCCAGGTCGCCGAGTACCCCCATAGTATTATTGCCGGTGCAAAGCATCGACAACAGTTTGAGTCTACTTTATCTAAGTCATGAAGTTTTATAATGATTATGCTATGTTTTTGCCGAGTACAGTCCCATGGGACAAACGCCTTTTAAAGTTGATCTCAATTCACTCGGCATAAATCGGCTAGTCGGATAAAACTAATGATAGCTAAGATAAGATCATGTACTCAGCAAGATACAACAACAAGCTGCAAAAGCATTTAGAGTATATACACATTGTTTTTGTTTTCCTTGAACACCGACTACTTAAAAGTTTATGATTACAATGGTAGATCTTCAGTGATTGCCCGAGCGGTAGGCCTAACCTGGCTGATCAGTTCCAAGCTCTCCTCTGGGGTGGTGCCCTCAGTAAAGCCTTCGCCGACTGCCTCAATATCTACCTAGGGGTAGAGAGACTTCGTCATGGCCAGTGCTTGGGCAATACCCACGGCAGCGTGCTCAGTAGCATATTCTTTCAAGAGGGCTAGAGCCTCTTCAAGACGTTGTGCCACTTGGGAGATAGAATTGGAACTGGACCCGGCTAGGCCTGGCTACATGACGTCTAATAAAGTCTTCATGGAATCCACAATGATATTCCATGATTTCGTTATTATTTTCATCTCCTCAGCAAAGGCACCGAATTGGATTTGTGAATTGGCCTTGAAGACTGCTCACAAAGAAGAAAAGCATAAGCAAGTTTGGATATCAAGTTAGGCAGAGCACAAGAGAAGATATGCAACTTACTCGCATACTCGGTGTCGACTTTGGATTTCGCCTTCTCGAGCTCCTTTAGCTCTTTCTTCAGGCGCTCAATTTCCAGGGATTGATTATTTAGATTTGTCTCTAGAGCTATAGCCAAACAAGGTCAAAGATTAGAAATATAGAGAGGATGATTGGGGCTACTAGGGCAAAAGGGAAACATACCTCTGATGGTCCCTATTTTCTCCCAATTCTCGTCCTGGAGCTTGTTGACCGAATCCTTTAGCCAACCCTCCCTCTCCTTGCTGGTTCTCTCAAGCTCGTCTTTGGTGACCTGGAGCTGGTTGAGCTGGGTGATCTGGGGAGCCAGTTGGGTGAGAACCTTGCCCATCCTCTCAGATCGCTCAATGACTCTCTGCATAAGTCAGATGATTATCAGACAAGATGAGATGCAATTATGGAAGACATAAGATTAGTCAGTTAGCTTGAAGTTGCAAATACAGTCGGTCGAATGAGGTACCTAGACACTCCTTGAAGTTTGAATGGTGACCTCCATCAGCTTGACTCGCTCCCTCTGGGCAGCCTCCTCGTTTAACTCAAATGTTTCCTTGTCTCCTTCCGGGTTGACCCAGTAGAACATTCAGGGAAAGTTTGGTGGAGGGGCTTCAATCCTAGGGAGGTCATTGTCTTCTGAGGACGAGGAGAGTGAAGGAGAGGGAGTTCTAGGTCTTGGATCTAGTGGTGGCGCTGGCTCTTTGGTGGGCTCAGCGATCGGGACTTCAGCTATGGTGTCCTGACTGGGTGAAGTTTGTGGCCCAGCCGAGTGGGCTTGTCGATGTTTTACACCGGCAATAAATATATGGGGCTACTCGGTGGATGGAAACTCGGTGGATTGCAAAGGAACACAGGGAGATTTTATACTGGTTCAGGCCCTCAATGTGAGGTAATACCCTACGTCCAGTTTATATGTATTCCTTTGAGGAATTATGGTGGCGATTCTGATGAACCGTATGGCCGTCTGAGCTTATGAGTGCTCTTCTGCCCTCAAGGGGCGCCCTGTCTCCCCTTATATACTGGGGGACAGGGTTACAAGGTAGGAGTCCCCATCGGATTACGACTAGGAGATCTCCCCTTAGAGATATAACGCACCCGACTAGGATTGTATATTCCTTTCTATACAAGGCGAAGTCTGCCGAATCTAGCTATATCTCTAATTACAAGGCTAGGCCCATCCTCTATCCGAGTAGCCCATATGCTTGTCATGAGGTACCCGGGGCCCATGGCACCCACAGTAGCCCCCGAGACCATCATAGTTGAGTCACAGCTGATGCCGTGTGCTCATCCTCCACGGTGAAGTCTTCCCGAGTGCATTGCTCCCGAGTACTCTTTGTCTGAGTGCTGCTTCTCCCAAGTCCTGCTTCATGTCTGCTGGCAACGAGGCTATGAAGGGCTCCATGTAGATGTAGGAATAGTGTGCGCCGAATAGGTGCACCTATTAGGTGTAGCCCCCGACTTTGTGCTTAATTGTGAAGACAATTAAACATAAAGTCAAAGATCTTTAACCTGGAAGTCTTTCCCGAGTAGATTACTACTGGTATATGAGACTCTTCGGTATCATGTCAACCGGAATAAACTTTATAGTCTTGCCGAGTAGGAAACTACTCGTATGTAGGACTCTTCGACTTCATGTCAGTCGGAATAGGTATTTATAGTCTTGCCGAGTAGGATGCTACTCGTATATGGGACTCTTCAGCGTCATGTCAGCTGGAAAAGGGGGTGTTTATAGTCTTTCCCGAGTAGTATACTACTCGAAAATCAGACTCATCGGCATCATGTCAGCCGGAATGATTATTTATAGTCTTTCCCAAGTAATATACTACTCGAAAATTAGACTCGTCAGCTTTATGTCAGCTAGAAAAGGTGTTTATAGTCTTTCCCGAGTGGCGTCCCATTCGGAAGTTAGACTCTTCAGCTCGTCAGCTGGAAAAGGTGTTTATAGTCTTTCCCGAGTGGCGTCCCATTCGGAAGTTAGACTCTTCAGCTCGTCAGCTGGAAGAATGTTTATTGTCTTTCCCGAGTAGTATACTACTTGAAAGTTAGACTCCTCCGCATCATGTCAGCGGGAATGTGAATTTTATAGTCTCTCCCGAGTAGTGCACTACTCAAGAGTTAGACTCTTCAGCGTCATATCGGCTGGAATGATGTTGCTCATGGCAACCGATGGCCACGCATGTAGGCCGAGTACCACTTTATGAAAATAAATCCACAGCGTGATTAGGTGTACCCGAGAAAGATACCTGCATCCCCAATTTTAATGAAGACCAGCTTGTGATCCTTGTAAGGATATATCCTCGAGACCTGGTGGATAAAACAGATACCCAAACATATATGTTTAGCAATAAGGCTCTCATGAAGCATATCTGTTTACCTCATCAGCTCCTGTTGGTAGCACCAGCGCTATAATTTCAACTCAGCCTGCGGGCGGCCCACATGGAGCATGCTACTGTAGGAACTCATATCTTGGTGGCTGCTATCAAATAAGCCGGCCTGAGCCGACCTATCCAGCATAGCTCTATAGAAGTATCAGCCCTCGCATGTCAGGATGAGTTTTTTGGTGTCGGTAACCGCAATCAGCCAGAGAAATCCTTATTCGCAAGCCTTTCCGACTTACGTTCTGGATGCAACCTGGTTGCCACATAAACCTGAGTAGGTATATTGCAGGATCTGCTTGCCCTCCTCAGGTGTGACGCAGCGCACGAGAACTCCGGATGCGCTCTGACGATGTAAGTCTTCTCTGACTTTAGGAGAGCCGAGCAGGGTACTCGAACCTTGCATTAGCATAGGATTCGGCTAGCGACCCTCATGGGGCATACCCTACCCAATAGAGTTATAGCCAAGCGAGGTACCCGAACCTTGCATTAGCATAGGATTCGGCTAGCGACCCTCATGGGGCGTACCTTACCCAGCCGAGTGATATACGACCCCCGACTAGTGCCGGAAGTCGGTTGTCAGCTCACATGGAGCGTAGCCGGGGAAAATGACGTCCCGACTGGCGCAAGCACTCGGTAAGTAGCCCTCATGGAGCATCCTGAGTGTATTTTGGCAGACTTGTCCAGCCCCCGAGCGTAGGAGATAGGCTCGCAGCCCTGAGTTCCTGTCACGCGTATCCGGAGCTGGGCCTGCGATATAAAGATATCGGATGAGTAGCATCTGATGATGAAAACAATCATCCGAATAAAATGTATTTTACAATATATGTAAATTCATGTTCTTCCTCTTATTGATATTAATTTCCCCGAGTAGTTGACCCCTTACGTTTAAGCACTCTGCCCGACTAGTCATAGCCCCCTAGCGTCGGGAGTTGGCTCATGGCTCTTTCCCAGACACGCGTTTTGGGTGACTTGAGTTCGTCTTTCATGGAGCAAAGTTTCACGGATCAGGATTTATGCTACTTGAGTACTTTTGCAATCATTTAAGAGCAAAAACAGAGAAGAGTGCAGCTTGTGCACCTATTAGGTGTAAGCGGCATTGGCAAGGCCGAGTGAAGAAATATTTATCAGGAAGCGACTTAGCTGTTCGGTATTTCGAAGTGGGGATGCCATCCTTGCGTTTGAGCTTGTGAGCCCCTGAGCATGTCACTTGTTGTTCTGATAATCTTCAGTTGTTGAGAGTCAAAGACGATTGTGACCGACTGCCACAATGAAGCCGTCTGACTTGCGTTTGCGATTCCCGGCTTTAGTCGGGACCGCGTCGTTGGTGCCCTCCCTCTTCTTCTGTCAGGATGCCTTTTGGTCATCGAGGGCCTCAGCAACAGCGTGGGCTGAGTCGGCGTATTTGTTCGCCATGTCGAATAGAGCCTTGACAGAGTTGGGAGGCTTCCGAGTGAATTTGTCGATGAACGAGGTGTCTTTGACTCCTTTTCGAAAGGCGGCGATGACGACCTCATCCTTGATGTTTGGGATCGAATTTTTCTTCTCAGAGAACCTTTTGATGAAGTCACGAAGAGACTCGTTCTTCCTTTGATGCAACTGATATAAGTCGTACTCGGAAGATGATCTCTCGTAAGTTCCCTGGAAGTTGGCGATGAAGCGTTCCCGGAGTTCTGCCCATGAGCCGATTGATTGCTTGGGAAGTACTGTTAGCCATGTCCTCGCTGAGTCGGCTAAAGCGACTGGGAGGTAGTTAGCCATGACTTTGTGATTTCCTCCAGCTGCTCGGATTGCCGTAGTATAGACCGTGAGCCAAGACTCGGGATTGGTCTTGCCGTCGTATTTTTCGAGTCCTGTAGGCTTGAAACTCGACGGCCAGTCGACCTGTTGTAGCTCCTGGGTAAAGGCTGGTATGCCTTCGTCTTTATGAGGGCTCCGGCTCCGAATACGGCGGCGGAACCGCTCGTGGTGGAGGCCGAAGCGCTTGTTCTTGTCTTCCAGTTGGCGTTGCTCATCTTCTTCTCGTTCACGGCGCCGAGCGATGATGTCTTGCCGAAGGTCGCGCCGTAGTCGGTCTCAAAGGTCCTGATCGTCTCGACGGTTGCTTTGACATCGCCGGTTGTCGTTGGGGCTGCCGAGTGGCGCATGACGTGCCTCCGTATGCAGCTGACGGGAGCCAGCCGCTCGGCGTCGCTTTGAGGTAGATGAGACTGCCATTGGGAATGTCGACCGGTTGGTCGGTATGGGGGTATCACCCAACTGTTGGTGCTGCTGATATGCAGCAGCAGTAAGCAGGGCTTTTATCCTTGCGATCGTCGGGGTGGCCTGGTGATCAGGCCCAAGTTGGACTGTGTCCAGTAGGGTTGCGGCGGCCACGACGTTCTGTTGTGGCGTGACGAAGACGTCGTGGTCGCCGACTTTTGTTTGGAGGGTTTGTTGCTGAGCGGTTCGCCCAGCCCTGCGTAGGCCGTCGTTGCGGGCGTGCAGGCGTCTTGCTTCTTCCTCCTGTTGTTCTCGCAGTCGGCAGGCCTCCTCTTGTTGTTCGTGTAGTCGGCGTGATTCCTGAGTAGGAGTAGAGCCTTTGGATGCCATGAAGATTTCTCGTGGCGGGGAGAAGCTTGCCGAACTGCTGTCCGACTTAGAGTCGGAATCCGACTAAAAGTCGTAGTCCGACTGAATGTCGTAGTCGAAAAAGTTGATGGGGGTGATTATAACCCCGACCTCCCTAGATCCGATCTCGAGCGGCTCTGGGCCGTATCCGAGTCGAACACCAGGGGATTGTGTTTGCCGCGTCGGATGTTGTTCGAAGATATCCGCGACATTGCCGAGTCCGAACGGGAGATTGACGATCTCTTCCTTTTTTGGCCCGATCTCGGCCGGCTCAAAACCGAGTCCGAGTCGAACACCGAAAGAAAGAGTTGTCCCTGGACTCGGGCGTATTGGAGGTTGCCGCAGCATGTCATGAAAGATTGCTGCAGCATCGTGTAGGCCGACTGGCGCGGAGTCGGCTGGTTCCCTGGCAGATCGGATCGAGTCCGAGTCGGCCAATGTGAGATTGCCGATCTGGTCGGCGATGAAGTCGAGGCTTCTGAATGCGATTGTATCTCCGGGGGAGAGTTTGCCGCTGTCGACTTTGGTTGCTGGATCCATCGAGTTTGTAGATGTAGATCGCGCCGAAGCCCCTACCTGGCGCGCCAACTGTCGATGTTTTACACCGGCAATAAATATATGGGGCTACTCGGCGGATGGAAACTCGGTGGATTGCAAAGGAACACAGGGAGATTTTATACTGGTTCAGGCCCTCAATGTGAGGTAATACCCTACGTCCAGTTTATATGTATTCCTTTGAGGAATTATGGTGGCGATTCTGATGAACCGTATGGCCGTCTGAGCTTATGAGTGCTCTTCTGCCCTCAGGGGGCGCCCTGTCTCCCCTTATATACTGGGGGACAGGGTTACAAGGTAGGAGTCCCCATCGGATTACAACTAGGAGATCTCCCCTTAGAGATATAACGCACCCGACTAGGACTGTATATTCCTTTCTATACAAGGCGAAGTCTGCCGAATCTAGCTATATCTCTAATTACAAGGCTAGGCCCATCCTCTATTCGAGTGGCCCATATGCTTGTCATGAGGTACCCGGGGCCCATGGCACCCACAGGCTGTTGTCACGCCCAGAATTTTCATCCAAAATTCTGGAGTTTTATTGTGTGTAAACCCTCGTCCAGGAATCAACCGAGGCACACATGACAAAATTGATAATCGAAGTAATGATTTACATGGCGTAAGCATTTATTACAGAGGTGAATGGTACCTCTCAAAACAATAAGGTTTTAACATCGGATAAATAAATCGTAGCGTGACGACTCCTACTCCACGCACTTGACCGGGCTCCCTCTCAGTCTTCCAAGTAGTCCTCTTCACTGTAGTCCTCCTCTAAATGATTGTTGATTGCAAGGTGAGCATATGACATACTCCGCAAGCCACACAACAAATATGCAAGTGCAAGGGATAACCAAGGATGGCATAATATGGCTCAAGTTTACATAAAAGCAAGTAATAGAACATTTGAGAGAGTAATAAAACATTAGTTAAATATCAATATTGATCAACACTATACCGCTCACCAAAACGGTATAGGCCCAACCACTCCAACCTAGAGCTACCATGTTCCATTGTTCAACCATCAAATTTTAGATACTGTGGGACTAATCACAGAAAACATTGCTAGGCTTGCCCTTAACCGTGGGCACGGCTATTCGAATAGTTTTACTCTGGCCAGAGGTGTACCAATGTACCCACAAGACACATCTCCATAGCACATCGCTGTGCCCCTAAATACCACCACGGTATCTCGGAAAGGAGTGGTGACAGGATTATCCATGTAGCTTGCACAATAGGAGAGCCTCCCGCCGAACCTTCGGTCTCCGGTAGGTGTGATCAAGTAGCTACCGCAAGACGGTCCGACGCCCGAAGCAAGGTCTTATTGGCACTGCCATGTGTGGACTTATTCCAGCCACAAACACGCCCTGGTGCCTCCTATTGAACTCGACACACTTCAAACTCCTGCTATCCCATACTAGCTTGTGATTAGCACGAGTGTTGCTTCGCAACAGGTAGTCCGTGAACCGGTCCTTAACTGTCATTGTCGATGCTTTGCACCGGCAATAATACTATGGGGGTACTCGGCGACCTGGAATTCGGTGGATTGCAGAGGAACACGAGGGAATTATACTGGTTCAGGCCCTCAATGTGAGGTAATACCCTACGTCCAGTTGAGGTGTTATTCCTCTAAGGTGGATTTGTGATCAATGATCTGGTCTGCCCTCATAGGGCGCCCTGCCTCCCTTTATATACTAGGGGACAGGGGTACATGGCAAGGATCCCAGTCGGATACGACCAAGGGATTTCCTTATTAGAGATAGAATCCTATCCGACTAAGGCTATGTTTCCTTATTGTACAAGGCATAGCCTGCCGGGTGCTATCTTATCTCTAATTACATGATCTGGCCCATCCTCTATCCGAGTGGCCCATGTGCTGGTAATGAGGTACCCGGGGCCCATGGCTCCCACAGTAGCCCCTGAGACCTTCATAGTTGAGTCACAGCTGATGCCGAGTGCTCATCCTCCACGGTGAAGGTTACCCGAGTGCGATGCTCCCGAGTGCTCTTTGTCCGAGTAAGTCTCCCCGAGTCCTGCTTCATGTCAGCTGGCAGCGAGGCTATGAAGGGTTTCATGTAGATAAATGAATAGTGTGCGCCGAATAGGCGCACCTATTAGGTGTAGCCCCCGACTTTGTGCTTAATTGTGAAGACAATTAAACATAAAGTCAAAGATCTTTAACCTGGAAGTCTTTCCCGAGTAGATTACTACTGGTATATGAGACTTCGGTGTCATGTCAACCGGAATATAATTTATAGTCTTGCTGAGTAGGAGGCTACTCGTATATAGGACTCTTCGACTTCATGTCAGTCGGAATATGAGTTTATAGTCTTTTCCGAGTGGCGTCCCACTCAAAAGCTAGACTCTTCCGCATCATGTCAGCGGGAATAGATATTTATAGTCTCTCCCGAGTAGTGCACTACTCGAAAGTTAGACTCTTCAGCGTCATGTCGGCTGGGATAATGTCGCTCATGGCAACTGATGGCTACGCATGTAGGCCGAGTACCACTTTATGAAAATAAATCCATTATGTGGTCAGGTGTTCCCGAGAAAGATACCTGCATCCCCAATTTTAATGAAGACCAGCTTGTGATCCTTGTAAGGATATATCCTCGAGACCTGGTGGATAAAATAGATACCCAAACATATATGTTTAGCAGTAAGGCTTTCATGAAGCATATCTGTTTACCTCATCGATTCCTGTGGGTAGCACCAGCGCTATAATTTCAACTCAGCCTGCGGGCGGCCCACATGGAGCATGCTACTGTAGGAACTCATGTTTTGTTGGCCCAATATCAACTGTGCAGGCCTGGGCCCATCTAGTCGGTACAGGCTATAAAAGGATGGGGAGAGAGAAAAAGATTCCATCGTCTTCCCCAAAGCAGCCAATCTCTTCGTCTTCCACCTTCGCGCCTAGCTTTTCGCCTCCCGCCTGGCTAGGGTTAGCAGCAGCTGTTCCCCACCCGGACTCGGGCGATTTTAATCCTCTTCGTTTATTCCAAGCCCCCGATTTGCTTTCCCCCAAATCTCACCACCTCCAGTCATGCCGAAGGTGACGAATCCTGCGGGTGCGCCAGGGAGTTCTTGGCCGATCTCGGATTGCGGCTCGGTGAAGCTGAGACGGCTGGAGAGCGAGCTGAAGTTGCCCAGCCAAGAAGTGATCCGTTGGCGGTCGGCGAGGGATGAGTCGAGCCCCAACCCCCGGCCTGGTGAAACGGTAGTTTTCGCCTCTTTCTTTGATCGGGGCTTGTGTCTTCCGTCGTCTGATTTCTTCCGCCGCATCCTTGATTTCTACGGGCTGGAGTTGGTGCATTTAAATCCCAACTCGATCCTTCAGATCTCCATATTCGTTACTCTTTGCGAGTGCTTTCTGGGTGTTGAGCCCCATTTCATCCTCTTCCGACACTTATTCCATGTCAAGCCCCAGCTTTCCAAGAGTAATATCAGTGTGATTGGGGGGGCTGGTCTTCAACTAAGGAGTGATGGGAAGAAAACATATATCGATTTGCCCTTGAAATCTTCTCTGAAGGGCTGGCACAAGGAGTGGTTTTACTGTGCCGATCTAGCTCCTTCCTTGCGCCCGTTTACTGGTATGCCGCCGGCGGTGTTGCCAAGCTGGTCTTCGGAGCCAACCTTTGAAGAACTGGGCCAGGCACATATATTGCTGACGAAGATAGATGACCTCAAGAGGGCCGGCTTGACAGGGCCCTGGGTAGCTCGTCGTTTCCTAACAAGACGCGTCCAGCCGCTGAAGTTGAGAAGCGCTTTCGGCTGGGCCTTCAAAGGTAAACACGATCCCGACCGGGTGAGCAGCGAGACGGCGGACAAGGGGGCAGTGACCGATACCTTGTTCGGCTACTTCTCTGAAGGGGTCGTTGCCACCGAAGATGATAACCGCCGAGTTGCCGCCTATAGCTTCATCCGGCCGCGAACCAAGGTAACCTTCTACCTTCTTCCATGGTGAACGCCTGTGGAATGGTGATTGTTCAACCTTGCGTGATGGTATCTTGTCGACTTGCTTGTAGTGGCATGAGGAATTTGATGAAGATTCTCGTCCATTGTCTGCGGTCGCGTCGAGGAAGAGGCCGAGGAGTCCCTCTGATGCTCAACCCGACTCCAAGAGAGCGGGGAAGAAGCCGATTTTATATCGGGGCGAGGGGGCCATGACAGCGCGCGCCTTGAGCGGCAGCTTGAAGATAAAGGACACCGCTGCCACAACGCCCACGCGGTCGAGTCCCAGGCTAAGATCAGCAGGCTTGGGCTCGACGTTGTCGTACTCTGCAACAGCGCTGCCGAGGGGCCGACCAGAGCGGAAGCCGATTGGGGCGAAGGAACCCGAACCAACCATACCAGAGTCGAGGCCGACCCAGGCTGATATGCCTCCGCCATCAATGACACCGACCGGGGCGAGTGCCGATGCTAGCGCTTCGCCGGGGAGCCGGCAGGGTGGCAGGAAGCTGAAGTTCTCCAAGAGGTGCGCTACTCCGGGCCTTCTGTAGTCATTGTATGTTAAAATGCAGTCCTGATGTCTTGCTTCGTTGTGCAGGAAGCGGGCCGATATCGACCTCAGAAAGGTTGACCCATCTGCTCCACTTGATGAATCTGCCCCAGCCGAGCCAGCGGCAGTGGACACACCTGCTGAGCCAGTGGCCAGCTCGGTCGCAGAGACCGAGGTAGCTCCGACAATAGGGCCACTACCGCCACTTCGACAAGAGGTGGCTGTTGAAACTGAGGCCCCAGCCCCCGAGGCACCGTTCGTCGCGGACGCGGGGGACGGAACCCCCGAGCTGGTCCCCGATGTTGTAGGGGAAGGCGGTGCCGAGGCCAGGACCCCGTCGCCGTCATGGTTATCGTCATCGCCATCGTCGCCGTTGCCGCCGCCACCGGAGATCCCGCATTTGCCTCGGATCGAAGCTCCCCCACGTGTAATGCCCCGGACCTTCACGTGGACCACTCGCGACGGCACTATGAAAAGCTTCAGGCTCGACGAAGTCGTCGCAAGGAGAGAGCGCGAGAGCCTGCTTCGTGCCGCCATCAACGGGTCCCAAGGGGTCACGGTATGATTCTTGTAGTGAAGCTCCAGCAATCTTCTTGTCTTGATGTTTGACTCTGTCGTCGGTTTGTTCCTTGTCCCGAGCAGAAGCTCGTCGACCGCAACGAGGCGATGACAGAGATCTTGGTCGAGATGGCTCCCCACCTCGCGGAATTACAACAGCTCCGGGCATTGAAGGCCGAGATGGAGGCGCGTCACACGGGGAGGGAGGCCTGGCTGAAGAGCGGCGCTGATCAGCTCAGGGCTGAGACATGGGCCCTAGCCAAGAAGATCAGAGGTAAAATCCTCAAGTATATCTTCCCGACTGAACCGTTGATGTATTCATCCAGCCACGTCGATTCCGACTGCTCGGCGGTGTCATGACTGCACGGTTGAGCTCTTGGCTAATCTATGGTGCAGACCTCGAAGCGGAGTTGAAGACCCGAGCGGAGAGGGAGTCGCAGCTGAAGGAGGCCGAAGAAGCCAAGGCCGAGCTTGAAAGGGCCAAGGCCGACTTGACAAAGGCCAACACCGAGCTTGACCGGGAGAAGTCCGAGTTGGAGAAGGCCGTCGTCAAGCTCGGTAAGGAGAAGGCCGAACTGGAGAAGACCGTGGCCGGGTGGGAGGCCGACTACGAAAGTAAGTCCTCAACCCGACTGTGATCTCAGCCAATCCATTAGTCACCCTGTGTGTAGCCGAATCTGACAAGCTTACTTGCCGGCCGATCTGGGCAGGCATGAGAGCTAACGTCCAGGCCCAGTACCGGTTCTACACGGAGGAGATAAGGTCAATCAGGGAGTCACGGGAGGCCCTCGTCGGGTCCGTGAAGGGGCTCCTTGACCTTGTAGATCCCCGCCCAGTGGGGACCAGCTGTAGCAGAATTCCTCAAATAATGGGGCGTCTCGAGGACGCGCCGAGTGCCCTGAAAAGGTACTCAGATGAGCGGGTTGCCGCCGGCGTGGCCCAGACCCTAGCAATGACCAAGTCCATCTACCCGAGGGCGGACATTGAGGCCATCGGGGAGGGATTTTCTGAGGAGACGACGCCCGAGGAAGCGCTGGAGCTGATCGCCCAGGCGAAGCCGACTGCTGAAGCGATTACCCGAGACCTGGGTCTGTAAAGGCAATGCATTTTGTAGTCGGTATATATATATGCTTTCATATACGATCATGTGTAAATATATGTGTCGTGCCGCCAAGCTTATTATTCGGTTGTCATTAGCTTTACCCGACCATGTAGCATGCACCGAGTTAGTCCGATAGAACTTGATAAAAAAATGTTCGAAGTAAGATGCTGTACTCGGGCGAACGCATCAGTCGTGGCAAGGCTTCATAACCGGGGTGAAATAAGCTTGTATGTTATTGACAGAACACATATATACATGCAGCCCCCGACTCACTGCTCGGTTGAAACAAGCGGCGTAGTGAGTCAGGAAAAACTGTACACATGGAAAATGTAAAACTCAGGTATAGAAAGGACGTAGCTGTTCTATATTCCATGAGTTGGTGATGAGGACGCCGTCTTTGGTCTTCAGTCGGTAGGCGCCTGGCCGCGTGACCTCGGCTATAATGAACGGCCCTTCCCAGATGGGGGATAGTTTGTGCCTGTCCTTGGTGGTTTGTATCTTCCTTAGAACGAGATCCCCGACCAAAAAGGCGCGGCCACGGACATTGCGATTGTGGTAGCGACGCAGGCCTTGAAAATACCTTGCCGACTGGATTGTTGCGACGTCTTGCTTCTTCCAGCTGATCTAATTCGATCAGTCGGGTGCTGTTGGAATCGTCTTCGGAGTAAGCCCGGACTCGCGGAGAGCCGAACTGTATCTCAGTTGGTAGCATGGCCTCAGTACCGTAGACCAGGAAGAAAGGGGATTGCCCTGTTGCCCGACTAACCGTGGTTCTGAGAGACCAGAGAACGGATGGTAGTTCTTGTACCCACCGACCCGCATATGGTTGTAGTCGGTCGTATATCCTGGCCTTGATGCCTTGTAAGACCATGCCGTTGGCTCGCTCAACCTGCCCGTTGCTCCGCGGGTGTGCCACAGATGCATAGCAGATCTTGATGCCGAAGTCGTCGCAGAAATCTTGGAATAGGCCTGCCGCGAACTGAGTGCCGTTGTCGGTTATGATGCGGGTAGGGATCCCAAACCGGTATAGTATACTCAGGATGAAGTCCTTTGCTCGTGCCGCTGTGATTGTTGCGACAGGTTTAGCCTCAATCCACTTGGTGAATTTATCCACTGCGACGAATAAATGTGTGAACCCTCCTGGCGCTTTCTTGAATGGCCCGACCATGTCGAGCCCCCATACTGCAAAAGGCCAGGAGATAGGGATAGTCTGGAGTTCCTGGGCGGGAAGATTTGTCTGTCTTGCGAAGAACTGGCAACCCTCGCACTTGCGAACGATATCTTTGGCGTCTGTGACTGCGGTGGGCCAGAAGAATCCCTGCCGGTAAGCTTTTCCGACTAACGTCCTGGATGCAGCGTGGTTGCCACATATGCCCGAGTGGATTGAATGCAGGATCTGCTTGCCTTCCTCGGTGGTGACACAGCGCATGAGGACACCGGATGCGCTCCTTCGGTACAGGTCTTCTCCGACTAGCAGGAAGCTTTTGCTTCGACGCTTGATTTGCTCGGCTTGATTGCGATCTTCTGGGAGTTCATCGTCCAGGAGGAATTTGAGAACAGGACCCCTCCAGTCTTGACATATGTGCAGCACTTCGTCGGTGGTCGGGGTAGGCTCGCCTCCCGACTGCTCTTGTGCCGGTTTCTTCTTGACTGATGGCTCCATAAGTTGCTCGACAAAGATTCCAGTCGGAACCGCTTCTCGCTTGGATCCCATGTTTGCCAGCTCATCGGCCGCGTCGTTGTATTGACGCAGGACGTGTGTGATTTCCAGCCCGTCGAACTTGTTTTCCAACTTGCGGACCTCCTGACAGTATGCCGCCATTGTGTCGTTGAGACAGGTCCAGTCTTTCATGACTTGGTTGACCACGAGTTGGGAGTCTCCGCGCACAACCAGTCGACGTATGCCGAGTGATATGGCGATGCGGAGCCCGTGAACAAGAGCCTCGTACTCGGCGACGTTGTGGGAAGCTGGGAAGTGGATTTGTAGTACGTACTTCAACTTTTCGCCAGTGGGGGATGTCAGTATGACTCCAGCCCCGGCACCGCCGATCCGTAGGGAACCGTCGAAGTACAACTTGTCCGGGTTCAACTTCATCTTGAATCTTCGAAGGTTTTGGAAGGTTTCTTCCAAGTCGGCAATGAGGTCTTGTCTGGATTTAGACTTGATCACCACATCGTCGACGTAGGCTTCCACGTTGCGCCCGATCTGAGTGTGCAGACACCGCTGAATAGCCCTTTGGTAGGTTGCGCCTGCGTTTTTCAGACCGAACGGCATTGTGATATAGCAATACGCTCCAAACGGCGTGATGAAAGATGTTTTTAAACAGTCTTGTTCCCTCAAGCTAATTTGATGATATCCCGAGTAACAGTCGAGAAAACTGAGTAGGTCGCACCCCGCCGTGGAGTCAACCACCTGATCTATCCTGGGAAGACCAAATGTGTCCTTGGGGCACGCTTTGTTGAGGTCGGTGTAGTCGACGCACATGCGCCATTTACCGTTTTTCTTCCGGACCAGGACTGGGTTGGCCAGCCAGTCCGGGTGGTAGACTTCCTTGATGAAGCCGGCTGCGAGGAGCTTGGTGATTTCCTCCCGAATAGCATCCTTGCGGTCTTGAGCGAAGCGCCGCAGCCGTTGTTTGACCGGCTTGGCATCTGGCTTTACGTGTAGGGCGTGCTCGATCACCTCCCTTGGTACACCCGGCATGTCGGACGGTTTCCACGCGAAGATATCTTTGTTGGCTTGGAGGAAGGTGACGAGCGCGTCTTCCTATTTGGGGTCGAGTCCGGTCCCGACTAAGGCAGTCTTGGAGGGGTCGGAAGGGTCCAGGGGGATCTTCTTCGTGTCAGAGTCCGCTGAAATTCCCGACTTCGCTGCTTTTTTCGCCGGAACTGGATCTTGATCGACTTCAGATGTAGCGGCTTGCCGGATGCTGTCGCGCCCGACTGCCGCTTCTTGTGTTTGGGCCAGCTCGCAGCTCTCCTTGTCGCAGGTGAAGGCTTGCTTAGCGTCGCTGCGGAGGGAGAGGACTCCTGCTGGCCCGGGCATCTTCAGCACCATGTATGTGTAGTGCGGTATCGCCATGAATTTGGCGAGGGCCGGTCGTCCGAGTATCGCGTGATACGCGGTCTCGAAGTCGGCGACCTCGAAGGAGATGTTTTCTGTGCGGAAGTTGTCCCGCGTGCCGAAGGTCACCGGCAAGGTTATCTGCCCGAGTGGGGTTTATGACAAGCCGGGGATTATCCCATGGAAGGGCGCGGTGCTCGGCCGTAGTTCTGAACGAGGAATTCTCATCTCGTCCAAAGTCTTGGCGAACAGGATGTTGAGCGCACTGCCTCCGTCGATGAGGGTTTTCTTCAGCCTAATATTTTTGACGACCGGATCCAGGACGAGTGGGTATCGTCCCGGGTGGGAAACCCGATCTGGGTGATCCGCGCGGTTGAAGGTGATAGCCATTTCTGACCAGCGCAGGTATTGGGGGGTATCCGTTGTGGAGACCGCGTTAATATCCCGCGCTGATAGCTTCTGCTTGCGCTTGGATTCGTACGCGAGTGGCCCCCCGAAGATGTGGTTGAGTTCGGCTTGGGGGTCCTGGAAATCATCAGCCGGACCCGAGTCTAGCTTGTCCTTGTCCTTGTCGGCGCCAGATGATGAAGCCTGCTCGGAGGCAAACTTCTTGAGCATGTGGCAGTCCTTGGCCGCGTGCCGGCCCTTGGGGTGAAAGGGGCAAGGCCCGCTCATGACTTTCTGGTAGTCGTTGTTCCGCTAGGGCCGCGACCGACTGCGCTCCATGTTAGCCACCTCGTTGTCTGACTTCCGCTTGCGGCTGCCAGGCTTGTTCTGAGGCGGCTCGTTGTCGGCTTTCGCCCTGTTGTCTTTTTGTCGGGGCTCCTTCTTCTCGTCGAAGGCCTCTGCGACGGCTTCAGCCGAGTCGGCGTATTTGTTGGCCATGTCGAAGAGAGTCCGGACAGTGGATGGTGGCTTCCGAGTGAACTTCGCAATGAGCGGGGCGTCTTTTACTCCCTTGCGGAAGGCGGCGATGACGACCTCGTCTTTGATGCTTGGGATTTGATTGCGCTTCTCGGAAAACCTTTTGATGAATTCCCGTAGAGACTCGTTCTTTTTCTGATGCAGCTGGTAGAGGTCGTGCTCGGAAGCCGGTCTCTCGTAGGTCCCCTGGAAGTTAGCGATGAACCGCTCCCTGAGTTGTCCCCAGGAACCGATCGACCGCCTTGGGAGGCCTGTCAGCCATGTCCTCGCCGAGTCGGATAACGCGACTGGGAGGTAGTTAGCCATGGCTCTGCTGTCGCCCCCAGCAGCTTGAACTGCTAGGACGTATACGGTGAGCCAGGACTCTGGGTTGGTCTTGCCGTCGTACTTTTCAATTCCAGTAGGCTTAAAGCCGACTGGCCATCGGACGTCCTGTAACTCCCGAGTAAAGGCTGGAATGCCTTCATTATCGTGAGGACTTGGGCTTCGGTTTTGGCGGTGTAGCCGCTCGTAGTGGAGACCGAAGCGCTCGTGTTCATCCTCCAGTCGGCGGCGTTCGTCTTCTTCGCGTTCTTCGCGCCGGGCCCTTAGGGTGTGGCGAAGATCGCGTTGTAACCGCAATCGGAGGTCTTGATTGGGTCGGCGGTCGTATTGGTGACGCCGCCGGTTGTCGTAGTTGGTATTGCCGAGTGTTGTTTGGCGGGACTCTTCGTGCTGCCGGGTGGAGCCGGCTGCCCGTCGTCGTGCTGATGCAGATGACTCCGCCGCTGGAGAGCCCGTTCGACGGGTCGGTATGTGAGTGTTGCCTGACTGTTCTTGCTGCTGGCAGGCGGCAGCAGTAATCATCGCCTTGATCTTGGCGATGGTTGGTGTGGCCTGATGGTCCGGCCCAAACTGGAGCGTGTCCAGCAGAGTTGCGGCGGCCACGACGTTCTGTTGTGGCGTGACGAAGACATCGTGGTCGCCGACTTTGGTTTGGAGGATCTGCTGCTGGGCGGCTCGCCCAGCTTGTCGAAGCCCGTCATCGCGAGCTTGTCGGTTGGCCTCCTCTTGTTGTTGTAGTCGGCGCGCCTCCTCATGCTGCTCCTCTTGCAGTCGGCGCACCTCGGAAGGTGGCGTTGAAGCCATGAAGATCTCGCGGGGGAGGAGGAGGCTTGCCAAGGTGGAGTCCGAGTTGATGCTCGAACCACCATCCGACTTAGTGTCGGACTCCGAGTAGTTTATCGGGGTTAGGACGACTCTGACCTCCCTAGATCCAATCTGAAACGGTTCATGACCGTGTCCAAACTGAATCGCTGGAGGTCGGGTCTGCTGCGCGGGTTGTAGATGCACAGCGTCGCCGAATCCGTACGGGAGATGGACGATCTCTCCCCCTCTCGGCCTAACCCGCGCTGGCTCAAGGCCTAGTGCGAGCCGGACGCCGAAGGAGAGAGTTGTCCCGATGTCCGGCGATGTGAGGGGCTGTCGTAGTAGATCGTCGAAGGAGATGGCGACGTCCCTGAGGCCGACTGGCGCAACGCCGGCTAGCTCCTCGGCTGGCGAGATCGGATCTGCCTCAGCCAAAGAAAGGTTGCCGAGTTGATCGGCGACGAAATCAAGGCTCCCGAAGGTGATGGTGTCTCCGTTGGAGAACTTGTCGCCCTTGACTCCGTTGATGGGATCCATCGAATCTGTTGATGAAGAACTCGCCGGTCCCCTACCTGGCGCGCCAACTGTCGATGCTTTGCACCGGCAATAATACTATGGGGGTACTCGGCGACCTGGAATTCGGTGGATTGCAGAGGAACACGAGGGAATTATACTGGTTCAGGCCCTCAATGTGAGGTAATACCCTACGTCCAGTTGAGGTGTTATTCCTCTAAGGTGGATTTGTGATCAATGATCTGGTCTGCCCTCATAGGGCGCCCTGCCTCCCTTTATATACTAGGGGACAGGGGTACATGGCAAGGATCCCAGTCGGATACGACCAAGGGATTTCCTTATTAGAGATAGAATCCTATCCGACTAAGGCTATGTTTCCTTATTGTACAAGGCATAGCCTGCCGGGTGCTATCTTATCTCTAATTACATGATCTGGCCCATCCTCTATCCGAGTGGCCCATGTGCTGGTAATGAGGTACCCGGGGCCCATGGCTCCCACAGTAGCCCCTGAGACCTTCATAGTTGAGTCACAGCTGATGCCGAGTGCTCATCCTCCACGGTGAAGGTTACCCGAGTGCGATGCTCCCGAGTGCTCTTTGTCCGAGTAAGTCTCCCCGAGTCCTGCTTCATGTCAGCTGGCAGCGAGGGATGGAATCCGGCTCGGACGCAACGGATTTTGCGGCGGCGCCGGTTAGAGATAGAGGTTTGACTCGGGAAGCTTCGGGTCTCCGCTCCACGCACCATTTTGCTCTGGGTTCTTGGGGATTAGGTAGAGGGAGATAAGGGCTCGGTTTTCCCTCAACCGATTTGGAGAGACTGAGTCCGAGACGAGCGGATTCGGTGGGATTTGCGGCGGCGGCGTTCGGGTGCTACAGTGCGCCCAGGCGGGAGGAAGACGACGATGGCCCGACAGGCGGGCCCCACCTGTCGGTGGTTGCAGCAACACGAGCGGTCTCAGGCTGACGCGCGCGCGAGTGAGGGGAACGGGCTGCGCACACTATTGGGCCGGAAATGGCCCAGAGACTGTGGAGAGGTTTTTAAGACCTTTTTCTTTTTGTTTTAATGCTGTGAGCTTGTTTATTTTGCCAAAAATACCTCCCCTACTCAATTAATTCCCAGAAAATTCCAAAAATTAAATAATTAAGCAAAGAATTTTATAAAATTATTTTCAAGTCCATTTTTCTTTAGAATTTCCTCTGATTTTATTCTTTTCACTCCTTGCGACTTTTAATAAAATTTCTAAAAATTCATTTTCCACAATATTTTATATAGGGATAATTTTCAGGGTGTTACAGCTATCTCGACCTCGGGGGCTGGAATAGCACTCAGCTTGGGCTGGGGCTCTGCGGGCTCAACCTCAGTCAGGACGGCGACGGCGACGGGGGTCTATGGCACTGTCCCTTTGGGATCAGCGTCACTTGGCTTCCTGCAACATTATGCTTCAGTCAAGATATTGTTACACATCGTGAGAATTTCTGATGATTGAAGGTTTCATACCTCTTGGAAGTCTTGAATCTCCAACCCTGTGCACCAGGGGTGGAGGTAGTCGGCGAGGGGCCTGAAGGCCTACTCGGTGGAGAAGCACCGCTTGTTATCGGGCCTGGAGGCACGACAGTTGGCGGTGTAGGACTCAGACTAGTCGGCACCGCACTAGGTGCTACCGATTGGGTCAAAGGAAAAGTCGGCGGTGGGGTTCTAGTGCTGGACAGTGCTAGGGCCGTGTTGCTAGGGTCTTTAATTATAGGACCGCTAGATGCCTTACTCGGCATGCTCTTTTGTTGGCCTGGTCCGTCATGGCTTGCTTCCCAGCCCTCTTGGGGCTGGGTTGGACCGCTGAGGGGCTGGCCGGCCGCTTCCTGGATCCCCTTGCCGGCTAGCTAGGAGGGTTCGAGGAAAACTCAGCAAAGTCCTACAAGCGTCATGCATCCAGGCAGATTCAATTGGACTATGTTCATACCAATCATTGCAGACAAGAATCAAGATAATCAGCAAACAAGATATTACCATTGGCCGGGGCCTATCTTGGCAGTAGGTTTTTGGAGCCCTCTTGGCGTCCAGGGTCTCGACGACTCCATTGACAAAATAGCCAAGCAAGGTGTCGGTGACAACATCCTTGTTGACGAAGTTGGAGCACTCCCGGGTTGGGTCCTTCTTCCCAGATAGTCGTAGCTGAGGTGGATCCTGGCTTTCATGGGTTGAATCTACTGATTCTGGAAGGTTTGCGCAACCCACGGTCTGGTCAGCCCCTTGTCCTTTGGAGCGTCTATCTTCTCCAGCAGCAACTGCAACTGGACCATCTCAGCCTAGGACGGCAGAGCAGTCCAACTCTCCAGTAACATGGGGGGATTTCCGAGTGAAGGGTGGCAAGGAGGGCTCGAGGTTTGAGCAATAGAACCACTCCTGGTGCCATCCCTTCAGCGAGGTCTTCAGGGGAACATGCAAGTAAGCCTTCTTTATCTCGTTGCAGAGTTGAAGGCCTGCTCCCCATATCACCTAGATTTTGGATTTGGAGCACTGTGGCTTGACATGGAAGAGGAAACAAAAAATATTGAAATGGGGATCAACCCCAAGGAAGGCTTCACAGAGAGTCACGAAGATGGAGATCTGGAGGATAGAATTGGGGTTGAGGTGGATAAGCTTGATCTTGTAATAATCAAGGAGACCGTGGAGAAAATCAGAAGTGGGAAGAGCGAATCCCCAATTGAAGAAAGAAGCAAAAACCACGAGTTTGTGGGGGCCTGGAGAGGGGATCAACCCACCAATGGTGGGACGCCAGTTGATATGCTCCTTGGGTTGGAGGCATTTCTTCTTCTCCAGATGAGCTAGCTTTGATGGACAGGCGTCTGATGTAGGCCATGACCTCGACGACATGTTGGAGATGTCAAAGGGAGCTTCGGCATCTTTAGAGTACGGATCTAAGGGGAAAGGCTTCTAGATGATGGGAATCGAAGCAGGGATGAAGATCTTTGTGGATTTCTAGAGGGGAGCTCAAGCTACTGGAAACACTAGGTGGAGCGGAGAGCGTGAGGTTTGGTCCATTTTCTAGAAGCCGAAGCATTTGGCAATTTGGGGGAGAAAGGAGAATCTTTTCTCTCTCCCCTGATTTATAGGCTTACGGTGGGTGGTTGGCTTGGGCTGGCCTGCTCATTAATGGCCTGAAAGATATGAATTCCTAGATAGCATATCCTATTGGGCCACTAGCTATCTGTGTTAAAATCATAGTATGGATGCTATTTTACTGGAACCGATTAAAATAATCAGATATGCTTTATGTTAAGCCTAATTGTTGGACACATGTGTTTAGATATCTGAATTATTTAATGGGTATTGAGGGTATATCCTTACAAGGATCAATACCTGGTCTTCATTAAAATTGAACATGCAGGTATCTCTCAAGTACACCTAAACCACATATTAGGTCAAAATTCATGAAGTGGTGCTCGGCTTACATGCTTAGCCAGACTGCCTTGAGCAAAAATATTTCTAGCTGATATGATGCTGAAGAGTCAAATTTCTGAGAAATATATCACTCGGGAAAGACATAAAGGTTAAAGATCTTTGACTTTATGTTTAATTGTTTCATAATTAAGCACAAGGTCGGGGGCTACACCTAATAGGTTCACCTATTCGGCGCATACTATTCAACTTTTTCTATGAAGCCCTTCATACCCTTGTTGCCAGCTGACATGAAGCAAGACTTGGAGAAGAGGTACTCGGACAAGGAGTGCTCGGGAACAATGCACTCAGGAAATCTTCGTCATGGAGGATAAGCACTCGGCGTCAGCTGTGACTTAACTATGAAGGTCTTAGGGGCTACTGTGGAGGCCATGGGCCCCGGGTACCTCATGGAAAGTAATATGGCCACTCGGATAGAGAATGGGCCTGATCATGAATTAGGGATACAATAGGACTTGGCGTATGTTACCTTGCATGACAAGGAAAGGGATATAGTCCTAAGCGGTGACGTTGTGTTTCTAAAAGGAAATCACTTGGTCAAGTCCGACTGGAATTCCTAAAAGAAGCCCCCTGGGGCAGATCGACATACACACAATCAATCTCATCAGAGAAACCTCAAAGGCAATACACAACAGCTGGAAGTAGGGTATTACCTCATCCTGAGGGCCTGAACCAGGATAAATTCATCTCGTGTTCCTTTGCATCCATTAAGTTTAGGTCTTGCGAATAGCCCGATATAATTATTGCCGATACAAAGCATCTACAATACTGGTGTTTTGCGAGGTTACTAATATTCGTGCACTGTGGGACAAGCATAAGGATTCTATGTTTGAAGATTATAGCTGGAATAATGCCAACTCAGTATCAGTAGAGTAGATGGTGCTTAGAGACATACGAGATTTGCTTCATTCCATGGGAAAGGATATCATAGATTACAACCTTCCCAAGGTGAATGACAGGTAATTTTTTTGATACTGGTGTTTTATTTTTTATTAAATTTAGATATGTTTCCACCAATAGTTTATTGATGTATTTATTTATTTTCTTCAATTAGGTGAATTTTCCAATGATATGATGGTAGAGGTCAGAGAGGAACTTAACATGACGATAGACCAAGAACACTTGGATATATATACACATCTCTTAATAATGAGCAGCGTACAGGGTTTGACTAGATCATTGATCATGTAATTAACAAGAAGAGCCAGGTATTTTTCATCGACAGTCCAAGTGGCACTAGAAAGACATTCCTATACAAGGCGCTTCTTGCTAGAGTGCGATCCGAGGGGTTAATAGCCATTGCAACTGCGACATCTAGTATAGCAGGGTCGATATTGCCCGGAGGATGCACCACACACTCGAGGTTTAAAATCCCCATTAAGCTTGCTCACAACAGCATGTTCAACTTCACAAAGCAGAGTGGCACCACGGAGTTACTTCGTAGGGCATCCTTGATTATTTGGGATGAGGTTGCAATGACAAAGCGCCAAGCAGTTGAGACACTTGATAGGTCCCTTCAAGATATTATGGATTGTTCTTTGCCATTTGGAGGAAAGGTTATTGTATTTGGAGGTGATTTCAGACAAGTTCTTCCTGTCGTGATGCGTGGGACAAGGGCATAGATCACTGATGCTACATTGCAGAGGTCTTATTTATGGGAAATTATAAGAAAGACACGCTTGTCACGTAACATGAGGGCTTAATCTGATCCGTGGTTTTTGGACTATCTCCTTAGGATCGGAAACGGAACTGAAAGCACGATCGGAGAGGATTACGTTCGTCTGCCTGATGACATTATGATTGGTTATGTAGACAACGAAGATTCAGTGAACAAAATAATTGAACATGTGTGTTCCTTGCTTGATGATGAAAGAAATGCAAGTTCTGCAGTGCATATGAGCACATGGGCCATTCTATCAACAAAGAATGAGTATATGGATAAATTGAACACAAAGATGATTGATAGGTTTCCAAGCCAGGAAAAGGTTTATCACAGCATTGATTGCGTCGACGATGATCCCCACAATAGCTACCCTATTGAACTTTTGAACTCGATCACTCCAAATGGCCTCCCGCCACATGAGCTCAAAATTAAGATCAACTGCCCTGTGATTCTCCTCTGTAATCTTGATCCTGACAATGGGTTGTGCAATGGTACAAGGGTCCTACTAATGGTAGAGCATTCCAAGACTATGAATTGATGCTGAAATTGTTGGTGGGCAACATGCAAACAAAAGAGTGTTCATTCCAAGGATCCCTTTGTCTCCCTCGGATGATATTTCCCTACCTTTTAAGTTCAAGAGGAAACAATTCCCAATATGACTAAGTTTTGCAATGACCATAAATAAATCACAGGGACAAACCATCCCTATTGTCAGGATTTATCTTCTAGAGCCTTTGTTCTCATACGGACAGCTTTATGTGGCATTGTTAAGGGGGGTGTCAAGGCAAACAACAAGAATTTTGGCTAAGCCAAAAAGAGAAATAGACCCTACCGGGAAGAGCACTAGGAATATTGTGTATAGAGATGTCCTTGATTGGGGAACAATAGTAGGTAATAAGGCCAATATATACATTTGCATATCAAAAACATTCATTACAATATTTGTTACTGACCACTGACAATTGGTTTTGTACAGCACATAGCCGACCGAGTGGCAACCGTGTGATTGGGATGGCATAAAAGCTTGTGGTACATCCTGGCAGGTGCCGGTTCACAGGGAGCTGACATGGTTAACATCATTATGCTTGTACCGCTCTACTATGAACTCTTTGCCAATTTACCGATGTTAACAACACATTAATGAATAGTTCAAAAATTCAATTGTATTGGTATACATGGCTAAATGATTTATTTGAGTATATCTTTAATAACTATGATCCAAAATGGTGGTGCTGCTTTTTGTGTTTCCTAGCTGACTGGCTCCAATGGGAGAGTGGAAAGGCTTCACTGCCCAATGCCTACCAACACTTGGAAGGTTTTATCACGACTGGAAACCATCCTCTCCCTCTCAATAAAGGGATATACAACGACAATGCTAAAACACAAAAGATTCCTGGTTGATGGGTACTTGTAACGCTCATAAATTCACGACCAGAATTTCTGAATATTCTTGTGTATTAAATGTAACAGCCCACTTTTGTTCATTGGTGCATAAAACCATTTTTTTTCATCTGCATGCACTGCAGGTCATCTTTCGTGCATGAAAATCCCAGCCAATAGGTAAAAGTTCGTACAATCTATATAAACTTTTCCCACCGCCCTCTCTGACCCTCAATTTTCAATCTTCACCAAAAATTCTAGAAAATTTCCTTAAAATTCCATACCTTACTACCAGCCTTGCCTCCAAGTTTCATTTGGTTTGAAGCAAGTTGGCCCATCGAACCATCTCCACCAAAAATCTGGGTACGGTTCACCTAGGAAGAGTCCTTTCCCGTCTGTCTGCTGCACGCTTGCCTGTGCACACATCATTGCGAGACCGATGGAGTAGAGCAGTGCCCCCCCCTCTCCTCTCCCTTCCTTGCCTTCCTTTTTAACCAAGCCATGTCCTCCTGCCTCCCCAGTTCGCCCTCTTTCTCACGCACCCAAGGACCCAGGGGATTGCCCCTTGGTTCACTGGGAACGTGAGGTGCCGCCCACGGCGCCGGCGAGCACACGCCTTCCGTCTGGGAGCTCCGGTGAGTTTCACCTTGTCTCAGCTGTGTCACCATGTGTTCCTACCCGACCGAACTCCGTTTTTGCCCTCGGCAAGCAGGCAGCAGGCACCACCGCAGCCCCATCGTGTTTTGCAAAGCCTATTGGGTGCCACCGTGACCTTGCAGCTGCTAAACTCTGCCCTAGTGAGTTTAACGCTGTCCTAGCTATATCACCATCTCCCCTTCACCCATTGAACTCATTGCAGCGCTTGTCTACAGCCTCCATTGCGAGCAACCCTGTTGCCGAGCCGACCACCGCCTCAACGTTGCACCCCACCGCCCGCACTCTTCGGTGAGCTCCTGTTTCTGCATGTGCTTTCTTTTTATTCCTAGGAGGCCACTAGTGCTCCCCACGTCCTTGGCTTGGCCTGTCATGCCGTTGTTTTGCCATCCACCCAAGCGACACCACCGTGGCCACATGTCTGGATGAGGCTCAATTGGAGCATGGCCGCATGAATTAGAACCCTACGACCTTGCATGCAGGACCCCTAGAGCTTCCCTGTGCCCCTGCATCACTAGCCATGCACTAGAGCATGAGAGGACAGAGTTAGACAAGATGTACTTTAGCTTGGCTTTTCACCGAACACCTTAGGTGCGCTTGTGTTTGAGTGAGCGACAGCCATCCCATCAGCCCCATGCAAGCCAGGTTGGCCCCACTAGTGTTAGAACGGGATAAAACCACGAGTAGAGCAGCTGCTGTTGAATTCCCGATTTTGCCGGTCATCGTTAACGTGCGAAGACGTGTAGTTTGCGTGTACGAAGACATCGTTTTTGGACCGAGGCGTTCGCCGCTACTGAAGCCTTCCTATAGGTTCCACTTGTGCATCCAGTGACCCCTAGGCCCTAGAAACCCTCCACGCCTCCAAATGCCTTAGATTAATAAATACTTCACGCCCGGTGGATTTCACGTGTTAGGCCGTTTTAGCAACGTGTGAGCGTGTGCGATTAACTTCCTAGTGAGTTGGAGTATATCCACTTCTGGGAGCTGTCCAAAGGTTCATAGTAGCACATATGTAGGTTTCGTACCATATAAATGCCCCTAGAACCAAAAACGTCCCAAATAGACCACCCGTTAAGTCGGTAGAATGTTTTCAGCCGTTTCAGCAGTTCGGTCGAGCAAAAACGCTGTTTCTCAATTATTTTTGATTTTAGGACAGAGCAGACTTTGTTTAGCCGTTTCTCCATCATACGAACTCGGATTCAAGCGATTCTTTTTCCTAAATTCATCTAAAATCATGCACTTCCATATTCTGCAAAAATATTTGTACTTCCTATACTGTTAAATTTTGCCGTTGTTTTCATTGCATTCGTTTGGTATTCTCGTAGAGCACAACGTTGCTGACCCAGTTGAGGAGGAACCAGAGGAGTACTAGGAAGTCCAGAAGCAAGGCAAGCACCCCCTTGATCAATTGCCCCTATATTTCAAACTTACAAACTATATTGATTGCAAACTATTTTGCATGTGATGTTTTACTCAGAAATGTGTGGGATTCTTGGGTAGTTAACCTCTTGTTGCATATGCCTTGTCCTTGTTACTTGAGTATCATGAATTCCTTGTCACCTATGTTGCCACTGAAAATCTGGGTTCATGTGGTTGGGAGGATGTCAATAGGTATGCTTAGTTTGCTAATTAATCAATGCTGCTTGTTACTTGATTTTGGGATGTTGGGGAAATGAAGCATTTGCAAAATTATGGAAATGAACAGTGGGTAATTCCCCTATGCTCTTCGTGGAAAAAAAAACTGAAAACATGCTTTGGACTTGGGCGAGTGGATGTAGTGTTTGGTGCCTTGTTTGTGGTACCGATTAGGTGGTTGTCTTGCCCGGGTCGCTAAGGACCGATTCAATGGTGTAGCTAGAACCAAGAAACATAGTACAAACCACATGTGGCTCTTATGGGGAGTCCCTGGCTCAGTATAATGTTGATACCTAGCAATAGACCCGCCGGTGGTAGTTGTAGGTCATTATTGTTGACATTGGGTTAGTGCGGGTTATGGTTTTTGTCCATGGCCCGAAGGTACCTTGATTATTGTTCAAGGGTGACCAGCACATCGTGTGAGCCTTGGGGTTTTGGGAGGCCTACCAACTCCCTAGAGATAGATCATAGGCACAGGATATTGCTAGGTCAATGGTAGAAAGACTTTGTCATTGATGGTGTGAGCCTCCTGTGTGGTAGCTCATATTGTCCTTGTCATGTGAGTACAGTTGTACACACTCTCGAGAGTTAAAACTATTCGAATAGCCGTGTCCTCGGTTATGGATGACTTGGGAAATTCTCCACCGTAGTAGATTTAAATTTTGGAACTGTTTTGGGGGAACATCATGGTGCGAATGGGGAGTTCGCTGGGCTGGTTGTGTCAGCGTGTTGCCACGGTTGGCTGGCATGGGCAGGGAGCCTAGATGGTTGGAAACACTTGGGGTCGATGCTTGCATACTTGATTTACTGTGCTGGCTTGATTTACGAAATTTCGTTGCAAAACCGCAATGTTTTTGCTATATATATTATGATTTATACAAAGTGCAGAACCTAAACCACCCCTTGTTTATCTTCGCATATTATGGAATACCATGCAAATACTAAAAGTCTTGCAGAGTACGTATTGTACTCACACACGCTTGTGTGACTTCTTTTTTTTAGAGATGATTGAGGGGGACTCGACAATCAGGTACTTCTATGCAGCGGGTTTTGGAGACGACGACGACGGTGCTTACTAGGGCTTACCAGTCGGTTGCCTAGGGGCGGGCAGAGGCACACTTGCTGGTTTTTGGTGCCTAGATTATCTTGTTTCCGCTGTTGAACACTTTTTTTTAATTTTGTTGTTCTATTTGGCCGGTCGGCCTCTATGTAATCGCTAAGTCTAGACTCTTGTACGACTTCTGCTTGGAGTGCTGTGAGCTGAACCTGTGATGTATGGATTATGATGTCGATGTTGTATGTGTGTGCTAGCAATTGATCGTGGGACTAGCATGGTACACACATAGGGTTCAGGGTCAAACCCGGGTCCGACATTAAATCCCTGTCTAGGAAAGCCAAGGTACACAATACCAAGTTGCCATATAGAGTGCGTCTTACAAATAGAATAAAATTGTCTTACATTGATGCAGCGGGAACTGATAAAGAAAGCCTATAAACAACTAGCCACGTGGAGGCTTCCATTCCACAGGCAGCTCGACAGTGGATCCAGCCTAGTCCTCCTGATGATCCTTGTCGAAAAGGTACTCCATCTCTGAGGGGGGAGAGCAAGACTGAGTACCACCCATAGTACTCAACAAGTCACACCCGCAATTATGCACAATGCACGGGAGACCAAGATAGGTTTTGGGTTTATTTGCATAAAAGCAGCTGCAAACAATATTAGTTCGCAAAATAAGTAAAAGGTTGTTTAATTAAACAATATTAATCATCAGCGATCAACGCTACACCACATTGACCAAGCCCAACCATCCATCCTATCCCTACACATATTTTATGTCAATTTATTAAGGTGAGACTAATCACGGTGAGTCTTGACCAACCGCCCATAACCGCGGGTACGGCTATTCGAATAGATTTTAACTCTGGCCAGAGGTGTACAACTATACCCACACAACACGGCCCCACACACGTTCCTGTGTGCCGGCGTGTCACCACGAGACCCCGCAAGAGGCTGTGACAGGACCGTTCACACAACTCCTCCCTAACCATCCATACCACATTGAGGTTGCACCTGACGACAGGGCACACCGTATCAGCCAGGCTACCCCCCTTGCACCGCAATGGATCCGGAAGCCGGTCAACCCGACCCTGAGCCAACCCAACTCCATCATGCCCATTCTCACCAACAGTGCCTAGGAGAGGGAGAAGCTATGCTACAAGCTCAGCCGTTGCCCATGCTGGCTTGTGGTATGTACGAATAATTGCTCAAGGGGTTCCCGTGAACTGGTCCTTAATTGCCATGGGTGCGTCTAGCAAAACCATTCACCTATAGCCCACCATTATGGTCATATTTTATTTGCATAAGTAACCATGTCCAAAGTTCAGTCATCCGACATCAAGTCAAACAATAAAGGTAATAGTGAGTATTTATTCCCCAGGTGAGCTAATTGATTTACAGCATGGCTAAGCATCCAAGAAACATTTCCTAGTCATATTGTTACCCAAGTTACAAACGAATGGGGGTCACCAAATTAAAGTATTCATCTAAATACATATAGGTTATATTCCCGTGCCACATGAAATAATAAAAACATGCAAGGCTATTTAAATAAAACAAAGCATTTTGCATAAATTATGTGCAAAATGATCAGGAACATGGTGTAACTTGCCTTGCTCCGGCTCTGCGAACTCAGCAACGACCTCGTAGTACACAGGAGGGTCGGACACCTCAGTTTCTAAAGCAATCTAAACACAAACAATTAAAAATAGTATAAGTGACCACTGTAACATGGGCTAAAAGTATTTTTAATGGATTCTTGACATTTTCCTGGATTTAATGAAATTTGAATGGAATTAATCGAAGCTCGTATGAATTAGTTATGAATTTTTAAAGGTTCTCTGTGTTTCCCTATACAAAAATAAACCTTAAATGAATTATTGCACATTAAATAGGGATTATGGCATCAGTGAACCTGGGAACCGGTGCCGACAGGCAGGGCTCACGGGTCAGAGACCCATGGGAGAGCGGCGCACAGTGGAGCACATGCACCACAGCCAGGCGCAATGGCGCCAAGTGGCTGCTGACGTGGCAACCACGGTGGACGGGGGAATCGACGCGGCGTCGAGGTGGCACCCACGTGGCGAGGGACGAGCACCTGCGATGGCCTCCACGCGGCTAGCCCCAATCTACCTTTGGGTAGATCGGACGACAAAGAACAAAGGGGGCAACACCCCGCCGGCGTGGCCGAGCCACGGCAAGGCGCGCGGCCCGGCGGAGGCAGCGGCATTGGCGGTGAAGACAGGGATTCGATGGGATGCTCACTGAGAGACGGCGATGATGGGACAGTGGCCTATGGTGGCGAACATGAGTGAGATGCAGCGGTGAAGCTCGGGAAGAAGACGACGACGGCATTTCGGCCGGGATCACCGGGGACAGAGGGATAAACGGCGAATGCACAGGAGGGGATTAGGGGCAAAACAAGCTAGCAGATGGGTGGAATTTGACGGCGGCGAGAGATGGGCTCTGGCGGCGAATAGGGGTGGCCGACGACTGGACTAGGTGCGCCCGGGTGTGACGGATCTAACGGACGTGAGTGCGGTGGCTGGCGACGACTCTAGCGGTGGCGGCGCATGGCTGAAGTTGGCGAAAAGCGGCGATGGTTCGGGATCTCGGCGCGGAGGTGGTTGGAGGCGCTAGGACTCATGGAGTTGAGGGGCACGGCAGGGGTTTAAGTGGGCACAGGAGCAGGAGATCGTGGCCGAGGCGGCCAAATTTGGTGAAATAGTGGGCGGAGGCCATGGCGGTGTGGGGGCAGAATTCACTCGGGATCGTGGGCGAGAGAAGCGGGAGATGTGGGGGAGTGGCTAGACGATCACGTCTGCGTCATTTCAACCGAGAACAAGGGCGCGCAGGCTCAGGGCGAGGCAAAATTCCGACTGCGCGGGGAGTCGATCTCCTCCGACCGATTCGGCCGGAGGTTGAAGACGGAGCTGACATGTGTGGCCCTGATCCCAGATGTCAGCAGGAGGGATAGAGGGGAAGAGGCGCGGGCACGTTGATGGGCGGGCCCTAGTGGCAGCGAGAGAGGGAGAGAGAAGGTACGTGTGGGCCGCGGGGCAGGCCAGAATAGAAGCAGACAGTGGCCCAGGAGGAAAAGGAAAAAGAGAAAAGGGAAAAAGAGAAAAGAAAAAGGAAAAGGGGATTTCGAGGACAATTTTAATTCAAATAACACGTTTTGATTTATTAAAAATACTTCTAGTGCTCTAAAAATTCCAATAAAAATCCTATTAGTGTATTTTGACAAGGGGAATACAAGAAAAATACTCCCAGCCTTGGTAGATTGATATTTTGTATTTTCATCATTAATTAATTTCCTTCGCCCTATTTAAATAATTTCTTTGGGTATTTTCTTTAATATATTTTGTGTAGCTCTATTAAGGGGGAAAATATCAGGGGTGACAAACCTACCCCCTTAAACAGAATCTCATCCTCGAGATTCGGAAGAGCTAGCAAAGAGGTGCGGATGGGCGGACTTCAATTCATCCTCTCGCTCTTAGGTAGCCTCTTCCTCTGAGTGATGACTCCATGTACCTTACAGAATCTGATCACTCGGCTCCTGGTGTTTCTTTCACTGATCTCCAAGATTCGGATTGGCCTCTCCACATAAGTGAGGTCCTCCTAGATTTTGATCTGCTCGTGATCAGCCTGTTCTATCGATACCCTTGGACATTTCCTCAACTAGGACACGTGGAACACATCATGTATGTCTGCCATTGAAGCTGGAAGATCCAATTGATATGCAACTTCGCCTTTGTGAGCTAGGACCTAGTAGGGTCCCACGAAGCGCAGTGCTAACTTTCCCTTTGTTTGGAACTTGTGTATGCCTCGGAGTGGAGTGACGCGAAGGTACACATAGTCTCCTTCAAAGCTCAGGTCTCTGCGGTGGTTGTCGGCATAGGTCTTCTGCCTCGACTGGGCCGTTTTCAATCTTTCCCAGATAATGGCCACTTTCTCCTTAGCTTCCTTGAGTGCATCTATCCCGAATACCTGATGTTCACTGGTCTAATCCTAGAAGAGGGGTGTACGACACTTCCTGCCATACAAAGCTTCGAATGGTGCTATCCGCAAACTAGCTTGGTAATTGTTGTTGTATGAGAACTCCGTGTAGGGCAGACTATTATCCCAGGTCCCACCGAAGTCTAATGCGTAGGCTCTTAGCATGTTCTACAATATTTGATTGACCCTTTCAGTCTGCCCATCTGTCTGTGGATGGTAGGCCGTGCTGAAATTCAGACAGGTCCCCAGTTCTGCTTGTAGCTTCTACCAGAATTTGAAAGTGAACTGGCTACCGCGGTCGAATACAATCCTTTTGGGTTCCCCGTGTAAACACATTATGTGGGCCATGTAGAGCTCTGCTAGTCTCTTGCCTGAGCAAGTCGTGTGCACCGGAATGAAATGGGCAACCTTGGTGAGTCGATCAACGATCACCCAGATCGAATCATATCTTGAAGATGTTCGGGGCAAACCGATGATGAAGTCCATCCTGATCTCTTCCCATTTCCACTCTGGGACCTTGAGCGGTTGTAGGAGTCCTGCGGGCTGCTGGTGTTCTGCTTTGACTCGCTGGCGCACGTCGCAAAGTGCCACGAATTCCGCTACCTCTCTTCTCATGCTGGCCCACCAAAACATTGTCTTGAGGTCTTGATACATTTTGGTGCTTTCAGGGTGAATGGAGTACTGTGTCTCATGAGCTTCCCGGAGTATCAGGTCCTTGAGTTCCTTGTTTTCTAGGATGCATAACCATTGTCCCATCTAGATTGTCCCGTTTTCATCTTCCGTGAAGCCCTAAGCTTTTCCAACTCTCATGTTTTTCTTGAGCTCTTTAATCTCTAGGTCGTTCGCTTGTGCCTCACGAACTTGATCGAAGAGTGTGGGTTGGGCCTCTAGGGCTGCCACGAATCCAAGGCCAACGATGCCCAGATTCAAGCATTCAAAGTCTTGCTGAACTTCCTTGCACAGTGTCTCTACTCGAGCACTATTGCAGTAACTCTTCCTACTTAGCGCATCTGCTACCACATTGGCTTTGCCTAGGTGGTAGTGTATTCCCATGCCATAATCTTTAATCAGCTCCAGCCACCTTCTTTGACGAAGGTTTAGGTCGAGCTGGGTAACTATGTACTTCAGACTCTTATGGTCTGTATAGATTTTAGTATGGTTACCGATGAGGTAATGCCTCCAAATCTTCAAAGCATGGACCACGGCTACCAATTCCAGGTCGTGTGTCGGCTAGTTGCCCTCGTGGGGTCACAACTGTTGAGACGCGTAGGCTACGACTTTGCCCTCTTGTTAACGCCAAAATTTGGTAAGGCCCTATGTCAGATTCGGTCAAAGGAGAGCGTCACAGTCAACTAACGGAGATTGATCCAGAAGGGACCGGATCGAGGGAGGAGCCGTGAAGACCGCAATATGGCAGTTATTTACCGTGTCTACTATTTAGGCAATATTAGTTTTTATCTTTAGCAGACTTGATCTCGTGTCCGATCAGGTCCTGTTAGTGTTTCCTTTTGTAATTAGGAAGTCTCGTATCGTGTCCTATCAGGACTGTGTCAACTCGGGGTATATATACGTATGCCCGGGTGCCTTGTAAATCATCACAACGATCAATACAAACTTCGGCGCATCGCCACCCCTTCGACGGGATCTTGCTTCTCGAGCCGGGCTGCATCGGTTAGGTCCGAACTCCTGCGAGAGGGTAAGTCTCGTCACCCCGGCTACCTATCGGCTAGGACTTCCTCGGTTAGGTCCGATATTCTAGTCGGTTTATGGTAGTCGGCTTACCATGATATATTTATTTTATCTATGGCTGCATCAGTTCAGTTTGATCTCATAGATTGATTAGGTATATCACATCACGCGTGCGTAGATCGTATCGGCTTACTGGGAGCGGTTTATCATCAGTTTGTGCTGCATCGGTTAGGTCCGACCGACTAAACTGCTAGCGATAAACCGATCCTGCTAAGTCGATGCTTTATGCGCAGGCGTCTTGTCGGGGTGTATAGCCGGTAAGTTATCTTCATCACGATCACATCAGATTTATCGGCCTATTGAGGTATCGCTATCATCATCAGTCTGTGCTGCAACGGTTGAGTCCGATCTACTTGACTGACGATAATAGCTTTACTCTTGATGAGCCGATGGGTGTTATGCGATGTTGTTATCGGAGTGCTTAGCCGATAAGTTACCTGTTGAAGCCGACTACATTTATTCATTGTCTTATTTTATAATTGGCTTCTAGCCCTTTTATTCATATGTTCTGTTCGATAGTCGGCTGGCTCATCAATTGTCTATCATTTATGTTATTGCATACCTTATTACATATTCTTGCCTGTATTATTGTTACGATCGGCTAAGGGCTAGCCGATTGGTTTATTCTACCGATCCAAGTGCAAGTACAAGCAGGTTCCTGGGCACGACCCCAGGTGAGGACCCGGGCACGAGCTTAGGTAAGGATCCGGGTACGGGTCCGGACAGCGGATGAAGATCCCAGGAGCCGATATAAGCAAGGGCCCGGGCACGGGCATATTTCCACGGCAATACCAGTAACACTAAACTATGATCAGCTAGGATTTATTTGATTTATTTACTTACGCATTCTGCCCGTTTATTTTATCAAGTCTATAGCCAGTTTCTTTTTCCTTTCGATGATCAGCTAGCGCGATACTTGTTTATTATTATGCTATTGCTCCTGCTGTCATCGGCTTTAAGCCGATGTATAAGTGTAACAGTGCGTATCGGCCATCGGCCGATGAGATGAGTCCAAGCCGGCTTCCAGCCGATTGGCTCACGAATTTAACATTCCTTTCTCCTTGTCAATTACAGGGTCAAATTGACTGGCACGCCTGCGAACCTCAAGACTTTAGGACCTGCACTAGAGTGAAGCAAATCTCCCAGGCCTTCGCGTGTCACCCAGACGCCGGACGGCCCCCGGCGGGTTTTCGGCGTCAACACGTGTCGATGCTTTGCACCGGCAATAATATTATGGGGCTACTCGGCGACCTGGAATTCGGTGGATTGCAGAGGAACACAAGAGAATTATACTGGTTCAGGCCCTCGATGTGAGGTAATACCCTACGTCCAGTTGAGGTGTTATTCCTCTGAGGTGGTCTTGTGATCAATGATCTTGCGTGTCCTCATGGGGCGCCCTGCCTCCCTTTATATACTAGGGGACAGGGGTACATGGTAAGGATCCTAGTCGGATACGACCAAGGGATTTCCTTCTTAGAGATAGAATCCTATCCGACTAAGGCTATGTTTCCTTATTATACAAGGCACAGCCTGCCGGGTGCTATCTTATCTCTAATTACATGGTCTGGCCCATCCTCTATCCGAGTGGCCCATGTACTGGTAATGAGGTACCCGGGGCCCATGGCCTCCACAACACGCTTTTGGCACGCCTGGTGGGACTCGAAGTTTCAACCCAAGGTTTTCAACGCAAAGTTTTGATAATCAGACCTGCAACATGACTAGGAAAGAGATCAAGACAGACAACGTAATTCCAGTCAGCATGGAGGATTTAACAGAAGAGCAGAAACAGCAGATTGAGCAAACTATGGCCAACTTTCAGAAGCTGTGCTTAGAGTCCTTCAGTATGACAAGGCAAGGGCCGATTCAGAAATCCCAGTTTCCAAAGCCAGTATTGGTTGGAGAATCGAGCCATACACAACCCGAGAGCCCACCGATTAAACCTTTGCAGGAGATGGTCAATGAGGCTGTACACCATGCGCTCATTAATTAGTCAGGGATCTTGGTAAATACATTACATAACCTCATCAAGAAGACTGTTGATGGATCAATTGCCCAAGAACCAACTCGGGGTCCTGTTTACCTCCCACCGAAGGTTGAACCAACTCAGATTGCTTACAACATCGGCAGAGATATACCAGAACACTTGTTCACACAGAACCAGGCTGGGGGGCAACAGGATATTCCTGCTGGATACCACCGATCTAGTTATTATGGAGGATATCAACAGAATTGTCAGGCAGGCGGAGCCGATCCGGGTACTTACCAGAGGGAGTATCACAGACAGAATCGGCAACCAGCCCCACCGATACAGTATCAGCAGTATCAACAGGAGAATGCAAGAGAAGAAGACTTATCGGCACGGGTTGAAGAGATAGTAAGGGAGCAGTTCGGGATCAAGCCCAAGGAACAAGCGTTCATGTATCGGCACCCATATCCTGAGTGGTTTGACAGGGTTCCGTTACCACATCGATACAGGGTCCCGGATTTCTATAAGTTCTCAGGGCAGGACAACACGTCTACAGTAGAACATGTCAGCCGGTTCTTGGCACAGTGCGGGGAGGCATCGGCTGAAGAGGCCCTGAGGGTTAGGTTTTTTCCCCTATCACTATCCGGATCGGCTTTTACATGGTTCTCTTCATTACCGCCGAATTCTGTTCGGGGGTGGGCCGATCTGAAGAAGATATACATAAGACTGCGTTTCGGTGTCCAGGAGCTATCGGCCTGTATGAGTGGGTAGTAATGACTTTTGGATTGAAAAGTGCCGGTGCGACTTATCAAAGAGCGATGAATTACATATTTCATGATCTCATCGGCTTATTGGTAGAGATTTATATTGATGATGTGGTGGTCAAGTCTAAAAGTGAGGAAAGCCATATAACCGATCTACAAAAAGTGCTGGAGAGAGCCAAGAAATACGGACTAAGAATGAATCCCAATAAGTGCACTTTTGGTGTATCGGCTGGGCAATTTTTGGGTTTTATGGTTCATGAGCGAGGGATTGAAGTTAGTCAGCGAAGTATCAGAGCCATTAAGACTACAGAGCCACCAAGCAATAAGACAGAGTTGCAATCGTTGATCGGCAAGATTAATTTTGTGAGAAGGTTTATATCAAATTTGTCAGGGAGAATTGAGTCTTTCACGCCGTTGTTGAAGTTGAAGGCCGATCAAGAGTTTGTGTGGGGGGGCAGTGCAGCAGAAGGCATTTGATGAAATCAAGAATTATCTGAGTTCCCCACCTATTTTAATTCCGCCGCAGAAAGGAATGCCGTTCAAATTGTATTTGTCAGCTGATGAGAAATCCATCGGATCTGTTTTAATACAAGAGTTTGAAGGAAAAGAGCGAGTTGTGTTTTATCTGAGCAGAAGACTTCTGGATCCTGAAACGAGATATCCTGCGGTGGAGAAATTATGCCTGTGTTTATATTTCTTGTGTACGAAGTTAAGGCATTACATCCTATCGGCTGAGTGTACAGTAGTTTGCCAGGCCGAGGTGGTCAAATATATGTTGTCGGCTCCAGTCTTGAAAGGGCGAGTTGGCAAGTGGGTTTTTGCTTTGACGGAGTTCGACTTAAGATATGAATCGACTAAAGCAATTAAGGGACAAGCAGTGGCCGATTTCATTGTGCAACACAGAGGGTCTCATGAGGATTATGTGGAACCGATCCCGTGGACTTTGTTTTTCGATGGATCGGTTTGCAAGCATGGATCTGGTATCGGCTTAGTTATCATATCGCCTCGGGGGGCAAGTTTTGAGTTTGCTTTTACAATTAAGCCTTATCGGACTAATAATCAGGCAGAGTACGAGGCGGTGCTAAAAGGACTTCAACTCTTAAAGGAGATTGGAGCCGATGTCATAGAGATAATTGGCGATTCTTTATTAGTGGTCAAACAGTTGTCTGGAGAATATGAGTGTAGGGATGATGTTTTGAGATCATATTATGAAGAGTGTACGGATTTGTTAAAGGATTTCAAAATAGTATCAATAAATCATATTCCCAGGGAGCAGAATTTGGAAGCCAATGATCTTGCGCAGATTGCTTCAGGGTATCGGCTGAATAGGCAGGTTGAGGTTGAGATAGCCGATATTGATATCCAGAACAAGGCCGATGACTGGAGACAGGAGTTAGTTGATTACTTGCAAAATCCATCGCAATCGGTTTCCAGGAAAATTCGGTATAAAGCTACTAAATATGTGCTGCTTGATGGGGAGTTGTATTATCGGACTTTTGAGGGAGTTCTGCTTAGGTGCCTGAATTTGGAAGAAGCCAAAGTGGTTATGTGCGAGGTGCATGAAGGCGTCTGTGGGACTCATCAATCGGCGCATAAGATGAAGTGGTTGCTGAGAAGAGTAGGGTATTTTTGGCCGACAATGCTGGAGGATTGCTTTAGGTATTATAAAGGGTGTCAAGATTGTCAGAAATTTGGAAATATACAGCGAGCACCAGCATCGGCTATGAATCCTATCATCAAACCGTGGCCGTTCAGAGGTTGGGGAATTGATATGATCGGCCAGGTTTTTCCTCCATCAAGTAAAGGGCATAAGTTCATATTGGCGGCAACAGATTATTTTACCAAGTGGGTAGAGGCGGTTCCTTTGAAGAAAGTTACGTCCAAGGAAGCGATCGAGTTTGTAAAGGAGCATATTATTTATCAGTTTGGGATTCCTCAGACGATAACTACTGATCAGGGGTCTATCTTTGTGTCTGATGAGTTTCAACAGTTTGCTGCCAATATGGGAATCAAGCTATTAAATTTGTTGCCTTATTATGCTCAGGCCGATGGGCAAGCAGAAGCTTCTAACAAGAGTTTGATCAAGTTGATTAAGCGGAAAATTGATGAGCAGCCACGACGATGGCATACTACATTAGCCGATTCACTATGGGCCTATCGGATGGCATGTCATGGATCTACTCGGGTGCCGCCGTATCAGTTAGTATATGGACATGAGGCAGTTTTACCATGGGAGACTAACATCGGCTCTAGGAGAATTTTTTTGTAGAATCAGTTGACAGCCGATGATTATTATAACTTAATGACAGATGAACTTGAAGATTTAGCTCAGAATCGGTTGAGGGCGTTGGAAAGGATCAAGGAAAATAAGGCTAAGGCAGCTCGGCATTACAACAAAAAGGTGGTGAATAAGTCATTTGCCGAGGGAGATCTTGTGTGGAAGTTGATTTTGCCGATCGGGACCAGAGATAATAAGTTTGGAAAATGGTCGCCTAATTGGGAAGGGCCCTATCGGATTAATCGCTGTGTGCCTGGTAACGCCTACGTGTTAGAGGATCTTGGCGGGACGGAGTTTGCTAAAGCGCTTAATGGAAAATATCTCAAGAAATACTATCCTAGCGTTTGGATCGATTCTTAAATCGGTTAAGTATCGCCGATTTCTAAAATAGTCCGGAAAGCCGATGTTTTTCGCATCGCCTAAAGACAGCCGATATCAATCGATATCGCCTTTAGAACAAATAAACAAAAATTACCAAGGGACAAAAGAGCTAGCAGCAGAGCTGATCAGGATATATTACAGTGCAGTTAATGTTTCAAGGGGCCATCGGTCATTGATTTACATGAACTTTCGGATCGTTTTGATTGCGTGCAAGCGGATTTGATCGATTTCGTTGATGGCCCGGATGTCGCCTTCATCGGAGCCCGGAATAGTTTTCAGGTTCTTGCGCCGATGAATGACTTGGCGCACCGTCGCTGCAACCTTAGCCTCTTGGTCTTGGATGGCTTGTGGTAAGCCGATAAGCTGGGATTCTGTGGCTTCGAGGTCCTTGTGAACTTTTTCAAGTTCTCCCAGCAAATCGGCTTCCTTCTTCTTCAGTTGATCTAGCTTGGATTGGAGCTCTTGGGGAACAGCTACCATGTCATCAAGTTTCTTCTTGTCTATCTGGGCTGATAGCCAATCAGTTTGGATATCTTCGGTGATCTTCTGTTGGTCAGCACGATCGGCTATGCGCTGTCTAAGCTTGATGAGCTTAAACCTGTGAGACTCCAGGTATGCTGCAGGGGTTAATGCATCAACGAGTTCTTCAGGCAGGTAGTGTTCGATTTCTGCAAGCCTTGCCTGAATCGGCCCACAGTCTTCAACTAGCGCATCAATTGGGTTTTCCAGCCGACTGTTGATGCTTGTTAAATAATCACGCACGTCGGCTGGGAACGACGGTTTGGTCGCTGTGCTGGTGGTTGGTTCGTCTTCTGCCTCCAAGTACTTGCCGATGTCGAAGGGGAACAAATCGGCTAAGGACTGCAAAATTGACATCGGTAAGGGGATCAGTAAAAAGTTAAAAGCAAAGTATGGGCATAAAGAAGTTACCTGAGGAAGGACGTCAGTAGCTCGGGTGGCATCGGCTTCAGTGAGATGAATAGGGTGTTCTTTGGAGGGGCCGATGTTAGCCGATGGAATAGCAGTAGTCTCAATGACGGTTGGACTTGGTACCGAGAGTGGAGCAGCCAGAGAAGCCGTCGGCTCAATGCTTCGGAGGATATCGGAGGAATGTTGAGGTTCTGGAGCCGATGACTCGAGCTGGGAATAAAACTGGTAAGATAAGAGGAAAGCGGGTAATAATATTGAGACTTGACACGTACCTGAGGAGATGAGGGAGCCGATGTTGTTTGAGGAGAAGATGGCGTCGGGGTAACGACATCAGCATCAGTTTTCTGCTTCTTTGAGGAGGGGCGATGCGCTAACTTCTTACGTTTTTGTCCCATCGGCCAAGGCGCCTTAAGAAGAGCCGATGGAGATGGAGCGTCGCGCCCTAAGTTTGGGGTGGCCGATGGAGGTTGGTACAGAATCGGCCGACCGCTGTTGCTTGTTGATGGGGGCTCGACGCTGGTAGCCTGCAAAATAAGAGTTAGAGATGATTGGAGATGATGGTTAAGGCTTGCGGGTGTTACCTCTTCGTTGGATTCGACGTACTCAGTGTCAAGACGAGAGCAGTAGCAGGTGGCCGCTAAGCTGAATAGATGTTTTTTCCATTCTGACCACCATCTTACAAAAAGCTTGGTGTTGGCAGTGCAGATACACACCTCGGTGGCGGCGCCTAGGAGGAGGGGGTCTGTCAAAGTCCACAGCTGATCATATTCCAGGGCGCTGCTGACCGTGCCTCGGGCTTGAAGTTTGTCGATGAGGAAAAGGCCGATCGGAAGCTGACCAAGGCCAAACTGGCGGGAGCCGACCGATGGGTGGTAAAACTCGTAAGAAGGCTATGATCGGCCCAGGGAGAAGCCAGTTGGCAGCAGGCGAGGGGAGATAGCCGATAGGAATATGGCCTTGGACTCGTCATTATCCAGAGCTTTGAGTGGGTCAAAGTTAGAAGGCATCTCAAATGATGATGCATCATTATATGCAAACCAGAGAGTGGCCTCCCTGGTGAAGCCATAGTAAAACCCCTTGAACCACTGACTAAGTTCAGCGGGGGTTATCTTGCCGCCAGAAAGAGCCGATACAGCTTCGCCCATGGAAACGCATCGGCGGTAAACGGGATCTTGGTCTTCTGTGTAATCAGCTGGGAAGGATTGCTTGAGAAGAGAAGTTTCAGGGACGGCCTTGGAGGTGTAGATATTGAGCCAGAGCTGTACAAACCACCAAGGGCCCCCGATGTGGCCGATGGGCTGGCCGGCCGATAACTTAGTTGCTACTTGGTGAAGCAACTGATAAGTGGCACCAAGGAGGAATTGCCCCAAGGGGATCTGTTTCCGATCAACCAGGCATTCTGCCAAACATTGCATGTTGATTGTCGGACCAAGGGTAGCGCCGCCAAAAACAAAACGCTCCAGCCAGAGGTTCAGAAAAGCAACGTGTTCCCGGTCATCAACCGATCCAGTTCCCTTATTGTGAAGAGATATGTACCTGGACCAGCCACCGATGTTCTTTGCTTGAAGCCGATGAGTGGGTTTGAACCGGAGCTTGAAGGGGTCGATGTAGCTTGTCGTATCCAGACAGGTGAGCATGGTCACATCCAGCAAAGTGGGGGTCATTGGCCCATGCCCGAACAGGAAGGCATTAAGGGCATCGGACCAGAAATATGAGGCCGATGCGAGCAGAGGTTCATTTCTTTCCATATCGGCCAGGGAGAGATTGATGCAATGGCCGATATGAGATTCTTCCCAGTAGGTTCTCTTCGCAGCAGACACCCTGATGTACCAATCTCTCCACCCAGGCAGTTTGCTTGGCCACGACCTGAAGCTGTTGGTCCAGTCGCCGACTCGCATGGCCGAGTTCTTGAAAGGGATACGCTGGGTCTCGGCGCATATGAAATCGGCGGGATCTTCACTACCCATGGGGCCAAGATAGAAAAAGTTTGGGTAATCGGCGGCTGGGATCAAGATCTGACCTCTAAGATGCTACAGTAAACAAGAACACGACGAAGAACAGATGAAGAACATGGTGGATTGGACGCATCTGGGCCGCAAAATCGGAGAAATAATCAGTTAGGACGATTACCTCAGGGACTGCAGATGCCGATGCCATCGCAAGAAAGGAGGAAGATGCAGAAATCAACGGCTGAAGAAGAGGGCTGCGATGGTTCGTCTGGATTTGCTAGAGCTTGTTGAAGGCTTGGAAGATGAAGTGGTGGTGCTCTGGTGATGTGAAAGCGTAAAAAAGGGCTAGGAAGACGAAGCGTTTTATAGAGATATGATGACCGGGCGGGAATCGAGGCCGTTGGCACTGTTTCAAACAATTATGGCAAGTGGGCTACCTTGGGCCACCTCGGTTTGGAAGAGATCTGAAGGCCCAAAATGAAAAAATTTCAAAGTCCTATAGGAGAACTCCGAAATTGGGGGACATGTGTTAACGCCAAAATTTGGTAAGGCCCTATGTCAGATTCGGTCAAAGGAGAGCGTCACAGTCAACTAACGGAGATTGATCCAGAAGGGACCGGATCGAGGGAGGAGCCGTGAAGACCGCAATATGGCAGTTATTTACCGTGTCTACTATTTAGGCAATATTAGTTTTTATCTTTAGCAGACTTGATCTCGTGTCCGATCAAGTCCTGTTAGTGTTTCCTTTTGTAATTAGGAAGTCTCGTATCGTGTCCTATCAGGACTGTGTCAACTCAGGGTATATATACGTATGCCTGGGTGCCTTGTAAATCATCACAACGATCAATACAAACTTCGGCGCATCGCCACCCCTTCGACGGGATCTTGCTTCTCAAGCCGGGCTGCATCGGTTAGGTCCGAACTCCTGTGAGAGGGTAAGTCTCGTCACCCTGGCTACCTATCGGCTAGGACTTCCTCGGTTAGGTCCGATATTCTAGTCGGTTTATGGTAGTCGGCTTACCATGATATATTTATTTTATCTATGGTTGCATCAGTTCAATTTGATCTCATAGATTGATTAGGTATATCACATCACGCGTGCGTAGATCGTATCGGCTTACTGGGAGCGGTTTATCATCAGTTTGTGCTGCATCGGTTAGGTCCGACCGACTAAACTGCTAGCGATAAACCGATCCTGTTAAGTCGATGCTTTATGCGCAGGCGTCTTGTCGGGGTGTATAGCCGGTAAGTTATCTTCGTCACGATCGCATCAGATTTATCGGCCTATTGAGGTATCGCTATCATCATCAGTCTGTGCTGCAACGGTTGAGTCCGATCTACTAGACTGACGATAATAGCTTTACTCTTGATGAGCCGATGGGTGTTATGCGATGTTGTTATCGGAGTGCTTAGCCGATAAGTTACCTGTTGAAGCCGACTACATTTATTCATTGTCTTATTTTATAATCGGCTTCTAGCCCTTTTATTCATATGTTCTGTTCGATAGTCGGCTGGCTCATCAATTGTCTATCATTTATGTTATTGCATACCTTATTACATATTCTTGCCTGTATTATTGTTACGATCGGCTAAGGGCTAGCCAATTGGTTTATTCTGCCGATCCAAGTGCAAGTACAAGCAGGTTCCCGGGCACGACCCCAGGTGAGGACCTGGGCACGAGCTTAGGTAAGGACCCGGGTACAGGTCCGGACAGCGGATGAAGATCCCGGGAGCCGATATAAGCAAGGGCCCGGGCACGGGCATATTTCCACGGCAATACCAGTAACACTAAACTATGATCAGCTCGGATTTATTTGATTTATTTACTTACGCATTCTGCCCGTTTATTTTATCAAGTCTATAGCCGGTTTCTTTTTCCTTTCGATGATCGGCTAGCGCGATACTTGTTTATTATTATGCTATTGCTCCTGCCGTCATCAGCTTTAAGCTGATGTATAAGTGTAACAGTGCGTATCGGCCATCGGCTGATGAGATGAGTCCAAGCCGGCTTCCAGCCGATTGGCTCACGAATTTAACATTCCTTTCTCCTTGTCAATTACAGGGTCAAATTGACTGGCACGCCTGCAAACCTCAAGACTTTAGGACCTGCACTGGAGTGAAGCAAATCTCCCAGGCCTTCGCGTGTCACCCAGACGCCGGACGGCCCCCGGCGGGTTTTCGGCGTCAACACCTCTTGCATCAGTACACATCCAAGCCCTTGGCGGGATGCATCACAATACACCTGGAAGTCCTTGGGGTCTGGCAAGATCAGGACTGGCACGGACACTAACCTCTTTTTGAGCTCCTCAAAACTGTGATTGCACTTGTCTATTCAAACAAACTTCACATCTTTCTTTAGCAACTGTGTCATGGGTCTCGCAATCTTCGAGAAGTTTTTGATGAATCGGCGGTAATAACCTATGAGTTCAAGGAAATTCCACACTTGTGTCACCGTCTTGGGCGGTTTCCAATTGGTAACTGGTTCCATGTTCGTCAGGTCCATGGCAACTCCCTAAGCGGTGATGACATGCCCGAGGAACTGCACCTCGTTCAGCCAGAAGTCGCACTTGCTAAGCTTGGCATACAGCTAGTGCTCTCTTAACTTCTCGAGAACCAACTGGAGGTGCTATTCATGTTCTTCCACTGACTTCGAGTATTAGAGAATATCATTGATGAAAACCACCACAAACTTGTCCAGAAACTTCATGAACACCTTATTCATCAGGTTTATGAAGAAAGCTAGTGCGTTCGTTAGTCCAAAGGACATAACGGTGCACTCCTACAGCCCATATCAAGTGGTGAAGGCTGTCTTCGGGATATCCTCTTCCTGGATCCTTAGTTGATGGTATCCTGATCACAGGTCTATCTTGGAGAAGACGGTGGCTACCTCCAACTGATCGAAAAGATCATCAATCCTTGGCAAGGGGTAATTGTTCTTGATTGTCATGTCATTTAGTGCGCGATAATCCATGCACATCCGCTTTATTTTGTCTTTCTTTTCCGCAAAGATGACCGGTGCACCCTAAGGTGACTTGCTCAGTCAGATGTAGCCTTTCGGTAGCAGATCATCAATTTGCTTCTTGACTTCCGCCATCTCATTTGGTGCCATTCTGTAGGGCCTTTTATATATTGGGGGCATTCCTAGTGCCAAATCGATCCTGAACTTGATCTTTCTTTTCGATGGTATTCTTGGTAGATCTTCTGAAAAAACGTCAGGGTATTCCCTTACTATTGGGATATCTATCAATGCTTTGTATTGGCAATGCTAATATGGGGCTACTTGTGAGACCTAAACTTGATGGATTGCAAAGGAACACGAAACGAGTTTATCCTCGTTCAGGCCCTTAAGGTGAGGTAATACCCTACTTCCAGCTGTTCTGTATTGCCTTTGAGTTTTCTCTGATGAGATTGTGGTGTCTTCTCTGGTGAGAGCGTTCTGCCCCAGGGAGCTCCTTGCCTCTCCTTATATATTGAGGAGGCAAGGTTACAAGGTAGGAATCCCAGTCAGACTCAACCGAGGGATTTCCTTTTAGGATCACAATGTAAGCGGTTAGGACTATACCCTTTCCCTTGTCATGCAATGTATCATATGCCAAATCTTACAGTATCCCTAATTACATGATTAGGCCCATCCTCTATCTGAGTGGCCACAAAGCATTCCATGAGGTACCTTGGGCCCATGGCCTCCACAGTAGCCCCTGAGACCTTCATAGTCGAGTCACAGCTGATGTCGAGTGCTCATCCTCCATGGTGAAGATTTCCCGAGTGGCTCACTCCCGAGTACCCAGTGTCCGTGTACCTCTTCTCCAAGTCCTGCTTCATATCAGCTGGCAATGAGGCTATGAAGGGCTTCCTAGAAAAATATGAATAGTGTGCACCGAGTAGGCGCACCTATTAGGTGTAGCCTCCGACTTTGTGCTTAATTGTGAAACAATTAAACATAAAGTCAAAGATCTTTAACCTTTAAATCTTTCCCGAGTGATATTTTTCTCAGGAATTGGATTCTTCAGCATCATATCAGCTAGAAATGTTTTTGCTCGAGGAAATTTGGCTAAGCATGTAAGCCGAGTACCACTTTATGGATTTTGACCCAATATGTGGTTAGGTGTACTTGAGAGATACCTGCATCCCCAATTTTAATGGAGACCAGCTATTGATTCTTATAAGGATATATCCTCAATACCTTGTTAAATAATTTAGATATCCAAACACATATATCCAGCAATTAGGCTTAACATAAAGCATATCTGATTATTTTAATCGGTTCCTGTAAAATAGCATTTGCACTGTGATTTTAACACAGATAGCTGTTGGCCCAATAGGACATGCTATTTAGGAACCCATATCTTACGGCCCATTACTGAGCAAGCCGGCCCAGACTAGCTACCCAGCACTGGCTAATAGTGCGGTAGGGAGAGAGAAAGGATTCCCCTTTCTCCTCCAAATCGCCAAACGCTTCGTCTTCCCGCAAATGCGCCAAACTTCACGTTCTCCGTTCCGCCTTAGGTTTTCTGTAGCTCAAGCTCCCATCCAAAAATCCACAGGGATCTCCTCCCCCGCATCGATTCCCGTCATCCAGAAGCTCTTCCCCACAATTTTACAACCCGACAATGCCGAACGCTCCATTTGACATCCCTAGCATGTCGTCTAGGTCGTGGCCTACATCCAACGCCTGCTCAACGAAACTGGCCCTTCTGGAGAGGAAGAAGTGCCTCCAGCCGAAGGAACTCATCAATTGGCACCCCACTATTGGTGAGTCAACCTCCTCTCCAGGTCCCCACGAACTCGTGGTCTTTGCTTCTTTCTTCAACCGTGAACTCGCTCTTCCTGCTTCTGATTTCCTCCGCGGTCTTCTCGATTACTACAAGATCGAGCTCATCCACCTCAACCCCAACTCCATTCTTCAAATCTCCATCTTCGTGACTCTTTGTGAAGCCTTCCTAGGGATTGATCTCCATTTCAACTTCTTCCGCTTCCTTTTCCGTGTTAAGCCACAGCCCTCCAAATCCAAAATCCAGGTGATTGGGGGCCTTCAACTCCACAATGAGATGAAGAAGGCCTACTTGCATGTTCCCCTGAAGACCTCGCTGAAAGGGTGGCATCAGGAGTGCTTTTATTGCTCTAATCTTGAGCCCTCCTTGCTGCCATTCTTCGGAAATCCCCCCATGCTACTAGAGAGCTGGACTGCTCTGCCATCACAGGCGGAGATGTCTAGGTGCAGCTGCTGTTGGAGAAGATAGATGCCCTAAAGAACATAGGGCTAACTGGGCCCTGGGTGGCTAGGACCTTCAAGAATCGTCAGATTCAACCTCTGAAGGCCAGGACTCACCTCGGCTACGATTATGAGGGGAAGAAGGATTCAACTCGGGAGTGTGTCGACTTCGTCAACAAGGATGTCATCACCGACACCTTGCTTGGCTACTTCATCAATGGAGTCATCAAGACTCTAGATGCTGATAGAGCCCCCAAGCCGTACTGCAAAGACAGGCCCCGACCGGCGGTAATATCTCGTTTTCTCATTATCTTTGATGCTTGTCTGCAATGAATGGCATGAACATTGTCCAATTGAATTTTCCTTGATGTATGACACTTGTAGGAATTTGCCGAGTTCTCCTCAAACCCTCCTAGTCGGTTGGCCAGTGAGTCTAGAAAGCGTCCGGCCAGCCCCTCAGTAGTCCAACCAAGCCCTAAGAGGGCTGGGAAGCAACTCATGATGGACCAGGCCAAGAAAAAGTGTATGCCGAGTAAGGCATCAGACAGTCCGATGATTAAGGACCCCAGCAGCGCAACCCCTGGACCGACCAGCCCCTAGACCGTACCGCCGACAACACCTTCGCCCCGGTCGGCCACACCTAGTGTGGCACCGACTGGGCCAAGTTCTACAGCACCTACTGCAGTGCCCCAGAGCCCGATAGTACATGGCGCATCGCCGCCGAGTAGGCCTTCGGGCCCCTCACCGACTACCTCCACCCCTGGTGCACAAGGGTGGAGATTCAAGACTTCCAAGAGGTATGAAAATCCTCAATCTTCAGAAAATCTTGAGTTGTTTTGCAATATCTTGATCACAGCATGATCTTGCAGGAAGCCGATTGACGCTGAACCCAAGGGGACAACGCCACTAACCCCCGTAGCCATCTCCCTCCCGACTAGGACCGAGCCTGCAGAGACCCAGCCTGAGCTGAGTGTAGCTCCAGCCCCCGAGGTTAAGATACCTCATGCGGCCAGGAACAAGCTTTGCCCAGTTGGGACATTGCAGCAGAAGTCCCAACCGCTGAGCCCATCGAGGAACTAGTGCTGCCCGTAGATCCAAGGCCCAAGACTCCCTCTCCTCCACTCTCCTCATCCTTGGAAGACGATGACCTCCTCAAGCTCGAAGCTCCTCTGCCAAACTTCCCTTGGCTGTTCTATTGGGTCACCCCGGAGGGAGATGAATAGACCTTCGAGCTGAACGAGGAGGTTGCCCAGAGGGAGTGAGTCAAACTAATGGAGGTCACCATCTGTGGAAGCCATGGGCCCCGGGTACCTCATTACTAGTACATGGGCCACTCAGATAGAGGATGGGCCGAACCATGTAATTAGAGATAAGATAGCACCCGGCAGGCTGTGCCATGTATAATAAGGAAACATAGTCTTAGTCAGATAGGACTCTATCTCTAAGAAGGAAATTCCTTGGCCGTATCCAGCTGGGATCCTTATCATGTACCCCTGTCCCCTAGTATATAAAGGGAGGCAGGGTGCCCCTCAGGGCAAGGACAACAAGATCATCGATCACCATACACCTCAGAGGAATAACACCTTAACTGGACGTAGGGTATTACCTCACCTTGAGGGCCTCAACCAGTATAAATCTTCTGTGTTCCTCTGCAATCCACCGAATTCACCTTCGCCGAGTAGCCCCATAGTTTTATTGCCGGTGCAAAGCATCGATAGTTGACGCGCCAGGTAGGGGCCCGGCGAATTCCTCATCAGAAGATTCGATGGATTCAATCAACGAAGTCAACAGCAACAAGTTCTCCCCCGGAGACACGATGACCTTCGGGAGCTTTGATTTCATGGCCGATCAACTCGGCAATCTCACCTTGGCTGAGGCAGATCCAATCTTGCCAGCCGAGGAACTACCCGACATTGCGCCAGTCGGCTTGCAGGACACCGCCATCTCCTTCAACGACTTACTGTGGCAGTCCTTCACATCGCCGAGCATCGGGACAACCCTCTCCTTCGGTGTCCGATTTGCGCTAGGCCTTGAGCCAGCCCGGGTTGGGCCGAGAAGGGGAGAGGTCGTCGATCTCCCTCACAGCTCCGGCGACACTGCACATCTATATCCCGCGCAGCAGACCTGATCTCCAGAAATTCAGTTTGGACACGGCCAAGCACCGTTTCAGATTGGATCTAGAGAGGTCGGAGTCATTCTTACTCCGATAAACTATTTGGAGTCCGACACCAAGTCGGACAGCGGTTCGAGTGCCAGTTCGGACTCTAATTTGGCAAGCTTCCTCCTCTCCCGCGAGATCTTCATGGCTTCATCACCACCTTCCGAGGTACGTCGACTACAAGAAGAGCAATAGGAGGAGGCGCGCTGACTACGACAAGAGGAGGCCAACCGCGAGGCCTGCAATGATGAGCTACGCCAGGCTGGGTGAGTCGCTCAGCAACAGATCCTCCAAACCAAAATTGGCGACCACGACGTCTTCGTCACACCACAACAGAACGTTGTGGCTGCAGCAACTCTGCTAGACACACTCCAGCTCAGGCCTGATCACCAGGCCACGCCGACTATCGCCAAGATCAAGGCGATGATCACAGCCGCTGCCTGTCAGCAGCAACAGCAGTCGGGCGAGACAGTTATACCGACCAACCGGTCGGGTTCTCCGGCGGCAGACACATCTGCATCAACGCGACGCTGGGCGGCCAGCTCCAGTCGGCAACACGAAGAGTCCCGGCAAAGAACACTCGGCAATACCAACAATGACAACCGGCGGCGTCACCAGTACGATCGCCGACCCAATCAAGAGCTCCGAGTACGACTGCACTGTGACCTTCGCCACACCTTAAACGCTCGACGTGAAGAACGCGAAGAAGATGAACGCCGCTGACTGGAGGACGAAAACGAGCGCTTCGGTCTCCGCCATGAGAGGCTGCACCGCCAAGATCGGAGTTAGAGCCCTCACGCAGACGAAGGCATCCCAGCCTTCACTCGGGAGCTACAAGAATTTCAGCGGACTCTGACACGAAGAAGATCCCCCTGGACCCTTCCGACCCCTCCAAGACTGCTCTAGTCGGGACCGGACTCGACCCCAAATAGGAAGGCGCGCTCGTCACCTTCCTCCAAGCCAACAAGGATATCTTCGCGTGTAAACCGTCCGACATGCCGGGCGTACCAAGGGAGGTGATCGAGCACGCCCTAAACGTGAAGACAGACGCCAAGCCAGTCAAGCAACGGCTGCGGCGCTTCGCACAAGACCGCAAGGATGCGATTCGGGAGGAGATTACCAAGCTCCTTGCAGCCGGGTTCATCAAAGAGGTCTATCACCCGGATTGGCTGGCAAACCCAGTTCTGGTCCGGAAGAAAAAGGTAAATGGCGCATGTGCGTCGACTACACCGACCTTAACAAAGCGTGCCCCAAGGACCCATTTGGTCTTCCCCGGATAGATCAGGTGGTTGATTCCACGGCAGGGTGTGACCTACTCAACTTTCTCGACCGTTACTCAGGATACCATCAAATCAGCCTGAGGGAGGAAGACTGTTTAAAGACATCTTTCATCACGCCGTTTGGAGCGTACTGCTACATCACAATGCCGTTCGGTCTAAAGAATGCTGGAGCAACCTATCAACGGGCCATTCAGCGATGTCTCCACACCCAGATCGGGCGCAACGTGGAAGCCTACGTCGACGACGTGGTGATCAAGACCAAGTCCAAAGAAGACCTCATCGCTGACTTGGAAGAAACCTTCCAAAACCTTCGAAGATTTAAGATGAAGTTGAGCCCGGAAAAATGCGCCTTCGGCGTGCCATCCGGAAAGTTACTCGGCTTCATCGTTTCACACCGCGGCATCGAGGCCAACCCGGAGAAAGTCAACGCCATCAGGAATATGGCACCCCCGACTAACCTCAAAGATGTCCAGAAGCTGACATGCTGCATGGCGGCACTCAGCCGGTTTATTTCCCGACTGGGTGAACGGGGCATGCCCTTCTTCAAGCTCCTCAAAAAGGCAGACAATTTCCAATGGACTCGGGAAACCCAACAAGCCTTCGAAGACTTCAAACAATTCCTCACATCACCCCCCGTGTTGGCATCACCTCTGCCCCATGAACCGCTAATGCTATATCTGGCGGCAACAACACAGGTAGTCAGCACGGTGCTAGTGGTTGAGCGATCCGAACAGGGTCATATTCAAAAAATACAATGGCCAGTCTACTTTGTCAGCGAGGTCCTTGCCGACTCGAAGACGAGATATCCGTAGGTCCAGAAGCTGCTATACAGCCTACTCATCACAGTCCGAAAGCTGGTGCATTATTTTCAAGCACACCAAGTCACGGTGGTCACAGCGTTGCCACTCGGGGATGTCCTTCATAATCGCGAGGCCACCGGCCGAATAGCCAAATGGGCACTCGAGTTGATGGCGTTTGACATCACCTTTCAGCCACAGACAGCAATTAAATCTCAAGCTCTAGCCGACTTCGTGGCCGAGTGGACGGAAGTTCAACTGCCAAAACCAACAGCAAAGCTACAGTACTGGACAATGTACTTCGACGGTTCTCTACAAATCGGCGGCGCCGGGGTTGGAGTCATATTGACCTCCCCCACTGGCAAAAAACTGAAGTACGTTCTACAAATCCACTTCCCGGCTTCCCACAACGTCGCTGAGTACAAGGCACTTATTCACGGGCTCCGCATCGCTATATCACTCGGCATACGTCGACTGGTTGTGCGCGGGGATTCTCAACTCGTGGTAAACCAAGTCATGAAAGAGTGGACTTGTCTCGACGATACCATGGCGGCATACTGTCAGGAGGTCCGCAAGCTGGAAAACAAGTTCGACGGGCTGGAAATCACACACATCCTGCGTCAATACAATGACGCGGCCGACGAGCTGGCAAACATGGGATCCAAGCGAGAAGCAGTTCCAACTGGAATCTTTGTCGAGCAACTTATGGAGCCATCAGTCAAGAAGAAACCGGCACCGGAGATGTCAGGAGGCGAGCCTACCCCGGCCACAGACGAGGTGCTGCACATATGTCAAGACTAGAGGACTCCTGTTGTCAAATTTCTCCTGGACGATGAACTCCCAGAAGATCGCAGTCAAGCCAAGCAGATCAAGCGTCGAAGCAAAAGCTTCCTACTAGTCAGAGAAGACCTGTACCGAAGGAGCGCATCCGGTGTCCTCATGCGCTGCGTCACCACCAAGGGGGGCAAGCAGATTCTGCACTCAATCCACTCAAGCATATGTGGTAACCATGCCGCATCCAGGACGTTAGTCGGAAAGGCTTACCGGCAGGGATTTTTCTGGCCCACAGCAGTAACAGACGCCAAGGACATTGTTCGCAAGTGCGAGGGTTGCCAGTTCTACACAAGACAAACAAATCTCCTAGCCCAGGAACTCCAAACTATCCCCATTTCCTAGCCATTCGCAGTATGGGGGCTCGACATGGTCGGGCCTTTCAAGAAAGCGCCAGGAGGGTTCACACATCTATTCGTCGCGGTGGATAAATTCACCAAGTGGATTGAGAATAAACCCATTGCAACATTTACAGCGGCACGAGCAAAGGACTTCATCATGAGTATACTATACCGGTTCGGGGTCCCTAACCGCATCATCACCGACAACGGTACTCAGTTCACGGCCGGCGTATTCCAAGACTTCTGCGACGACTTTGGCATCAAGATTTGCTATGCATCTGTGGCACACCCACGGAGCAACGGGCAGGTCGAACGAGCCAACGGTATGGTCTTACAAGGCATCTGTCGATGTTTTACACCGGCAATAAATACATGGGGCTAGTCGGCGGATGTGAACTCGGTGGATTGCAAAGGAACACAGAGGGATTTTATACTGGTTCAGGCCCTCAATGTGAGGTAATACCCTACGTCCAGTTTGCATGTGTTCCTTTGAGGATATACGGTGGTAGTTCTGATGAACTTGTGCGCACCTGCCCTCATGGGGCGCCCTGCCTCCCCTTATATACTGGGGACAGGGTTACAAGGTAGGAGTCCCCATCGGATTACGACTAGGAGATCTCCCCTTAGAGATATAACGCACCCGACTAGGACTGTATATTCCTTTCTATACAAGGCGAAGTCTGCCGAATCTAGCTATATCTCTAATTACAAGGCTAGGCCCATCCTCTATCCGAGTGGCCCATATGCTTGTCATGAGGTACCCGGGGCCTATGGCACCCACAGTAGCCCCCGAGACCTTCATAGTTGAGTCACAGCTGATGCCGAGTGCTCATCCTCCACGGTGAAGTCTTCCCGAGTGCATTGCTCCCGAGTACTCTTTGTCTGAGTGCTGCTTCTCCCGAGTCCTGCTTCATGTCAGCTGGCAGCGAGGCTATGAAGGGCTCCATGTAGATGTAGGAATAGTGTGCGCCGAATTGGTGCACCTATTAGGTGTAGCCCCCGACTTTGTGCTTAATTGTGAAAACAATTAAACATGAAGTCAAAGATCTTTAACCTTGTAGTCTTTCCCAAGTAGTATACTACTGGTATATGAGACTCTTCGGTATCATGTCAACCGGAATATGATTTATAGTCTTGCCGAGCAGGGAACTACTCGTATATAGGACTCTTCGACTTCATGTCAGTCGGAATGTGTGTTCATAGTCTTGCCAAGTAGGATGCTACTCGTATGTGGGACTCTTCAGCGTCATGTCAGCTAGAAAGGGGGGTGTTTATAGTCTTTCCCGAGTAGTATACTATTCAAAAATCAGACTCGTCGGCATCATGTCAGCCGAGATGATTATTTATAGTCTTCCCCAAGTAATATATTACTCGAAAATTAGACTCGTCAGCTTCATGTCAGCTGGAAAAGGTGTTTATAGTCTTTCCCGAGCGGCGTCCCTTTCGGAAGTTAGACTCTTCAGCTCGTCAGCTGGAAGAATGTTTATAGTCTTTCCCGAGTAGTATACTACTCGAAAGTTAGACTCATCCGCATCATGTCAGCGGGAATGAGAAATTTATAGTCTCTCCCGAGTAGTGCACTACTCGAAAGTTAGACTCTTCCACATCATGTCAGTGGGAATAATGATGCTCATGGCAACTGATGGCCACGCATGTAGGCCGAGTACCACTTTATGAAAATAAATCCACGGCGTGGTCAGGTGTACCCGAGAAAGATACCTACATCCCCAATTTTAATGAAGACCAGCTTGTGATCCTTGTAAGGATATATCCTCGAGACCTGGTGGATAAAACAGATACCCAAACATATATGTTTAGCAATAAGGCTCTCATGAAGCATATCTGTTTACCTTATCGGCTCCTATTGGTAGCACCAGCGCTATAATTTCAACTCAGCCTGCGGGCGGCCCACATGGAGCATGCTAATGTAGGAACTCATATCTTGGTGGCTGCTACCAAATAAGCCGGCCTGAGCCGTCCTATCCGGCATAGCTCTATAGAAGTATCATCCATCGCCTATCAGGATGAGTTTTTTTGGTGTTGTAACACAATCAGCCAGAGAAAATCCTTATTCGCAAGCCTTTCCGACTTACGTTCTGGATGCAAACTGGTTGCCACATAAGCCTGAGTGGTATAAACGCAGGATCTGCTTGCCCTCCTCAGGTGTGACGCAGTGCATGAGAACTCCGGATGCACTTTGACGATGTAAGTCTTCTCTGACTTGGGTAAAGCCGAACAAGGTACCCGAACCTTGCATTAGCAGAGGTTCGGCTGGCGACCCTCATGGGCGTACCCTATCAACAGAGTATAGCCAAGCTAGGCACCCAACCTTGCATTAGCATAGGATTCGGCTAGCGACCCTCATGGGGCGTACCCAACCTGACAGAGCCGTGACCAAATAAGGTACCCGAACCTAGCATTAGCGTAGGATTCGGCTGGCGACCCTCATGGGGCGTACCCTACTTAGTCGAGTAGTACATAGCCTCGACTGGAGCCGGAGGTCGATTATTAGCTCGCATGGAGCGTAGTCGAGGAAGATGACGTCCCGACTGGCGCAAGTACTCGGTAAGTAGCCCTCATGGAGCATCCCGAGTATATTTTGGCAGACTTGTCCAGCCCCCGAGCGTAGGAGATAGGCTCGCAGCCCTGAGTTCCTGTCACGCGTATCTGGAGCTGGGCCTGCAATATAAAGATATCGGATGAGTAGCATCTGATGATGGAAATAATCACCCGAATAAAATGTATTTTACAACATATGTAAATACAAGTTTTTCCTCTTTTTGATATTAATTTCCCCGAGTAGTTGACCCCTTACGTTTAAACACTCTGCCCGACTAGTCATAGCCCCCTAGCGTCGGGAGTTGGCTCATGGCTCTTTCCCAGACACGCATTTTGGGTGACTTGAGTTCGTCTTTCATGGAGCAAAGTTTCACGGATCAGGGTTTATGCTACTCAAGTACTTTTGCAATCATTTAAGAGCAAAAATAGAGAAGAGTGCACCTTGTGCACCTATTAGGTGTAAGCGGCATTGGCAAGGCCGAGTGAAGAAATATTTATCAGGAAGCGACTTAGCTGTTCGGTATTTCAGAGTGGGGATGCCATCCTTGCGTTTGAGCTTGTGAGCCCCCGAGCATGTCACTTGTTGTTCTGATAATCTTCAGTTGTTGAAAGTCGAAGACGATTGTGACCGACTGCCACAATGAAGCCGTCTGACTTGCGTTTGCGATTCCCGGCTTTAGTCGGACCGCGTCGTTGGTGCCCTCCCGCTGCTTCTCAGGATGCCTTTTTATCTTCAAGGGCCTCAGCAACAGCGTGGGCTGAGTCGGCGTATTTGTTCGCCATGTTGAATAGAGCCTTGACAGAGTTGGGAGGCTTCTGAGTGAATTTGTCGATGAACGAGGTGTCTTTGACTCCTTTTCGAAAGGCGGCGATGACGACCTCATCCTTGACTTTAGGGATTGAGTTCTTCTTCTCAGAAAACCTCTTAATGAAGTCACGAAGAGACTCGTTCTTCCTTTGATGCAACTGATATAAGTCGTACTCGGAAGATGGCCTCTCGTATGTCCCCTGGAAGTTGGCGATGAAGCGTTCTCGGAGTTCTCCCCAGGAGCTGATTGATTGCTTGGGAAGTCCAGTTAGCCATGTCCTCGTTGAGTCGGCTAAAGCGACCGGGAAGTAGTTAGCCATGACTTTGTGATCTCCTCCAGCTGCTCGGATTGCCGTAGCATAGACCGTGAGCCAAGACTTGGGATTGGTCTTGCCGTCGTATTTTTTGACTCCTGTAGGCTTGAAACCCGATGGCCAGTCGGCCTGTTTAGCTCCTGGTGAAGGCCGTTGCCTTCGTCTTCATGAGGCTCCGACTCCGAAATACGGCGGGAAACCGCTCGTGGGAGGCCGAAACGCTCTTCTCGGTCTGCCGTTGGCGTTGCTCATCATCTTCTTGTTCGCCTTCTGTCACGATCTTCTCTTTCCGAGATCACGTCGTTGTCGGCCTCGAAGTCCTGATCATGCCGACGGTGGCTTTGACGTCGCCGGGTTGCGTTGGCGCTGCCGAGTGACTGCCTGACGTCCTCACGTCATGCAGGTGACTGGAGCCACTGCTCGACGCGCTTTGGGTAGATGAGACTGGCCGTCGGAATGTCGACCGGTTGGGTCGTAATGAGGGTATCACCCGACCTGTTGGTGTCTGAATGCAGCAGCGTAAGCAGGCGCTTTTATCCTTCGCGATCGTCGGGGTGGCTAAGTGATCAGGCCAAGTTGACCAGTGTCTCAGTAGGGTTGGCGGCGGCCACGATGGTCCTGTTGTGGCGTACGAAGACGTGTGGTCGCCGCTTTGTTTGGGGGTTTGCTTTGCTGAGCGTTCGCCCCGGGCCCTGCGTAGGCCGTCGTTGCGGGCGTGCAGGTGTCCTGCTTTGTCTTTCCTCCTGTTTTCTCACAGTCGTTACAGGCCTCCTCCTCTTGTTGTCGTGTAGTCGGCGTGATCTGATAGGAGTAGAGCCTTGGACGCATGAAGATTTCTCGTGGCGGAAGAAGCTGCGAACTGCTGTCCGACGTAAAGTCGGAATCCGACTGGGAGTCGTATCCGAGCGAGAGTCGTAGTCGGAATAGTTTGATGGGGGTAATCTAAAAACTCCGACCTCCTAGATCCATCTGAGCGGCATCGGGGCCGTATGCCGAGTCAGACTCCAGGATCGGTTGCCGCGTCGGATGTAGATCGTAGATATTCCGCGGCGTCGCCAGTCGAAGCCGGGAAAATGACGATCTCTTTCTTCCTTTTTTGGCCCGATCTCGGGCCGTCTCAAAAAACTGAGTCGAGTCGAACACCGAAAGAAAGAGTTGTCGGACTTGGGGGCGTATGGGAGACCGCCGCAGCATGGTGGAGAGATTGCTGCAAGCATCGGTAGCGACCGACTGGCGTGGAGTCGGCTGGTTCCCGCAATCGTCGACGTCGAGTCGGCCCACAGGTGGAGATTGCGATCTGGCGACGACGAAGCGAGCTCTGAATGCGATTGTATCCTGGGGGAGAGTTTGCCGGTCGACTCCGGTTGCTGGATCCATCGAAGCTTGTAGATGTAGATCGCTTGCGAAGCCCCACCTGGCGCGCCAATGTAGATCCGTTTTACCCCGGCAAATAAATACAGTATGGGCTAGTCGGCGGATGGAAACTCGGTGGATTGCAAAGGAACACAGAGAGATTTTATACTGGTTCACGGCCACTGCAATGTGAGGTAATACCCAGTCCAGTTATTGTATTACCTTTGAGGACTATATGTGGTGTTCTGATGAATACTTGTTTGGCACCTCTGAGCTTATGAGTGCTCTTCTCCCATGGGCGCCCTGCCCCTTATATACTGGGGTGACAGGTTTACAAGGTAAGGAGTCCCCATCGGATATAACGACTAGGAGAATCTCCCTAGAGATATAAAACGCACTGCTAGCAGACTGTATATTCCTTTCTATACAAGGGCGAAGTCTGCCGAATCCTAGCTATATCCTCATTACACAGGCTAGGCCCCCATCCTCTGTACCGATCAGGTGGCATATCACTTCGACTGTCATGAGTACCCGGGGCCCATGGCACAACGTATGTAGTCGGTGTATATAAACTTGTAAACGAGCTGTGTAAATATGTGTGGTGCCAGCCAAGCTAACTTACCTCGC